>OX439052.1:53409428-53869937 GCA_949317995.1 Acholoe squamosa
ATACAGCTTTTAGCATAGGATGTCACTTATGTATAAGGTTTCATGGTTATTCCTTTATTTCAATAACTGAAACGGTAAAGTCTTTGTTACACAGAGTTTAGACACCTACAGCAGAACCTCATCATTTACAAAGCATTTTCAATGCCTCACATCATTTTCAACCCCTGAGCCAAGTTGCGCTGGGTTTATTAGGTTGTCGCAGACACACCATTGTAGATCTATGAGTATAGTATGGGTATATTTGAGTATATATGGGTATATTTGAGTATATATGGGTATATTTGAGTATATATGGGTATATTTGAGTATATATGGGTATATTTGAGTATATATGGGTATATTTGAGTATATATGGGTATATTTGAGTATATATGGGTATATTTGAATATCCATAGGTCAGGTGTTTCTATTCTCCTTCCTTACTCCTTCAGTGATACATAAACTGATTAGGTGCCTTTTGTTAATTATTATGTCAGGTTGAATTGTAAAAGCCTTATCATGCCAATAGTCATTGAAATGACCATTATGTTGATATCTATGGGCTTCTACATGATATGCACATACTGGTCTAGTCCCGCCCCACGCTACTCAGGCGGCACAGGCTTGCTACTGGTAGTGTAGGTCTAGGTAACATCAGCACCATGATGGATTGAATGACATCACTTCCGGATGGAAACCCCTCCGGAAGTGGGATTTTGCTGGTCCTGACTAACTGTGGTCAGAACAAGACCAGCCAGTACCAGCTAAATAGGTCATGACCTAGGTCATGACCTTCAGCTGCAGCCAATGAGAATATTCTGAGATATTTATAGCCAGCCAACTGGAGCTCACAGACAGTTGCTATTACCATGACCCATACCCTCTTGTGGTAAATGGTCATGTTACAAGACTATGCACATACTAGAAAAATCCTCATGCAAACCACACTGCCACCTGCTGTGAAGAAAACTACTATCCCCTAGACAAAGCTACTACCCCTTAGACAAAGTAACTGATTTTTCTCTCCTGGCTAAGTCAAGTCCGCTTGCCTGAATATGTTTAACGTTAACATGTTAGTTAGGTATTAGTCATGTGTCAGGTGTTTTGCCTAATTACGTATTTCACCTAAGTTAAAATAGATTTACTAACTTGGATTTTTTCTGTGTAAATGATTTTATGAAATAATGAGCAAATTGTGTTCGAGGACAGGTACCTAGCACTCAGTGCTACGACTGTGACATTTTTGCTAGGTGGGTGGAGCCCTTGATAGATATGGGGGGGGGGTCATTTTGAAAAAGACCGCCTTGGTGATTAACCTTCACATGGGGGGGGGGGATAAAAACTGAATATGGGCAATTCAAAGAATGTGTCATTCCACATTGATTTTTTTTAGGGAGTCATTTTGTAAAAGTTGTTAGTGGGGGGGAGGGTGATAATTTCTATTGTAGTGGATCCATTTCCCCCCCCCCCCACCCCAAGCTGGCAATAAATGACTCGGCCCTAAAGGAATGATTCCCCCACAACCCCAGCCATTTGTCACATGAGTTAGACGGGCTTCCCTAGCCCACTTAAAAGGGTCTACTTCTCATCTTTCCTATCCCCTCAGGATGTGTGTGGTGCACATATGTGCGGGCACTGACACATTCCTCTGTGAAATTGTGTGATGTCATTCTCGCCATGAATATGACCTTAGCTGTCGAAATGGCGTTAAACCTCTATTACTCACTCACTCTTTTCACCAAGTACTTCCTCTCTACCCACTCTACCCATGAACTCTTAACATGAGTTAGAATACTACCGTAAATTCTATTGTATAAGCCGCGGCTTATACCAGAATCCAAATGAAAGTTATGCTTATAGGAATAGTCCAAAGAAGGGGTGTGGCTTATAGGAGGGTATTTGGCACTATAGAATAGTATCAAACCTATTATTTTCAATGGTCAGATGCACCTTATAGCTCCCTTGTGTGGCTTATATGAGAGAACTTACGGTACAATGTATTTTGTTTTGCCAAAAATGAAAAATGTCCATATATTAGTGGTGATTGTAACTTTTAGACTATGACTGATGGATAGTGGGAACATTGAAACCTAAAACACACCTGTTATGTAATGGATACAATTTGTTTTTGTTATAGATACTTGTCTGTTCTGCGTCCAACGAGGGACAACAAAAATCTAACTCCATCCTGAGTCCCGCTAACCATGGCAGTGTTATCGCGATAGGTAGCTGTGACAGACTTGGTAATCGCTGCAGTCACAGTGCTGTAGGACAGGAGCTGGATTTCTTGTTCCCTGGGGAAAATATCCAGTCTACATCGAGTAAATGTAGCTCCCTGTATGTAGAGAAAAGCGGGACGTCGTTTGCCGCTCCATACGCTGCTGCACTGATGGCACTGGTACTGTGTTATGTCGAGACACACATCACAGAACTGCCTGGACGGGAAGGTACAAGTCCAGGTGGGTGTAGATAAAGTATCATTTATAGGGTCAGACATTGGTACTCAGTCCTTCAGTAATATGACATACATGTCAGAATTTGGCTGGGGATAGTTTTGCGAGTTCATATTTTTTCATGTTTTGTGATTCTTGTTCAGATTTTCCCTTCCCAATCTTTTTGTTTGAAATCAATCAAATTAATATAATTCCATTGGCTTACTTGTAGGTGCCCATTGGAGAAAGGTCCTTACGAAGTCTGTGGAAATGAAGAAACTACTGCGGGAATTCTGCCACCGGGAACATAACTACGAGCGGGGGTTTGGTGCACCTGAGGTCGATAGGATCCGCAAAGATGCCATCCAGGCCTACTTACGATTAACATTCAACATCCCCGACTAGTGTTATACCTTCATACAGATGTTAACAAACATGTTTCTAAACATTGTATATAACAGACCTACATATCGTCACATCACTGCAACAAGGTTGTATCTGCATATTTTAACTTTTGCAGGAGAGGCAAAAGAATTGTTGCAATTACTATAGCACACAGTTGAAACAACCTCACATTATGGGGACCTACATGCATATATCTGAGAGATATGTTCATAGGAGGTAGATAGGGGTTAATAGGTGTTGAAGGCGCTCTGAATCAAGGACCTATGTCCGCTGACGTTAGCACTGTGGTGGATGTAGCCGATTCATTGCTCCTTTAAAACAAGAAAACTCAATTTAACCAAAATGTCAGTTACAACCTTGTTGCACTGAGGCGAAGATACAATGTGATTTACCTTAAAGGGAAAAAAGGGGGGAAATTGCCTTACTGAAATATTAACAAAACCATAAAGTGATATTTCCCCAATGTTAGTAGAGAGTAGGCTAATGTTAATGTGATAGTTCCATAATGATATAACTGGGAGAGGGAAAGAGTCTTTATTAAGTGGGACTCGTAATCGCGTCATCCATGCTTGTGAATGTGTGAATATTTTGTTTCCATGATTTCGAAGAATGTATTTAGAATACATTATATTACGATTATGACCTTAGTTTTGGAAAACATCCATCAGTCTGTCCACCACCCGGTGCGTTGCTGTCACCCAGATAGCGCATAATCTACTCATTAGTATATTGACCCTCCCACTGTGTTCTTAGCCCTTAGGGTTATCATGATGCATGCATGTTGCTTCATTCATGCATCATGACAACCAATGGACATGATACACGACTGTAGCTTCATCCATGCATCATGACAACCAATGGACATGATGCACGACTGTAGCTTCATCCATGCATCATGACAACCAATGGACATGATGCACGACTGTAGCTTCATCCATGCATCATGACAACCAATGGACATGATGCACGACTGTAGCTTCATTCATGCATCATGACAACCAATGGACATGATGCAGGACTGTAGCTTCATCCATGCATCATGACAACCAATGGACATGATGCACGACTGTAGCTTCATCCATGCATCATGACAACCAATGGACATGATACACGACTGTAGCTTCATCCATGCATCATGACAACCAATGGACATGATACACGACTGTAGCTTCATCCATGCATCATGACAACCAATGGACATGATACATGACTGTAGCTTCATCCGTGCATCATGACAACCAATGGACATGATGCACGACTGTAGCTTCATCCATGCATCATGACAACCAATGGACATGATACACGACTGTAGCTTCATCCATGCATCATGACAACCAATGGACATGATACACGACTGTAGCTTCATCCATGCATCATGACAACCAATGGACATGATGCACGACTGTAGCTTCATCCATGCATCATGACAACCAATGGACATGATGCACGACTAGCTTCATTTGTGCATCATGACAACCAATGGACATGATGCACGACTGTAGCTTCATTTGTGCATCATGACAACCAATGGACATGATACACGACTGTAGCTACATCCATGCATCATGACAACCAATGGACATGATGCACGACTTTAGCGTCATCCATGCATCATGACAACCAATGGACATGATACACGACTGTAGCTTCATTCATGCATCATGACAACCAATGGACATGATGCATGACTGTAGATGCATTTGTGCATCATGACAACCAATGGACATGATGCACGACTGTAGCTTCATCCATGCATCATGACAACCAATGGACATGATGCATTGTAAACCTTTTTACAGCTACAGCTGAGAGAGACATTGATATGAGGTTGTACTTTATTGAAAGAGATGGAAGGTGATTTACATTGTGTTCTGCTGAACTCTAATTAGCGCGGCGACTAGTGAGTACTACTCGTGAGATGAGTAGACTAGTGTATGGTTCACAGTCGCCACGGTGTAAGGGATAGGGAGGCCTTGCAATCTTTTTTTGTTTGTGGCTCCTCTGCTATGGTCTATTCCTGCTCACTATTCTAATGTAATAACAACAGTGTGTGTACTTTACTTATCAGTGAAGGAATTTTCAGAATATATCTCATACTTTTGATTTAATTCGCAGATAAGACATTTCATCATTTGGAGCCCTATGGCATTAGCAATAGAGCATTTTAAGATTCAGAAATGCATCTCTGTAGCCTTTGTTTTAGAATTGTTCTTTCTGAAACTATTATATATATGTAGTACAGGTTTCATCTCAGTGGGTTATGGTACAATTGGATCATATTTTCTGTTTTTAACAAAGTATTCACTGTTAAAGATCTCTATGGAGAAATCAGTGCTAAAGTGTGTGTTGCCATATGTGCATTTTTGTAAATCAGAAAAGGTTGAAGTGTAAGGACACCTTGTGGTACTGCTACATTCTTTTCTGTGTAAACGTTTTTAGTTTAAATTGAAATAATGCTCTCTCAGAATATGTATCTACTATCGGTGATGAGACATTAATTTAATTACTCCTTTCATTATACAAACGATTTTGTGGAAGACTGTGAAAACATACATGTTCAGAGGTACTTGCACTGTGCTCCCCCTCTACAGAGAGGTGGAGTGGTCTGGCCGGTTTGCTGACCACTGGCCCGTGATGAGGTAGTTGGGTGTGTGTGTGTGGGGGGGGGGGGGGGGTTGAGACATAGCAGGCTCCTGACAATCTGAGACAGTGTACACTCATAATGACACACCTGTTGCCTATGGCATTGAACATTGGATAAGACAGGTCGGCCTGTGACAGCTGAGTGAGGTGCATGCAGAATGAACAGTCTACAGACTATTAGTACTTAGCTGCAGTGGGTAGTTCGGGTTGAATTTGTGCTATATACTACCAAAAGCCCAGATGATAGTATGGCCTATCTATCAGTCTCAACAACTGAAACTAGACACAAGATTACAAGTCGCCGCGCCATGTCTCACAGGACTATTCTCTACTATTGTATTAAAATCTACAACACTATGGTTTTATTGTGCCATTTCAATAATTTGGGATGATGTCGTCACCTCAGTGCAATAAGGTTGTAACTGACATTTTGACAAAATTGAGTTTCCTTCTGTTTTAACATCTTCTGGCCCTTATCTAACTTCCATGAAAATATTGAAGCTCTATCTATGATATATATATATGTGTTGTTCTCAACCCTCGTTTCTAATTGAATCCTTTGATAGACAAAAATCAAACACGAAACAGGTTCCAGTTAAAACTTTATTGTCAACGCACCCGATATCAGCCGTACTTAATAACATTACAAGTGTAGTGTACAAGCATACCACTAGTTCTCAACACCTCGACAATAGTCAACATAACGTCCTGTGACACTTTACACCATACCCCTATCTATGCAGATACAGAGATTAGAGCAACATGGTAGCCGGGTAGTTGATCCCCATCTCTCAGGATGGTCCGTCACAACTGGACTGACCCGGGGAAGGCCTCAGAAAGACCTTATATACACTGGAGTCTGAGAACCATGTGACCAATTGGTGATATGGCACTGGACTCCTGCGCCCCTAGACGGCAGGTACGTGAAGTGTCCAACGAGGGGTTTGATAACTATCGAATACCCTCTATGATGACTCGCGACCACCAAGTATGTCTACAGACACCCATGCTACATTTTTTGCCTCTCTTGCAAAACTTGAAATATGCAGATACAACCTTGTTGCATTGAGGTGACGATATGTAGGTCTGTCATTCAGTGGTAATCTTCTTCCAAGAATCTCAGCCTTATTCCTACTCTGTGTGTATTGGTGACTTTTCGTGTTTTGAGTAAATCAGAGTTACTGGTGGGATCGGTTCTATTTGATACTGAACAAGTAACCAATGGATAACTCATGACGAGTGTGTGTTATTAGCCTTCGCTAACACACACGAGTCATGAGTTATCCATTGACTACTTATTTTATACCACGAAACCAATAGATAATCAATAGAATACCAATAAATTCATGTTGAAAACAAAAATTATTCCCCCTCCCCAGGACTCGATGCCAGCCATTGTGTGTACACGATCAGTACATACACCTCCTCGCCCGGCAGCGGACAGCGACAGCAGCCGTCTCGGCTCGGATTGCCAGCGGCACACGGCTAAAGATTTCAATGCGTCTCGCTGTTATGTTTGTGTATAATACACCTTCTCGCCCGGCAGCAGATAGCGACAGCGCACACGGCGAAAAAAGATGCTTCTCACGGTTATTTTTGTTTAAAATACACCTCGTCGCCCGGCAGCGGACAGCTAAAGCTTTGAAAGCGTCTCGCAGTTATGTTTGTATACAATACAATGTACGATACATACACCTCGTCGCCCGCCAGTGGACAGGCAGCAGCACACGGCTAAAGATTTCAATGCATCTCGCGGTTATGTTTGTGTATAATACACCTCGTCGCACACGGCGAAAAAAAAGACGCTTCCGGGCCGGGATTCGACCCGCCTACCTTCAACGGCTGAGCGCAATGCGCTAACCGCTAGACCACTGCGTCTCCTCCTTCAGCGCCCGTCTCGGCTTGGCTATCTTTGACAGTAGGGAATGAAAATATATGCCTGGACCGGGACTCATCCCGCCTACCTCTACAATCTTACCAAGCAAACCCAGACCATCACACGTCAGTCCCTGTGGCGCACCGCATAGGGAGTTAGACTAGGGATCTTAGGCTGCAGGTTCGAGCCCTGCCCTGGTCAAGTCTATCATGGGTTTTAACATGTAACATATGACATGGAAGGACATGAGAGGTGTGCGGGTTATCCATGGATAACCGCACTGAGTGTGGGTTATCCATGGATAACCGCACGCCTTACAAAATTGACGTTACAGCCTATAGGGTGTGCAATATCGACAGATATGTGGTTGGGAATATTCACCAAAAAGCACTGTGTAACCAAAAAATCGTGGTATAAAACTTACTATTGCTACATGCACTCATTGTCCTGTACGGTAGGCTATACCACCAATGATGGCACGGAGAGGTAAAATGACCACATTAAGTATTATGGATAAGCCATGTCGATTCTGCTGGATGCTAACATAATCTTTCTACCTTACCTCCCTGACATCACCCACGGTGCCTGTGTCCCACTGAGAACTGTTTGTTTGTTTGTTTGTTTGAAGAGCATATTACTGTGATCTCCCGCGTATAAGGAGCATCCCTTACACAAAATCCGACCCCACGTGTGCCTAAAACGATTGGCCTGAATTAGGGGTGCGCATTAAACATGGGATATCATTTGGTACATAACATTATTTACTTGTTTCAAAATATCGATCCAGATGACAAGGGTGCACCTTATACGTGGACCAAGCACCATTAAGTTTGGGTGCGCCTTATGGGAGATTACGGTAATGCCATGTTGGGATATAGGGGAGCATTTAAGCAGAAAAATTTGTCTTAAGAGGAAAATAGTGTAGGGGCCAGCTCTGGCTGTGAGTCCATGGCGGTATGCTATCTGTCCCCATTCCCTGGTTGCACCAGCCCCCAGGGGCTGGTCAGCCAGTGAACACTGCCCCCTTGTGTCATACCGATCCAGATGTAGGTGGAAGGTAGAGAACATCAGGTCTGGGGATGTAGCTCAGTGGTAGAGCGCTCACTTGCAAGTTGAGAGGTCCCAGGTTCGAAACCCGGTGTTTCCAAGTACGTTTTTTCCGACCTCTACAATAGAAAAAATAATATATGATGGAGAGAGTGTAATATATGATACACCAAATAAATGTGATATATACAAACCATGACATGGCGTGAAACCCTGCCTATAAGTAGACCACCTAAATGGAGAAAATAAATTGACTTGTAGAAAAAACTGAAAAATGTTTACTCTATAATATAGAGTATCCCATGGTAAAAGTCGCACCCCAACTTGTAGCTCCAGCAAGACTTATACAAGAAAAGATTTGACTTGTAGCCGGGGTTTTATGTTAATAGTCCAGATGCACTTCCTTGCCTGTTATCATGAGAATGGTTAATGTCTTTATTAAACGAGGCAAGGGCTTTTGACACCACCTTTCTGACCTCTTGTCTACTAGCCCTTAGCCGAGTTTCTTATGATTACCAAGTTTCAATTGCTATTTTGGCCTCTAGCAGATTACATGCACCACCAAAAGACTATTCTATTACACAGCATATGCCCTATCACACCCTTCAAAGACCCTATGAGTCGTATTTCTATTTACATGAAAATCTTTTGATAAATGATGAAAAAAACATTTCATGGGGTATGCTTTTCTTGTATTTAGATTCCAAGAATTTGCATAGACCATCAAACCTGTCATTTAGCCCTATTTCTGTTACAACTGAACCCCCAAAAATTAGTCATATAGTGAGACAAAAAGCAAGACAAGGCTATCCATGTAATAGAATTTACATTTAAGGTGTACTTTGATGGCTGTGACATGGTAATTACTGTTGGTTTTTTTTTTTCCTATGGAGAAATGCATGGGATTTAGGGCTCTTTTTACCCTAAATAAAAGGATAATCAAACTGTCTTTAACCCCACTTATAGACAGATTTCAGATTTTTTAGAAGAGGAGGGCATAGAGTATGTATGGGGGCAGTGCGTGCCATGGTTATCTGGGCAAATATCTTTTGATATAGTTGATTTTGAAGGCCTTCCAATTTGTTTTATATGTGCTGTAAAATAACACTTGAAATGTGAATCCGCTTTTCATGCAGTCACCATAAGGATTTCGGTTTTGAAAAAAATGGTGCCAGCCAGCAAATTTCTTTTTTTTTTTGAGAATTTTTTGTCGTCTAATGGATTCCCTGCTGGGAAAAGTGAGGCGGGAACAATTTTTTTATTTGAAAAGAAAATTTTTGCCAAACATTACATTAAGAGAAACTTTTTTGGAAAATGAGGCGGGCGAAATCCGTTGTATTTCCATAATTATGGAGTGAGTGATTCGTAGACCAACTTATTTTATTTATGAAGCCTGGCGTTGTAACTGCAAAAGGTAAAAGGTACCTACCTGAGGCCCCTCGTGAAGCCCCCTTCTACCGTGTTGACCCAGATGCATTTACCGGGTACAACCTTTTTGCACAAGGGTGTATGATATAAAACTGGGCAATATATGTTGCTATTCCAATATCCTAAATATTGGCTTGATATAGTTCAGCTGAGGCTATATGTACATGTGTGAAAAATGGAGTAAATATTCACTTGTTTCTGTCAAATAATCAGCACGCTTATGTCTATGTACCAGAGTGACTTACAACAGTTAACATAGTATGTAGTAAATCAATGACTGTGGAATTGTGTGTTTTAACCCATTAATGATTAAGGGCTGGGGAAGGGGGGGGCGTCCTAAATCTGTTACAACCTGTGGTGCCAACCTCAAGAACCAGTGGCTGTTAACGTGTTAATGGAATGAATGAAAGTTAAAATCAGGGGGCTGTTGATATCTTTCAGCTGGGTCAAGTATGTTATGTATATAATATATTTATATCATGGTTATCGAGTTTCAGAACGATTTTGGGTGCCCAAACTGGATAGTATGGACCCCTCTATAGTGAGATAGAGGCATTGTAAGACCTGTGGCGCCATCTGGTGTGTAGTGAATGGACTAGACATGATATAAATGTGTGATAAATAGACTTGAACGAATGCCTTTCAGGGACTTGATATGATATCCTGAAAGGCATTTGTTCAAGTCTATTCATTATATATTACATTCAGATACACCTCCGGAGTCACCGCGGGCATTCTTATTGGCACACTAACCCTTAAAGGCCGCTGATGCAGGAGTGCATCATGCCCATTGGTCAGCATGATGCACCAGTGAAGTGCTGGTGAGTCTGGTCAGCAGCACTTCATTTGTGCATCATGACGACCCTCTGGGTGTGCATCAACCCCATAGGGTCGTCATGATGCCTTGACATCATGACGACCGATGGGCGTGATGCATTGATGCATAATCGGCCCTCAAAGTTTAAAGGTGAAAGTTGACCATAGAAATATGAATGCTGCATGGTATAATGTGTCTTACAACACTATCTTATTTTCTTACTTTCAAATGAATAATTATATTTTTAAAAATGAAATGATTTGTTCTGCTTTTTTCTGTTTTTAAAACTTAAATACCTCTCCAAATGAAAGATTATCCTTGAAGAGGTTTACGACCATCTGTGTTCATAGATTTGACACCTTTACCTAACACAAGCACCAGTACATCTATAACATGATGACACCTTTAACACAAGCACCAGTACATCTATAACATGATGACACCTTTAACACAAATACCAGTACATCTGTAACATGATGACACCTTTACCTAACACAACCACCAGTACATCTATAACATGATGACACCTTTAACACAAGCACCAGTACATCTATAACATGATGACACCTTTAACACAAGCACCAGTACATCTATAACATGATGACACCTTTAACACAACCACCAGTACATCTATAACATGATGACACCTTTAACACAACCACCAGTACATCTATAACATGATGACACCTTTAACACAAGCACCAGTACATCTATAACATGATGACACCTTTAACTAACACAAGCACCAGTACATCTATAACATGATGACACCTTTAACACAAGCACCAGTACATCTATAACATGATGACACCTTTAACACAACCACCAGTACATCTATAACATGATGACACCTTTAACACAACCACCAGTACATCTATAACATGATGACACCTTTACCTAACACAAGCACCAGTACATCTATAACATGATGACACCTTTAACACAAGCACTAGTACATCTATAACATGATGACACCTTTAACTAACACAAGCACCAGTACATCTATAACATGATGACACCTTTAACTAACACAACCACCAGTACATCTATAACATGATGACACCTTTAACTAACACAACCACCAGTACATCTATAACATGATGACACCTTTAACTAACACAACCACCAGTACATCTATAACATGATGACACCTTTAACACAACCACCAGTACATCTATAACATGATGACACCTTTAACACAAGCACCAGTACATCTATAACATGATGACACTTTTAACACAACCACCAGTACATCTATAACATGATGACACCTTTAACACAAGCACCAGTACATCTATAACATGATAACACCTTTACCTAACACAAGCACCAGTACATCTATAACATGATGACACCTTTAACACAACCACCAGTACATCTATAACATGATGACACCTTTAACACAAGCACCAGTACATCTATAACATGATGACACCTTTAACTAACACAAGCACCAGTACATCTATAACATGATGACACCTTTAACACAACCACCAGTACATCTATAACATGATGACACCTTTAACACAACCACCAGTACATCTATAACATGATGACACCTTTAACACAACCACCAGTACATCTATAACATGATGACACCTTTAACACAAGCACCAGTACATCTATAACATGATGACACCTTTAACTAACACAAGCACCAGTACATCTATAACATGATGACACCTTTAACACAAACACCAGTACATCTATAACATGATGACACCTTTAACACAAGCACCAGTACATCTATAACATGATGACACCTTTAACACAAGCACCAGTACATCTATAACATGATGACACCTTTAACACAACCACCAGTACATCTATAACATGATGACACCTTTAACACAAGCACCAGTACATCTATAACATGATGACACCTTTAACTAACACAAGCACCAGTACATCTATAACATGATGACACCTTTAACACAACCACCAGTACATCTATAACATGATGACACCTTTAACACAACCACCAGTACATCTATAACATGATGACACCTTTACCTAACACAAGCACCAGTACATCTATAACATGATGACACCTTTAACACAACCACCAGTACATCTAAAACATGATGACACCTTTAACACAAGCACCAGTACATCTATAACATGATGACACCTTTAACACAAGCACCAGTACATCTATAACATGATGACACCTTTAACACAAGCACCAGTACATCTATAACATGATGACACCTTTAACTAACACAAGCACCAGTACATCTATAACATGATGACACCTTTAACACAAACACCAGTACATCTATAACATGATGACACCTTTAACTAACACAAGCACTAGTACATCTATAACATGATGACACCTTTAACACAACCACCAGTACATCTATAACATGATGACACCTTTAACACAAACACCAGTACATCTATAACATGATGACACCTTTAACACAACCACCAGTACATCTATAACATGATGACACCTTTAACACAACCACCAGTACATCTATAACATGATGACACCTTTAACACAACCACCAGTACATCTATAACATGATGACACCTTTAACACAACCACCAGTACATCTATAACATGATGACACCTTTAACACAAGCACCAGTACATCTATAACATGATGACACCTTTAACTAACACAAGCAACAGTACATCTATAACATGATGACACCTTTACCTAACACAAGCACCAGTACATCTATAACATGATGACACCTTTAACACAAGCACCAGTACATCTATAACATGATGACACCTTTAACACAACCACCAGTACATCTATAACATGATGATACCTTTACCTAACACAAGCACCAGTACATCTATAACATGATGACACCTTTAACACAACCACCAGTACATCTATAACATGATGACACCTTTAACACAACCACCAGTACATCTATAACATGATGACACCTTTAACACAAGCACCAGTACATCTATAACATGATGACACCTTTAACTAACACAAGCACCAGTACATCTATAACATGATGACACCTTTAACTAACACAAGCACCAGTATATCAGTTCTTAGCAGTGTGTAGAGAACTATGGTAGTTCCTCACATACCAGGTCCATCTTGTAGACATGGATAAGCCCCTGGTGCGCCTTATAGGATCAGGAAAACCTGAGGGTTTCCAATGCCTGTTGTAAATTCAAAAGTGGTTTTCAGCCATTGAGGGATGTCTTAGGTACCCATGAATTTTTTTTCCCGAAAACCCAGTGATTAGAACATGTTATTTTATTTTTGAAACTTTCTTGACGATCCTTTAACGTTAAGTCTAGATGTGCCTTTATGTAGGGTGTGCCTCATACGTGGGATATTACACACAGGGCACTAACATAAATATTCATATAAGACTATATTGTATTGGTTCTAATACAATTTAGCCCAGCACAAGGTGGGTCTTATATGTGGACCTCATCCCAGCTGGTTTTTACACTATAGAACAGTACTTAAATAACCAGAATTTGACCCCAGGCATTTCTCAAGATAGTGCAACTAGACCCCTTCAAGTCATAGTAGGATCCCTCAGTTAAATACCATTACAGCCCTGCATCTAGCGGTTGCTAATAATTGCACTGGTATGACTGCCCTACCAAACCCTATGTAATTACTGCCTTAAGTGCTGATCGTACAGAATAGTCATAGTGTGTTACCTACAATCACCCACTCTGTTAATTAGGTTTTCAAGGATTTACGGTAGATTCCATCGCCATAGACAGTGCCCACACATGTAAGCTTGGTCCATTATCATATTCAAGTACTGATAACGTATCTCACAATATATACCTACAGGACTTTGTACTCTATTTTTGTTTTCAAATTGATCTACCATAGTCGCCTGTTTAATTAGGCGCCCGGTCGTTCAATGAGCGCCAGTCTCGAATGAGCCGTGGGAGTAAAGGAGCATTGAAATTGAAGAATACACTAGATTTAAGTTTTAAATAAGTGCCGGTCTCCAACAAGAGCCGGGGGTTGACATCTATAAGTGCCGGGTGATTTAACAGGCCACTAAGTTACATACTCTAACTCAACTCTTACTTAAATCAAACAAACCAGCTAGTAAGGTGTTCGTATACGACCAAGGATCATTATTTGTGGTCGGTCAATATATATATATATATTAGCAAGATTTTTATAATCATTTACATACATTAGCTTAAGACCTTACATTTACTCCTAAGGAGAACCTGGATCTATACTGGAGACATTTTATTTAATGGTAAGTACAGACTGTAAGATGTTGTCCCCTGCCATGGTGTGGGGACCTACATAGTGAGGGCATGAAGGAGTATAGAATAACTATCGGGATACCTGAATTAATCCATTAAAGGCCGCTGATGCAGGAGTGCATCATGCCCATTGGTTGTCATGATGCACCAATGAAGTGCTGGGGAGACTGCACCCTAGCACTTCATTAATTGAAGCATCATGCCAACCCTACTGGGGTAATATATAGAGGGTCGTCATGATGCTCCAATGAAGTGCTGGTGAGCAGTCTTGCCAGCACTTCATTGGTGCATCATGCCGACAGTAGTATAGTATGTATCGGAACAGGACTATAGCTATCTACAGGATATTACGCACTGGGGATGCAGCCAATCAGAGGCCTCCATTTGGTCACGTGACCTGGACCTCCCGTGGTGCATGCCCATATATGGTCATGTGACCTTAACCTTGACCTCATTTGCATAATAGGCAATGCCCCTTTCACCTAATTAGGGGATTACCGACCACCTCTCAGCCAATCAGAGGACGGCATTCTGGTTACCATTGGTAACATGACCTAATTAATCTCTGAACGGTGGTGGTGGCTGTGCTGCTGGGGTGGCCCCATACCTGCCTGGCACCACCTCCCCCAGCACCATGTGGTTCTGTTCTGCTGGTAGTGCGTTTCTCAGCCCCACTGACGGCTATGTATTGCTTTAGCCCCCTCTTAAAATACGGATTCTGAAGAAAGCAAACAGAATAACCATGTAATGTGCTCACACTTTAATTTCTTTTGCACTTTAAATATAATATCACCTATATGACTCAGGGTTATTCAGTGAAGGCTTGAGAAAAGGGATTAGCCCCCTAGGGGGCTAAACTCGTAGTATATACAGTACACAGCCACTGAATGCACCCTAAATCCTGGTAGACACTTAAAACCACATGAAAGCACGTTTACATGGTGCTGCCACCTTTTAGATTGTCATGCCTCCACCCACTTGCCTTGAAAGGACACATATTTTACATTTCTGTGGGAGTTAGGGGGTTAACCCAAAGGGCACCAGGGGATTAGCCCCCAATGGAGCTAAACTCGTAGTATATATAGTGACAACACCTCAACAGAGCTCTCAACTCTCACGCATCTGGCGTGAGTCTCACGCATTTGGGGCTCATCTCACGCACTCACGCAGAGCAGGCCATTTCTCACGCATTTTAGGCTTAAAAAAATCAGTATATGCTTGTAGAGTGAAGTTTGCCCTCTCCTCACTATTTGGTGTAGGAAAGTCAGCCAAATTGTCTTTATTTTTTCAAAATTTCCTTGGGGGCCAGGCCCCCCAAACCCCCTAATTTTACCTAAATTGTGACAATTCCCCTAATGTTTAGAAATTTCTGAGCGCCCCGGCAAAGTCTCACTCTTTGGCTTCATCAAAACTTGAGAGCTCTGCCTCAAATGCCACCCCATATAACCATAGAATATTAAAACATCCAAGGGAAGCAGGGTCCCGGGAAAAGGGCCTCTTTTGGGGAGAGAGAAGAGAAAAAGGGGCTTGGAGTCTTTTTGCGGTAATACATATTTAATTTCACTTCAATATACCTCTGATTTTAAGGTGCGCCAGAGGCACCATGGGCATAGCCCCTAGGGGCTAAACTTGTAATACATATAGACACAGCACCTCAAATGCCATCCCATATATCCATAGAATATTAAAACATCCACAGGAAGCAGGGTCCCGGGAAAAGGGCCTCTTTTGGGGAGAGAGGAGAGAAAAAGGGGCTTAGAGTCTTTTTGGGGTAATACATACTTATTTCAAAATATATAGGTTCTGATTTTAAGTTGGCACCGCAGGTGCCCTTGGGTTTAACCCCATACCTCCCAGAAAGGTAAAATATGTGTCCTTTCAAGGCAAGGGAGAGGGGGCATGATAATTCTAAAGGTGGCAGCACCATATCAACGTGGCTCAATGCTGGGATCAAGGTGAGAGTTGAAAAAATATCTCAGAGTTAAATATTTATCTTTAAAAGTTATCAGGTGGTAGTTAAGTTAACAGGTGGTCATATATGGTCAGTTTTGATCTTCAAAAGATATCAGATGGATGTTAGTGACCATTGGGACACCTCAACTACCTAATTTTATTGTTTTCCATGTGTGTTGGCCATCTTGGTTTCAGGAAACACAGGGATAGAGGTCATATATGGTCAATTTTGATCTTCAAAAGATATCAGATGGATGTTAGTGACCATTGGGACACCTCAACTACCTAATTTTATTGTTTTCTATATGTGTCGGCCATCTTGGTTTTAGGAAACACAGGGAACCAGGTCATATGTGGTCAATTTTGATCTTCAAAAGTCATCAGATGGACGTTGGTCACCATTGGGAGACCTCAACTACCCAATTTTATTGTTTTCCATGTGTGTCGGCCATCTTGGTTTTCGGAAACACAGGGATCGAGGTCATATATGGTCAATTTTGATCTTCAAAAGATATCAGATGGATGTTAGTGACCATTGGGACACCTCAACTACCTAATTTTATTGTTTTCCATATGTGTCGGCCATCTTGGTTTTAGGAAACACAGGGAACCAGGTCATATGTGGTCAATTTTGATCTTCAAAAGTCATCAGATGGACATTGGTCACCATTGGGAGACCTCAACTACCTAAGTCTATCGTTTTCCATATGTGTCGGCCATCTTGGTTTTCGGAAACACAGGGATCGAGGTCATATATGGTCAATTTTGATCTTCAAAAGATATCAGGTGGATGTTAGTGACCATTGGGACACCTCAACTACCTAATTTTATTGTTTTCCATATGTGTCGGCCATCTTGGTTTTAGGAAACACAGGGAACCAGGTCATATGTGGTCAATTTTGACCTTCAAAAGTCATCAGATGGACGTTGGTCACCATTGGGAGACCTCAACTACCTAAGTCTATCGTTTTCGATATGTGTCGGCCATCTTGGTTTTCGGAAACACAGGGATCGAGGTCATATATGGTCAATTTTGATCTTCAAAAGATATCAGGTGGATGTTAGTGACCATTGGGACACCTCAACTACCTAATTTTATTGTTTTCCATATGTGTCGGCCATCTTGGTTTTAGGAAACACAGGGAACCAGGTCATATGTGGTCAATTTTGACCTTCAAAAGTCATCAGATGGACGTTGGTCACCATTGGGAGACCTCAACTACCTAAGTCTATCGTTTTCGATATGTGTCGGCCATCTTGGTTTTCGGAAACACAGGGATCGAGGTCATATATGGTCAATTTTGATCTTCAAAAGATATCAGGTGGATGTTAGTGACCATTGGGACACCTCAACTACCTAATTTTATTGTTTTCCATATGTGTCGGCCATCTTGGTTTTAGGAAACACAGGGAACCAGGTCATATGTGGTCAATTTTGATCTTCAAAAGTCATCAGATGGACATTGGTCACCATTGGGAGACCTCAACTACCTAAGTCTATCGTTTTCCATATGTGTCGGCCATCTTGGTTTTCAGTGGCGCGGATTCAAGGGGGGGCGGACGCGGCGTACACCCCCCCTTTTGAGGCGTCAAGAGGAGTTTTGAATTCAGTGAATTCTCAGCTACATGTCAGTTTTTACGGTTTTTAAATCGGACTATTATTAAGGATTCTACAGCTTAAAACATAAAAGAAAGTAGATTGCAATGCATAGGGTATGGTACATGATTCTGGGGGCGTGCGCAGGGTATGGTGCATGATACAGGGGGCGCGTGCACAGGGTATGTAAGCCTGGCGGCTGAGACAATGTATGATATATGATACTGGTGGGGTATAGATTGGGTAAATGAGCCTGGGGGATGATACAGTTTATGGTACATGATACTGAGGCCTGTGGCAGGGTATGTGATGCTGGAGGGTTATTCATGTTTGTCTTTGTGGAGCCCTAGGAATACATTAGAATGCACTATTTCCCTGTAGTTATCAAAATTTTCAGGGGCATGCCCCCATGGGAAATATCTGAAATCAAGAAACGGGATACTTTTCTTATGACTGTGGATAACTTAGTCAGGAGAGCCCTCAGAATTCACCTTTTCCCCTAAAGATTTCAAAATTTTCCAGGGGGGGGGGTATGCCCCAGACTCCTAATACAGTCACTACAATGTACTTGCGACATCACAGGGCTGCACTTTTGTCCCCCCCATGTCCAGGGCCCAAATCACGCCCCCCCTTTCTGAAAATCCTGGATCCGCCCCTGGAAACACAGGGATCGAGGTCATATATGGTCAATTTTGATCTTCAAAAGATATCAGGTGGATGTTAGTGACCATTGGGACACCTCAACTACCTAATTTTATTGTTTTTCATGTGTGTTGGCCATCTTGGTTTCAGGAAACACAGGGATCCAGGCCATATATGGTCAATTTTGATCTTCAAAAGTTATCAGATGGATGTTAGTGACCATTGGGACACCTCAACGACCTAAATCTATTGTTTTCAATGTGTGTCCACCATCTTGGTTTTAAGAAACACAGGGATCCAGGTTATATGTGGTCAATTTTGATCTTCAAAAGTTATCAGATGGATGTTAGTGACCATTTGGACACCTCAACTGCCTAATTCTATCGTTTTCCATAAGTATCGGCCATCTTGGTTTCCGGAAACACAGGGATAGAGGTCATATGTGGTCAATTTTGATCTTCAAAAGATATCAGATGGATGTTAGTGACCATTGGGACACCTCAACTACCTAATTTTATTGTTTTCTATATGTGTCGGCCATCTTGGTTTTCGGAAACACAGGGATCGAGGTCATATATGGTCAATTTTGATCTTCAAAAGTCATCAGATGGACGTTGGTCACCATTGGGAGACCTCAACTACCTAATTCTATCGTTTTCCATATGTGTCAGCCATCTTGGTTTTAGGAAACACAGGGATAGAGGTCACATATGGTGAAGTTTGATCTTCAAAAGATATCAGATGGATGTTAGTGACCATTAGGAGACCTCAACTACTTAATTTTATTATTTTTCATGTGTCTCGGACATCTTGGCTCTTGGAAACACAGGGATCCAGGCCATATATGGTCAATTTTGATCTTCAAAGGTTATCAGGTGGATGTTAGTGACCATTGGGACACCTCAACTACCTAATTTTATTGTTTTCCATGTGTGTCGACCATCTTGGTTTTAGGAAACACAGGGATCCAGGCCATATATGGTCAATTTTGATCTTCGAAAGTTATCAGATAGATGTTATTGACCATTGGGACATCTCAACTACCTAAATCTGTTGCTTTCCTTGTGTGTCGGCCATCTTGGTTTTAGGAAACACAGGGAACCAGGTCATATGTTGTCAATTTTGATTTTCTAAAGTTATCAGATGGATGTTAGTGACCATTGGGAGACCTTAACTACCTAATGTTATCGTTTTCCATATTTGTCGGCCATCTTGGTTTTCGGAAACACAGGGATCGAGGTCATATATGGTCAATTTTGATCTTCAAAAGATATCAGATGGATGTTAGTGACCATTGGAACACCTCAACTACCTAATTTTATTGTTTTCCATATGTGTCGGCCATCTTGGTTTTAGGAAACACAGGGAACCAGGTCATATGTGGTCAATTTTGACCTTCAAAAGTCATCAGATGGACGTTGGTCACCATTGGGAGACCTCAACTACCTAAGTCTATCGTTTTCCATATGTGTCGGCCATCTTGGTTTTCGGAAACACAGGGATCGAAGTCATATATGGTCAATTTTAATCTTCAAAAGATATCAGATGGATGTTAGTGACCATTGGGACACCTCAACTACCTAATTTTATTGTTTTCCATATGTGTCAGCCATCTTGGTTTTAGGAAACACAGGGAACCAGGTCATATGTGGTCAATTTTGATCTTCAAAAGTCATCAGATGGACGTTGGTCACCATTGGGAGACCTCAACTACCTAAGTCTATCGTTTTCCATATGTGTCGGCCATCTTGGTTTTCAAAACACAGGGATCGAGGTCATATATGGTCAATTTTGATCTTCAAAATATATCAGATGGATGTTAGTGACCATTGGGACACCTC
Organism: Acholoe squamosa; assembly: GCA_949317995.1. Classification (NCBI taxonomy): domain Eukaryota; kingdom Metazoa; phylum Annelida; class Polychaeta; order Phyllodocida; family Polynoidae; genus Acholoe; species Acholoe squamosa. The sequence goes on from OX439052.1 coordinate 53,430,323, forward strand.
AACGACCTAAATCTATTGTTTTCCATATGTGTTGGCCATCTTGGTTTTAGGAAACACAGGTATCCAGGCCATATATGGTCAATTTTGATCTTCAAAAGTTATCAGATGGATGTTAGTGACCATTGGGACACCTCAACTACCTAAATCTATTGTTTTCCATGTGTGTTGGCCATCTTGGTTTTAGGAAACACTGGGATCCAGGCCATATATGGTCAATTTTGATCTTCAAAAGTTATCAGGTGGATGTTAGTGACCATTGGGACACCTCAACTACCTAATTCTATCGTTTTCCATATGTGTCAGCCATCTTGGTTTTAGGAAACACAGGGATAGAGGTCACATATGGTGAAGTTTGATCTTCAAAAGATATCAGATGGATGTTAGTGACCATTAGGAGACCTCAACTACTTAATTTTATTATTTTTCATGTGTCTCGGACATCTTGGCTCTTGGAAACACAGGGATCCAGGCCATATATGGTCAATTTTGATCTTCAAAGGTTATCAGGTGGATGTTAGTGACCATTGGGACACCTCAACTACCTAATTTTATTGTTTTCCATGTGTGTTGGCCATCTTGGTTTCAGGAAACACAGGGATCCAGGCCATATATGGTCAATTTTGATTTTCAAAAGTTATCAGATGGATGTTAGTGACCATTGGGACACCTCAACGACCTAAATCTATTGCTTTCCTTGTGTGTCGGCCATCTTAGTCTTAGGAAAAACAATGATCCAGGTCATATATGGACAATTTTGATCTTCAAAAGTTATCAGATGGATGTTAGTGACCATTGGGACATCTCAACTACCTAAATCTGTTGCTTTCCTTGTGTGTCGGCCATCTTGGTTTTAGGAAACACAGGGAACCAGGTCATATGTGGTCAATTTTGATTTTCTAAAGTTATCAGATGGATGTTAGTGACCATTGGGAGACCTTAACTACCTAATGTTATCGTTTTCCATATGTGTCGGCCATCTTGGTTTTCGGAAACACAGGGATCGAGGTCATATATGGTCAATTTTGATCTTCAAAAGATATCAGGTGGATGTTAGTGACCATTGGGACACCTCAACTACCTAATGTTATCGTTTTCCATATGTGTCGGCCATCTTGGTTTTCGGAAACACAGGGATCGAGGTCATATATGGTCAATTTTGATCTTCAAAAGATATCAGGTGGATGTTAGTGACCATTGGGACACCTCAACTACCTAATTTTATTGTTTTCCATATGTGTCGGCCATCTTGGTTTTAGGAAACACAGGGAACCAGGTCATATGTGGTCAATTTTGATCTTCAAAAGTTATCAGATGGATGTTAGTGACCATTGGGACAACTCAACTACCTAATTCTATCATTTTCCATATGTGTCGGCCATCTTGGTTTTCGGAAACACAGGGATAGAGGTCATATATGGTGAATTTTGATCTTCAAGATGGACGTTGGTCACCATTGGGAGACCTCAACTACCTAAGTCTATCGTTTTCCATATGTGTCGGCCATCTTGGTTTTCGGAAACACAGGGATCGAGGTCATATATGGTCAATTTTGATCTTCAAAAGATATCAGATGGATGTTAGTGACCATTGGGAGACCTCAACTACCTAAGTCTATCGTTTTCCATGTGTGTCGACTATCTTGGTTTTAGGAAACACAGGGATCCAGGCCATATATGGTCAATTTTGATCTTCAAAAGTTATCAGATGGATGTTAGTGACCATTGGGACATCTCAACTACCTAAATCTGTTGCTTTCCTTGTGTGTCGGCCATCTTGGTTTTAAGAAACACAGGGAACCAGGTCATATGTGGTCAATTTTGATTTTCTAAAGTTATCAGATGGATGTTAGTGACCATTGGGAGACCTTAACTACCTAATGTTATCGTTTTCATATGTGTCGGCCATCTTGGTTATCGGAAACACAGGGATCGAGGTCATATATGGTCAATTTTGATCTTCAAAAGATATCAGATGGATGTTAGTGACCATTGGGACACCTCAACTACCTAATTTTATTGTTTTCCATGTGTGTCAACCATCTTGGTTTTAGGAAACACAGGGATCCAGGCCATATATGGTCAATTTTGATCTTCAAAAGTTATCAGATGGATGTTAGTGACCATTGGGAGACCTCAACTACCTAAATCTATTGCTTTCCTTGTGTGTCGGCCATCTTGGTCTTAGGAAACACAAGGATCCAGGTCATATATGGTCAATTTTGATCTTCAAAAGTTATCAGATGGATGTTATTGAGCATTGGGAGACCTCAATTACCCAATTTTATTGTTTTCCATGTGTGTCGGCCATCTTGGTTTTAAGAAACACAGGGATCCAGGTTATATGTGGTCAATTTTGATCTTCAAAAGTTATCAGATGGATGTAAGTGACCATTGGGACACCTCAACTGCCTAATTCTATTGTTTTCAATGTGTGTCCGCCATCTTGGTTTTAAGAAACACAGGGATCCAGGTTATATGTGGTCAATTTTGATCTTCAAAAGTTATCAGATGGATGTAAGTGACCATTGGGACACCTCAACTGCCTAATTCTATTGTTTTCAATGTGTGTCCGCCATCTTGGTTTTAAGAAACACAGGGATCCAGGTTATATGTGGTCAATTTTGATCTTCAAAAGTTATGAGATGGATGTTAGTGACCATTGGGACACCTCAACGACCTAAATCTATTGCTTTCTATGTGTGTTGGCCATCTTGGTTTTAGGAAACACAAGGATTCAGGTCATATATGGTCAATTTTGATCTTCTAAAATTATCAGATGGATGTTAGTGACCATTGGGAGACCTTAACTACCTAATGTTATCGTTTTCCATATGTGTCGGCCATCTTGGTTTTCGGAAACATAGGGATCGAGGTCATATATGGTCAATTTTGATCTTCAAAAGATATCAGGTGGATGTTAGTGACCATTGGGACACCTCAACTACCTAATTTTATTGTTTTCCATATGTGTAGGCCATCTTGGTTTTAGGAAACACAGGGAACCAGGTCATATGTGGTCAATTTTGATCTTCAAAAGTCATCAGATGGACGTTGGTCACCATTGGGAGACCTCAACTACCTAAGTCTATCGTTTTCCATATGTGTCGGCCATCTTGGTTTTCGGAAACACAGGGATCGAGGTCATATATGGTCAATTTTGATCTTCAAAAGTTATCAGATGGATGTTAGTGACCATTGGGACACCTCAACTACCTAAATCTATTGCTTTCCTTGTGTGTCGGCCATCTTGGTCTTAGGAAACACAAGGATCCAGGTCATATATGGTCAATTTTGATCTTCAAATGTCATCAGATGGACGTTGGTCACCATTGGGAGACCTCAACTACCTAAGTCTATCGTTTTCCATATGTGTCGGCCATCTTGGTTTTCGGAAACACAGGGATCGAGGTCATATATGGTCAATTTTGATCTTCAAAAGATATCAGATGGATGTTAGTGACCATTGGGAGACCTCAACTAACTAAATCTATTGGTGTGTCGGCTACCTTGGTCTTAGGAAACACAAGGATCCAGGTCATATATGGTCAATTTTGATCTTCAAAAGTTATCAGATGGATGTTATTGACCATTGGGAGACCTCAACTACCCAATTTTTTTGTTTTCAATGTGTGTCGGCCATCTTGGTTTTAGGAAACACAGGTGTAAGGGTTTGTGGCCTTACGGACCTGGGGGGGTTCGGGTCTTACGATTCGGAAAGAAAGAGTAAGACAGTATTCCAAGTGTATGCCAACGGTTAGGTTTATTACTTAACGCACACTCACGGCTGCCGGATGATATCAAGGAGGCAGCTAATATTAAAAGACAATGGTTTACATGGTGTGGAGGCCAGAAGGGCCTCTGACGTAGCGGCTGAGCCCTGGGCTTTATATACGGACCCAGGTGTTCGTCGTCAGATGTCCCCACAGACCCGGATCGGTGTTGCCACCTATCCGGAACCTGAGGAACGTCCGACGACTCGACTCACCCGCCACGTCAGACGGTACCCAACTCCTATGGTTTAATAACGTGTACCTCTACACCACTCCCCCAGACATTTAGGAGGGTGTTATACATATAATATTACTAGGATAACATTTCTACATGTCTAAACCTTTAGTAATAGAGGTACAACCATAGGTATAACATTAACACCAAATAAATTATGAACCGAATGTCATATATATATTCGATAGTGAAATGTAGTTACAAATAACGATTAGGATGTTGAAATATTATACGAATTACTTGAGCAAGAGACAGTTATGTGAAACGGAACTGTCTATTTAATTATTATACCACATAATATTAGATTATATTTCAGGTATAACTAATAAGACAAGTAATATGAATCGTATACATGTGATGATGACAGTTATGTGTAACGGAACTGTCGATAATAAAATATATCACATGATAACATCCGTATGTGTGTTTGTAGTTATTAACACCACATTTGAATATGTAGTCTTAAAGAAGACTGTTATAGTAACATCACTATCTAATGACATGTCGTATATTATTATCATACGAATCCGTTAAAAGATTCCGTGAGTAGTACGAATAGGGATATATATACCATACACTTAGAAAAAAAAGAAAAAAATTCACGGTGTGGTAATGAATATAATAATGATATATTATCACCGTGTACCTAATAACCTTTATAGCACCAGATCAATATACTTATTATACAATTTGTCTCGCAGGACAATAATATGTGTTTTCTGGTGAGGTTTAACGGATCTTATAATATGAATACTAATATTAATCAGAGATCCGCTTCAAGAAAAAGTCTATGTACCCGTATCATAATATGTATCTAGTGGATATGCACATACATATAATATTATAGAAAAATAGAAATATGGCATTATATACAATATACAGGAATTATAAATGCTGCTGAAGTCTTCTGCTGTATCCTCCGGGTACTAGTAGGTAGGTGTGGTCAGCTAACCACGGGATGGACGTGCTAAAGTTTATAGTTTCCTTATATAGAGTGAACACGGTAGTTGATTTGGGGCAGCTACCCACAATCCTCTAGTAGTGCTAAAGTTTGTAGTATATCCAAATGGTGTAGATTTGTAGAATAATAGTCCGGATGTGTCAACTATGTAGAGAACGTAATCCTTTTTAAGCTTAGTTGACATAAGTAAACAATAGTCCGATATAGGTTGATCCGGAAGTAATAGTAGTAGTTGATATAAGTCCATTTGGGAGTACAGATGAGTTGTAGAGGTAAATCGTAAAGTCCATCCTAGTAAGTGGTTAGCACGGGTAACAGCAGGAGTCTGGAACTGGCATCCGGATACGTCTCACAGCAGCAAGTCTACTATCGGATTGTTCATGGATGAAGTTATAAATCCGAATAGGCTATTCAGGGTGCAATAAAAGTCATACAACCTAAATTATATAATAGACTGGTCAAAGGAACCCGGAACACATACCATAGGTGTTCATACACTAGTGAATAAAACATTCGCAGACCTATAGGGTTCCGCAAAGACTACATCTGGTCATTTGGTGTTGGAAAAAAAATTATGGGAGAAATAACCCTAGCATGCTTAAACGGATTTCTTAGCATGCTTCTTCTTCAGAAGAGCTAGAGCCGACTCGGGAGTGCCGTCCCACTCGTCCAAGTCGACTCCGAACACCCTCATGAACTTAGTGTTCAGATTGGTGTTCCGAGTGATCTCCTCCTTTACACGCTTTTCCAACACGTGTACATCCATAGCTGCCTTTTCTTGGGCAGCTGCGGCAGCCTCCTCCTGGGCCTTCACATCGTCCCGGATGAGGGTCTCGAGACGTTGCTTTTCAGCGTCGCCCACCTGTTTCATACACAACAGAGTTTCGTTTAGGAGCCCCTGATGAAACTCGATCGCTTTTTCACGAACACACTTCTCCCAATGGGTGTAGATGGCCTTCTGGACATCTGCCTCCCCTTGGCGAGACTTCTCGAACCAAACTTCCGCATTACCGGTTTTAATGGTAATAGCGTCCTTTGGTTTCTCAGGTGCAGCGACAGCCTTGGGAGGAGTCGAGGCGGCCTGTGGACCACTTCCGGGTTTAGGACTTCCGGACACACCTGTCGTTGGTACACAGAAGGCAGGTGGTACATTCTGTTTCAGTCCCATTTGCAGGTACATGTTTAACTGCTCCTGGGTAAAGGTAACTGGTGGGGCGACTGGAGCGGATGCAGATCCGGCGGCAGCAGATGCGGTGGTCTTCTTTGGCATAAGGCGACCATCCTTTCCTACCACCAAGGTCTGGCTCTCAGGTCCAGGTCCCTGGTTTAAGGACGGAAAGTTTCGAGAACTCACTTTCCCAGGTTTAGATACCGCTCCAGCGTATCCGGCAGGTTCGGGCTTCTTGAACACCGGAGTGCCCTGAGCCTGCTCTGCGGGGTGCCTTGCCAGAGGGGACCTGGAACGGTCCTCTGCTCTGACTTTCGGTTTAGTCGTGCTCTGACCATTACCGTTGCCGCCACGGTTCTGATCTCTCCTGCTCCTTTCACGAGCTCTCTTTGCATCCTTTCCGGATTCCTCGCATTTCTGCCAGAGAGACTCGTGCATGTCCAGTTTACCCTTTCCAGGAGTCAGGACTATCTTTGCTCGGAGTTTCGAATCCTTGGTCTTCGGAACTTCGCAGAGGACTTGGTCCCCTGGTCGGATCTTAGACCAAGCATCCTCGCTCAGACTGTCGAACTCCTTCATGAGTTCCTGATGAAGCTCCATGATGCGCTTCCGTGCCCCGTCCAAACCTTCTGCGTGGCATTTCTTCTGGTGTCTAGCCAGATCACTACGTCGGTTGTATTGCACCTTCGTAGTACACTTCTTGCCCTTCTTACCATAACTCGGATCACAAATGTAAACCGGGTGATGGTGGAAGTGGGCCTCTACCAGATGCCGTTGGAACCGGGCTGGAGTACTCCAGGTCCGGATCGAGACATCACTCGCATCCTGGCAGATAGAGAAGGGACAGGACTTTTGATCGTCGCCGTACCACTTCTTTAAAGCCCAACGCAGCTTCCTCCTCTGGGTATAAGTGTAATACCCTTCGGTGTGGTTTAGCATAAGCCACATCTTTCAATAGGCTTTGCTCGGATTGGGGTCCTCGTCCGAAAGACGCATCCAATCTTCATCATCCGACTCATCGTTCTTATTGATTGAGTCTGGACAGGCATAAAGGGTAGAGCCGTCCTTCTTCACTCCGTACGCACAGTCGGAGAAACACGTCGGAATCCGGGTTTTGAATCCGGATTTGGCGTTAGCCCAACGTTCGGCCTCGGTTTGAGTTGATGGAGTGGCCTTCTCATCATACTCAACCGAGGATTCGTGCACCGACTCCTCGTCAGACGACTCAACCTCCATGGCAGTACTACCAGTGGTTGAGGTGCTGGGTTTCGGCTCGGCTCTAGCAGAATCCGGGAGATTCTTGAGCTTCCGAGCAGCGGATCGTCGGTTCTTACTGACCTTCCAGTCTTCCTCCGGTTCCTGGGTTCCGGATGTGCTGGAGGTCGTGGCTTCTACTGGGGTAGTAGTGCTGCCGGTAGCTGATGTAGCACTGGCGGAGCTTCTGGTGGCAAGCTTCAGGTCGGGGATAGGAGGTGCGGGTGCTTCCGCGGCCCTCTTAGCCTCTTCCTGGGCCTCCTGTTCGGCAGTCATACGGCGGACAATAACCGTCCGAAGGGCTGCAGCTCGGTCCAATCCGATTAGTGAATTGTTCTGGACATCCACCAATTCCTGTTCGGTTATGTAGTAACCGTCATCCCACTGCTCGAAGTTAGCAGCGGCCTCCCTGAATTCCTTAGTGGTCCGGCACGGCGTCCGGGTAGCACTAGGGCGTGGGTAGGTCTGGCCATCGGTATCCCAGACACAGCCTACCCAGTTGATGTTCGTAGCCTTGACGTTCCACAGGGATTTGTCAGGCTTCGGATACGCTCCGAGCTCGAAGGCTCGGTTAGCTGCATACACGGTTTCACGGAAACCAGCGTCCACCATAAGTCCCCGTTGGAACCACGGCCAGTCTCGAAGCCACTCGGGAGGCGTCCTGGTCAGCTGTTCGGGAGCCATGACGCCCTCGATAGCTATCCTGACTTTCGGGTCCATCCTGACTGGTGTCCCGTCCGCGTAGGTCACTTGTGCCTGCAGTTCCGGGTGGACATACAGGTAGCGACCATCGTAGCTAGCTGGAAAAGGTTCCGCCACTGCTGGCTTCCACTCATCCTTCTGTCCGTCAACTTGGGTAGTTTCGGACTCTGTCGCTGCGGGTTCAGCACTCGCAGTCGCTCCGGATCCCTCGGCCGGGAGCGGAGATAACAATTTCTCTGGCTCATTTAGTGAGAATGAAGCAAGCTTCTCCTCGAACGAGCGATCCGTGGGTTCCTCCACGTCCATCATCTCGCTCTCTTCCTGTGTAACAGGCGACAAAGCTTCCGGAAAAGCTTCTGCGGACGGAGTCAGCTTATCCGGGTCACCGGATAGCTTGGCTGCAGCTACGGATTCCTCAGCCATGACTGGGGAATCGCCCACGGGAGTAAACTACTCCTTTTTCCAGCTTTTACGGCGCCGGGGCCGACACAAACGGAGTCTGTCTACCAGGAGACAGACTCTGGAGGAGCAGCGGGGGGTTTGCTTAGCCGGTAAAATCCAAGAAGGGAGCGAGCTCGACCGTCTTGAACGTTACCGAAAACAAATATGGCGACAGGCCAGCTTTCGTGACGTCATTTCCCTGCAGCCCGCGAGGTCACGAGAGGTCAGCCGAGACTGGACACGGTGACGTCATGCGGAAACGCACGTGCTACAGGCGGTACATCAACAAACTGATTGTTTTTAGGTAATTATCGCTCACCCCGATGACTCGTCTGGGGATTTAAGTGGAGATTATGGAAAGCTTAAGCAAATCCACCGGATTATCCGTCCACTACCCATTGGTACATCATGCGGCGGCGACAAATAAGCCTTTAGGGTCAGTTGTCATCCGTTTCTCTAAATGTAAACATTACACTCGTTGTGTATACAGGTTAGGTCACTGCAGTCCTCTGGGCAATTCGGGGGCTGCGGCGAACGTATCTCCCCTTCTCGGATAGTTCTTTATCGGACCTGACAGTCTGAAGAGCTTTCTCTAGGTGCTTCTTAGCCTTAGAAACACTTTTCCTCCTCTTTTTGTCTTCACCTGCCGAGACTTTTTTAACTCCCCCACGCTTAATCGGTGTTGGCGTGGGTGTCACTGATTCGGAACACTTCTTGGGTCTACCACGGCCGCGCTTCACTGTAGTGTTCTCTACCTGGTCTATTATGCGATTCTGGTTCAGGATCTTTCCGGAACCTTCACCATACATTTCTGTGAAGGTCTCCCTCCCAGACCATTTCCTTAATCTAGCCACATTTGACTTATAAAGTTGTCCAAGGTCAGATTTAATAATTACGGTACAATCACTGATAACTTGTGTAATAGTAAAGGGACCGTCCCAATTAGACGCTAATTTTATGTGTCTAAGCGGTTCATGTAATCTGAGAACTCTGTCTCCGGATTGGAATTTCCGATGCTTTAGATCGGTATCGTATCCTACTTTCTGCCATTTGGCACTTTTCTCCAAATCAATTCGGACAGACTCATATGCTTTTCTAAATCTGTCTCTTAAACATTCCACAAAAACTACATGGCAAGGTAGTTCAGGGTCCATCCCTACGACTCCAAAAACTAGGTCAGCAGGCATTATCAAATCCTCTCCGAATACCAAAAGGTTCGGAGAACAATTTGTACTTGAATGTACCGTACTGTTATAAGCATGCATCACGAAATGACATTGCTCATCCCAGTCATCCATATGTTCATTAACAAGTGACTTTAGAACTTGGATGAGGGTTCTATTGAACCTTTCCACCAATCCGTCGCTTTGGGGCCTATACGGGTTGGTTCTAGTCTTGCAAATAGCTAAGTATTCGCACATACCCTGCCAGAGATTTGATTCGAATTCTCTGCCTTGGTCACTGTGTAACATTAATGGTACACCGAAGCTTAATACCCAACCTTTTACAAAAGCTTCAGCACAAGTAATTGCTTTGTGGTCCGGTAGTGGAAATACTTTAGTGTATTTCGTATAATAATCACACACTACCATCATACAGGTATTATCATTAGCGGTTGTATTAAATCCACTAATAATATCTACCCCGATTCTTGCGAATCTAACTCCGAAAAGTTCTTGGGATAGGGGAAGTTTGCCCATCCCGGGTCCGGGTTTGTTTTTACAACAATCCGGACAGGTGGTTACCCATCTTTGCAAGTCCCGTGTCATGCCAGGCCAATAGTATTTCTTGGAAAGTCATGCTAGCGAGCGTTTCCTTCCGAAATGACCACTGGTCCGATGCCCATGACAGAAGTACATAATGTCATGTCTCATAGCATGTGGTATCACCACTTGCATGATTCTCTCACCATTATTACATGGCTTCCAACGGTATAACACGCCTTTCCGGACTTCAAGCTCGGTCCATTGAGCAAGAAACCTTCTCATTTCTCGATTTTCCAGAGAGACCTCTGGTCTAACTGGACGTATACCCTTTGGTACTAATTGCAGTAGCTGCGCAGTTATCGAGTCAGCTTCCTGGAAATGTCGTATGTGATCCATAGACCAATCCAGTATACTGGCAACTAGGGGTACGAATGGTCTTCGAATCCCTGCTAACACTGCCCTATGAGCTCCACAATCAGTACAATCCGGATTATCACATTTCCGGATTGGTATTCGAGACAAAGCATCAGCATTTAAATGCTTAACTCCGGGTCTATGCTGAATCTGTTGATGTTCAAGCCCATATTCGGATAAATGGGCTAGCCATCGGCCTAACATGCCTTCAGCATCTCGGAAGTTCAGTAGCCACCTTAAAGAGGAATGATCTGTACGTAAAGTAAAGTTCGTTCCCCATAGAAAATGTTTGAACTTCTTGGTATATACGACTACTGCTAACAACTCTCTTTTGGTTGTGCAGTAATTGCGCTGAGTCTTGCTCAGTGTGTTGCTGGCAAAGGCAATCGGTACTTCTTTCCCATTTTGGACTTGCGAGAGAGCTGCACCAATGCTATCATTACTAGCATCAGTATCCAGTATGAAATGATCCGTTTCATTCGGATATTGCAATACGGGAGTACTCGTGAACAGGTCTTTTAGCTTTTGAAAAGCGTTTTCCTGTTCATGCGTCCAAGGAAATTTTTCCTTGGTACTTCCTGGAGTCCAGTTAGCTATTGCTTGTAATGGGTAACTGACTCTAGAATAATTCGGAATAAATTCCCTGTAATAGGAACAGAATCCTAAAAAGGACCTCACTTCCTTGGGTGTTTTAGGTCTATTCCAATTCCTAACTGATTCGATTTTTTCCGGATCAGCCTTTATTCCTTCATCACTGATGATGCGGCCCAAATAATTTATGGACTTTCTAAACATGTGACATTTCTTAGGTTTCAATTTGAGACCATTAGAAATAATACGTTCTAGTACCATTTTCAGGTTATTAGAACACTCTTCGAATGTTTTTCCGAAGACAATGACATCGTCTAGATATACAAGACATCTTTTCCACAATAAATCACTTAGAATTGTTTCCATCATTGCTTCAAATGTTGCAGGTGCATTGCACAGTCCAAACGGCATTACATTATATTGGAATAATCCAATATGACTCGAAAATGCAGTTTTCTCCATATCTGAAGGGTTCATTCCCACTTGCCAGTAGCCTGATTGCAAGTCTAGGGTACAAAACCAGCTGTTTCCCCCTAAGGAGTCAATGGTTTCATCTATTCTCGGTAATGGATACGAATTCTTTTTCGTTATTCCATTCAACTTCCTGTAGTCTATGCAGAAACGGATAGTACCGTCTTTCTTTGTTACCATACACACAGGACTACTCCATGGACTATTGGAAGGGACTATTACATCCTGTTCCAACATCTTGTTTATTTCATCCTCAGCTACTCTCTTTTTTGCTAAAGGTAACCGTCTATACGGTATCTTAAAGGGTTCGGCATCTCCAGTATCTATTTTATGTAATACTTTATTTGTCGTACCTAGTTTTTCACCAGGTTTGGCAAAGGCAGTATGATACTGACAGAGCATATCATAGAACTCTTTCCGGTGTTCCGGATCTTCTAATGAAGTTTCTTCATACAACTTAAGTAAGTCTTCCGAAATTTCATCATCCCCTGTTACCTTCTGTAAGCTTAGCTTACTATCCGTTACAGTTTCCGAAAGGGTCACATTTCCAAAAACTTGTCCCTTTTTCAAGTAGATAGTAGTGTTTCCAGTATTGGAGACAGGTACTACCGACCAGGATGCATTCGCTACTATCGTGTCTACAGAATTTAATCCGATACTTGATAATGTAACTACATCCGGTTCTATCACTGCAGGCTTATTACGCATTGCAGGATCACTTCTTACAAGCACATCACAGGCTACTCCCGGAGGGATTCGCACAGTGTGTGCCACACTAGCCATACTGCTCACTTGTCTCAGTACACATCTAACTTTTACAGAATACGGGTATCTCACACTCAACACTCCTGTTTGGGGTTCTAACACAGCACCATACAGGGATGCGAAATCCAACCCAAGTATACCCTCATCTGCTATATCCGCAACGGTGGTGCTCATGACATAGTCATGGATACCATCCAACTGTAGTTTCACACAAGTTCTACCATACGTTTGCAAGGTACTGCCATCGGCCGTCTGAGCACTTCCTCCCGATTTGAGAGTCTCATGTTCATCCGGTATAAGATCGTAGAACCCCCTGGAGATACAAGAGTGGCTAGCTCCCGTATCCACAAGGAATTCGGCAGATCTTCCGTTAACAGTGAGGCAAACATACCACCGCCTTCCGTTTAGAACAGAGGGTATGTCCGTGACAATCGGAACGTCATTTTTCACACCAGGAGTCGATCCACATCTTTTCAGGAATTCAAGACAAGGATGACCCTGGGGCAGGTGGGCACCACAGACCTTGGCTAATTCATAGCCGCCTGCCTCGTTACTGATATTGGGTTTCCCCGGTGCGCCCGTGGCACTTGTTATATCAGCTTCCCTAACCTTCCGGGTGTCTACAACCACCTCGGTGTTAGGCGATCTTGTTACTAAATGCGAACTATCGTCACGGATGGTGATATTATGGCAAGATTTGTCACTGGGATCCCCTTCTTTGCCCCTCGGGAGATCCTTTCTAGTTTTCCTCTGTACTTATCCCAGAGACACTCTCCTGTTTACGCGGAACAGGCTTTTCGGCCATACATTCGGGAGCAAAATGCCCCAGTTTCTGACATCTGAAACATCTCCTTTGAGATTTATCAACTCTTGGTCTCCTTAGAGCTTCTGTTAATCCGGCTATTAATGTTTCCATCATGTTAGTCGGAGCAACAGTGGCTGCTACAGTTGAGTTCGCCGTAGAGGCTACACTGCCATGTTGAGTTGATCCGGAAGCTGTTTTACCAGCAACAGATCCTCCTCTCCCTCTCGAATGTACTTTCCTATACCGCTTTTGTCGGTAATACTTTCCAGCCACCTGGACTGAACCAATATATTCTCCGTTTTCATCGGAGACATATTCATCTTCCTCATCAACTTCATTCGATTCAACCGGAGCTAATTGGGAAGTATCATATACCGGAGCAGGTGTACCTCCGTATTGGAAAGGAGCTGCTCTTACTGGACTAGGTCCAAGACCTACTAAACGTTTCTTCATGTCATGTCCATCAATTGCTATGAACAGATCACTAAAGGAAGTGTCATCTTTCCAGGAGTCCCACACCACTTGCTTATGATCCGGATCTCGCAATCCACTATAGAATTGTATGAACAATTCTTGTAGATAACAATCATCGTCATGAGCCCAATTTGGACGTGCTTTCGAAAGCAAGTCCTGTAGCTCCAAACCAAAGACTTTGTGTGATTCTTTAGGTTTTTGTGTTCTCTTCTTAAAGCTTACCCACGTATCTTCTCTAACGCTTGATCCGAAAAGGTATGCGGCACATTCGACCAATTGATCATAGGTACCGTATATTCCGTAAGCTGCTCTCCATTGGTTGAGAGCTACTTTTCCGCCTTTATTTAACCAACAAATCAAATATGGCAGAGCTTCTTCTTTTGTCCATCCACTACAATTGACTTCGTCGACAAAAGCTTGGTACCTGTCCTTCCATGGATCATTAGAATCATATGGAGGGGGTATCCGTGCCTGCCTACGTGCCGGATTATTACATCCGCGTAGTCTATCTGCTTCTCGCATGCTCCAGTTCATGACTTCCATGCCGTCCGCTCCCTTTCGGTAGCAGTCAATGCCAAGGTTTTGGATACATTGGCTCCTATCAAAGATGGTTTGCATCCCTGCAGGCATAGAAGTTCTCCTGTTTGGTTTCCTGCCATCTCCTCCTGATCCTGATCCTCCGGATCCGGATCCTCCTGGGCCGCCTGGAGGGTTTCCTCCTGGTGGACCATTATTATTATAGCTTCCGGATGAACCACTAGGGCATCCGCCATTGTAACCGGTGTTTCCAGAAGAAGCGTATCTAGGGTAAGAATCATTTTGATTCCATCCCTGGTTATAGCTATTACCATTTTGATAATTGCCACTTCCCGATGGATTATAATTATTTCTATATCCATAGGAAGATGTTCTTGGTTGATACGTACTGCCATTAATATTGTTTTGTGGCGGGTTTGGTCTCGGAAAACGTCCATCAGTAGGACCATTACCAGAACCTGGGGTTGGATTCGGTAATCTTGGTACTGCTGGTGTACTGTGGCCGGGTTGGGGGAAATATGAAGGTGGCGTCAACATATGCCTCATTGGTCCGGGTGCTCTTGGTTGTGCCACGGCTGTATTATTATTATTCCCTGTAGCACCATCGTGAGTCGCTTTGATTTTGTGACTCAAATCTGGTATGGGTGGTGCCGGACCTATCGTATCCAGCATTGGAATTACTGGTTTAGATGCGGTTCCATTTACTGCAGCATTATCCGGTTTCCTGTAGATTCCGGATACCACATTCTTGTCAGCCCCATCATCAACGAATGGGCTGTATCTAATTGGGGTTGCATCTTTGGATGTCTTTCCCAACATTGTAGATACCACAGCTGGATCTATATTACCTATAGTTAACTGGGCTGCTTCTACATATTTTTCTAGAGTTATTGCAGTAGTCTGCAATTCCTGAAGCTCATTTGTGAGTTTCTGTCTATCCTCCTCCAGTTGTTTGTTGTAAGCTATGATGCCTACCCGGATGGTTTCATTGTCTTCAGCTTGTTTACTACACTGAAGCTTCAATTTATCCAACTCATCCTGATAATGGCGAATTTCGGATTCAAATTTTGCCTTATCAAGGTTTAGTTGGTCGTTCGTATCTATGTATGTTTGGATACGAATGTGCCTATTATCATATTCTTTGTTGAATGATTCTCTCATTGATTGAAGTTTTAGTTCTTCATTCTCGAGTTCTTTCATGTACTCGCTCCTTCTGGCTTCGAATTCCTTTCGCATGCCAGTTAGGTCCTCTTCCATCTGAAGTTTTTCATGTAATACTTCATCCTTAGCTTTGACCAAGGTATTTAAATTCTCGTTCAAAGTTACATAAGTTTCATTTAACAACAGGACATCCGGTCGTTTTAATTCCTCACCTTCCGGTACCGCATAGGTTAAGTCGCCATCTATAGCGCTATAATCTAGTATTGGTAATTCGGGCCTGGGTAACCTATAAGGTAGTTCTCCGAATGTTACCCTTTTTCGCATTGGTGCCGGATGTTCTGGGTTAGTACTACCACCAACTTCGAACATCGAATCACTTAATTCGTCAACAAGCGATTGTTGGCCTATTAAGTTACTATGTCTCTGTATAGACTGTTCGCGTCGTACAGAGTCTGGCAGATTCTCCTCACTATCATTATAGTGGGGTCCGGGATCTCTCCAAGATGCTGATTCCGCATCTTGCGAGTCCGAATGGGCTTGGAGCATTAATGATCCATTTCCATTCTCCTGGGCAAGTGATTGCTCTGCTGGGTTAGCTTCCCTAAGGGTGTCTAACCCATGTACTAGCCGTTCGGACGTTATAACGTCCGGGCTATACACCAGAATTAACTGGTCACGGCACCAGTGTAAGGGTTTGTGGCCTTACGGACCTGGGGGGGTTCGCGTCTTACGATTCGGAAAGAAAGAGTAAGACAGTATTCCAAGTGTATGCCAACGGTTAGGTTTATTACTTAACGCACACTCACGGCTGCCGGATGATATCAAGGAGGCAGCTAATATTAAAAGACAATGGTTTACATGGTGTGGAGGCCAGAAGGGCCTCTGACGTAGCGGCTGAGCCCTGGGCTTTATATACGGACCCAGGTGTTCGTCGTCAGATGTCCCCACAGACCCGGATCGGTGCTGCCACCTATCCGGAACCTGAGGAACGTCCGACGACTCGACTCACCCGCCACGTCAGACGGTACCCAACTCCTATGGTTTAATAACGTGTACCTCTACACAGGGATACAGCTCATATATGGTCAATTTTGATCTTCAGATGGATGTAACTGACCATTGGGACACCTCAACTGCCTAATTCTATTGTTTTCAATGTGTGTCCGCCATCTTGGTTTTAGGAAACACAGGGATCCAGGTTATATGTCGTCAATTTTGATTTTCAAAAGTTATCAGATGGGTGTTAGTGACCATTGGGACACCTCAACTACCTAATTCTATCATTTTCCATATGTGTCGGCCATCTTGGTTTTCGGAAACACAGGGATCGAGGTCATATATGGTCAATTTTGATCTTCAAAAGATATCAGGTGGATGTTAGTGACCATTGGGACACCTCAACTACCTAATATTATCCCTTTCTATGTTTGGTGGCCATCTTGGTTTTCGGAAACACAGGGATCCAGGCCATATATGGTCAATATTTATCTTCAAAAGTTATCAGATGGATGCTAGTAACCATTGGGACCCCTCAACTACCTAATTTTATCCCTTTCTATGTTTGGTGGCTAACTTGGTTTTAGGAAACACAGGGATCCAGGTCATAATTATATGGTCAATTTTGATCTTCAAAAGTTATCAGGTGGATGTTAGTGACCATTTGGACACCACCAACACCAATACCACCACCACACTACTCCCAACCCTCACACACATTCCTTATTTGCATATTCTAATCCAGGAATATGTCTACTCCATATTATAGCAATAGGACAGGATTATACATGGAGAGCAAGGAAGCACCACATTCAGAGCATATATTAAAGTATAGGTCCATTCCAGCAGCCATAGAGTTCATATATAATGATCTTTTTTCCTTGGATCATAATAGGAATATGCACGGCATTACAGCATTGCTGTGTTTACTTTCTTGAAAGTATGTTATAGATGAATAAATTGCAAAACACACAACATATGAAGGGCTTTTAGATTCTGTAGTAAATAAAATTTGTTCTAAAAATTTTGATCTAAGATCCTATTAAAAATGTTGTTTATCAATTCTATGCTTCTTAGAACATGATATGAATATGCACGCATTACAGCTGTGCTCTGTTTACTTTGCCGAAAATATGGGATAAATTTCTAATCTGCGAAACGCACTGCAATTTAACTGTTTTTAGAATTGATATTAAACTTAGAATTGATCGTCAAATTTAAATATGAAATCCTAATATCTTGATCATAGATGACAGATCCTAAATTGAATCCTTTCAATTGCATCCTTAACAAAGGCCTCTTGATCATAGATCTTAGATCCTAAATTTTCAATTGAATCCTTAACATAATCTCCTAACCATTGACCCCTTGTTTGTAAACAATGGGTCGGGGCTAATTATGCAAATGAGATATATAATATACATAAAAAAATTTATAAAAAAATTATATAGGAAGTAAAACTCAATACCATTATGCAAATGAGGGTCAGCCATCCAACCAATCAGAAGCCTGGCTACCACCAGCATGTAGTCACATGAAGATAATTATCACAGTTTCTAATACCTGTGATTTTTCCGAGATCAAGAGCACTTTGATGGTATTAAAAAATAAGCTTCCTACACCCTCCACAGGTACATAGTGTGAGACCGCATGTAGTAATTCTCTTTTTATCCCCACACCCCTTACACTCGTAAGCCGCATTAGTACTTTGATGGACATCCAAGGATGGTAGGTGAAAAATATAAATGAAAAAAAATTGTATTTTTATTTTATTTGCATATGTGCATGTGTTTGTATGTGTGTGTGTGTGAAAAAAAGGCAAGCTGAAAGCTGGGAAATGTTTGGGTGACCCTTGGGGTGGGGGGGGCCCAAAGTATTAAGTTATTTTAATATTAGTGAACCCGCCCCTTGGTGACCATGTGAAATTGTGTAATGTCATTCTCGCCATGAATAATTATGACCGTAGCTGTCGAAATAGTGTTAAACACCTATTACTTACTAACAAGGAATCTGTGCAAAAATGTCGATGGTTCTGTGGCAATGCTGGGACAAGGATTTTACCGGTTTTTTTTATATAATTTCACCTACCTTACACAACTTTAAAATTTAGTCACCCACGTTTAATTTTAAAGCTTTAGAGAAGTTAAATGATACAAAAGTCATAAAGACATGTTCAAAAATTTTCTCACCAACCAAAAACCTGATAAAGCCAGTGTAAGCATAATATTATCTGTGGCCATACAAATATCTTCGAGAACCAACTTCACATCGGTACCCGCACAGTAATGTTGTTCCCATTTTTACTGTGAAGTCGAGATGTGGCACACAGCCGATGTGAAGAATTGACTTTTGTGTTTATAAGAAGTAAGTCAAAAAAAAAATCTTTGGTGGCCATTTTTTGGAAAAAGGGGTGAAATTGGTAAACTCCATACCAGTGACCTACCCCCTGTTGCACCTACTCCTATTACTTCTGCTGCTGTTGTACCTACTGCTACTACTGCTCCTGCTACACCCTATCTTATATACTACCTGAGGTAATCTCTTTTTCACCTACCTTACACAAGAGTGCTTTGATGGTATTTACAAATAAGCTCCTCCTTTGATATCTTTAATACCCAGGTGAAAAAGGGATTACCTCAGGTAGAGTACTTTGATGGTATTAACCCCTCCCCGCATGCATGACAATCTGTATACCCCTATTCCACGGATCTTGGCCCAAAAATAAAACCTATTTCATTGAAAATCACGGATATTTAGGGCCTAATAAGTACCCCTATTTTTCAAAAGCATGGGTATTTGTTGTAAATGTAACATTTTAATGTTACACAAACTTTGGGAGTGTCTCCTCCTCCTCTCACCATCTGACCAACCCTTGGTAGGTGAGGTGCATGTACATAACTAATCCAACTGTCCACCTGAGCACTCTCCCCCTACCCCATCCCAACTGGGTGTTACCCAGTGAACAACAAACGTTTAGTGAACATTCATGAACGTCATTTTAAAGCTAAAATGTGAATGTTAGCTTTTAACATTTTCCAACATCAAGGAAATATTCAGCAAACATTCGCAAATTTCTATTATAATGCTCTAAACAAACATTTATTTATAATGTTTTGTAACATTAAAAAATATTCAACAAACGTTTGGTCATGTTCACAATAACTTAGAATGCAAACATTCATTTCAAACGTTTTATAATGTCGGAAAACATTCAACAAACATTTGTAGAATGTTTTCCAACATTTTTATACATTAGTGTCATGCACATCATCCCACTAGGTGGCAGGTCAATTTGTGGGAAGATTTTTCCTACACATCCCGAGCTTTAAAGTTGCCTTACTTATGAATATTATCATATATGTGATATATTTAATGCATCCTTGTATAATTATTCTAATCTTAAGTAGGGTTTGATAAAATCTGACTGATGTAAATATATTTTATTGGATTAATGGTATGTTCATGATGTAGACACCTATTTGATATTGCTAGAAAATAGACATATCTCCTCTGCTGTTAGTGTCACTTTGTACTGGTCCTAGAGTACACATACTCATGGATAACAAGTAAAAGTGCTTAATTAGAAGTATTACATTCATGTATACTTCTATGTGTAGACTAATTATGTTCTGTCAAACACTTGCACTATTGTAGCGGAAAAGGTTTGAATAAATCTAAAAAGATATCCCAACACCTACAAATGAACATTAAAAAAACGTCAGAATGAGTCAACATTTTAGCGTTAGAAAATCTAACATTAAAAAACATCAGAATGATGCAGTTTTTAGTGTTAAAAAACGTTCAGAAAAAATGTTCAATTGAACATTAAAAAACGTCAGAATGAGTCAACGTTTTAGCATTAAAAAACGTTCATGTAAAACGTTCACAAACTTACACATGACGTTTAAAAATGTCAGAAAACGTCTTTTTGTTCACTGGGTAATCCTATCTATTGTTCAGTACCTTTTGATTTAGTACAGTTATGTCTCTATAAACCAGCCACCTCCGTTTGAGATAAAATTTGACTAGTTCTTGAATCGGCTGGTTCTCTGAATCATGATTTCAATAGAATTCAACGGATATAATCAAATCTGTTTGATGACAAACGTCGCTGGTTAAGTGAATCAACCGACCTATTGAAGACCGGTTTGTAGAGACATGACTGTAGAAAGAAGTCTTTCTCTTCCGTTTGTCAAACTTTCACAGCCACCAGACCAACAGGGAGGGGTCATTGAGGATCCAAAATCACGTGATTAATAAATATAGTGTCGGTAACGATGCGTTTCGGCTAATAACATTGGAACCGCTGCTGCTGCTACTGCTCCTGCTACTGCTGCTACTACTGCCACTATTACTACATGCTGCATTGTCGCTGCATGCAGCTGCTGGTGGTAGCCAGGCTTCTGATTGGTTGGATGGCTGACCTTCATTTGCTTAATGGTATTGTGTTTTACTTCTTATATAATTTTTTTATAAAAATTTTTAATGTATATTATATATCTCATTTGCATAATTAGCCCTGCCCCATTGTTTACAAATAAGGGACCACTTGGCCTAGCTATGTGGCTGGGGCTATGTGTTGCTTACAAACAAGGGGTCACATGATCGCACTAATCTCCTAATTAGGTCATTTTACCATGGTAACTAGAATGCCATCCTCTGATTGGCTGAGAGGTGGTCGCTAATCCCCTTATTAGGTCAAGGGGCATGGCCTTTTATGCAAATGAGGTCAAGGTTAAGGTCACATGACCATAAATGGGCATGCACCATGGGGGTCCAGGTCACATGACCAAATGGAGGCCTCTGATTGGCTGCATCCCCAGTGAGTAATATCCTGTAGTTAGCTATAGTCCCGTTCCGATACATACTATATTACTGCCGACCAATGGGCATGATGCACTCCTGCATCAGCGGCCTTTAAAGGGTTAACACTGATTTACTTCACCATCAAATCACCAGCGCTGTTACTTCTAAGGTTTATCGAGTGCCGAGTGTCAAATATGATTAGCCTCTTCAGCACCAAAACATGTAACTCCGAGATGCAACCCGAGGATAAGTTCAAAACCCGTCAGGAATATTTGGAGTACCTAGAGGCTTATAATGCAGCCCAGGAGGAGCATGATCGTGTAATTGCGTTGGAGAAAGGTATCCGTGCCCGTGTGCGCTCAAGGGTGAAGCTTAAAGACTTACAGAGACAATACCTTTCGGTGTTTAGTGATATACGTGTTATAATGATCTTCTAAATCACAGAATCACATAATGACACATATAGACAATGTCCACAATAAAAGATCATGTGGTTCTTCCCTATAGTATCACTACCTATGCACCATCTGGGGAAGCTGTTGCTCTGACACCCATTTTGTGACTTTCAAAATTTCACAACTGGAATTTCGCCTAACCCTGCGTATAAGGGGCACCCCCAACTCAAGGCAACCTGCATCCCGCGTATAAGACTCATCCACCATCTGATTCGCATATAAGACGCGCCTTATACGCAGAAGATTACGGTACTTGTATTTGTGAACTAGACGGCTCACCCATCTCATTAAAACCATGTAGGGTGTTTACAGAATGTTTCATGCGGGGTGAAGTAGATAAAAATTGGAAATATATGCTGGAAGTTGCAGTATTTGGCTTTAGAATAGTAAATCCTGATTGCCCAAGTGTATATAACAATGACAATTATGCATCCATTTTAAAGGATGAAAATTGGGGATTCATGATGACGAGGCTTTTAAATGAGATCTCACAGGGCAAAATAATGGAGGCAGAAAATAAGCCGCGCTACAATCATTTATTAGGAGCCATCATTAAAAAGAGAGGTGATTGTTTGGATAAGGGGATAAAATCTAATATTATTACTAAAATTTTGTGTCACACATGGTAATTAACCACCTTGGAAGATTTTAACTTAAAGCTTTAATAGTCAGATAGAAAGTCCATATCTTATTAGAGAGTGCATATGGCAGGTAGCCAGAATAGTTTCGATTATCAAAGTCCTGACTGAATATCATAGGGCCTAATATAAACCAAGATTTGAATTTGAACCTTAGTCAATTCCTTAAAACCGGACAGTCAGTCAGCAGTTTTATTGAGTGTGATCAATGTTCACAACGTTTTGCTAAAGATGTAACCTCCAGAGTCCAACACTTGTAAGAACTTAAACCGTTGTAAGGTTAATTAAGTAAGAGAGTCTGACTCATCTAGAAATGATATGCAATCATTGAATATTATTGCAGAATGTCCTGTAGATATTTCACGTCCACATCTAGAAGCACTTTCTGTGTACAATAGCGGGACCTGTATCCTCATACTCCTTCTTGGTGATCCACATCTGTTTGAAATTAGTCAATGATGCCAGAATGGACCCACCAATCCATGCAGAGTTGTTGCGCTCTGGTGGTGCTATGACCTTGACCTTCATGGCGGGGGGTGAGATGGCCGTGAGCTCCTTGTGCACACGTTCAGCCATACCAGGGTACAGGGTGGAACCACCACACAGCACAATGTTAGGGTAAAAGAACCTACGGAAATCCACATCACACCTAGTGATGGTCTTGTACGTCATCTCGTGAATGCCGCACATCCCCGGCGCTGTGAAGTAAGAAGACGATTAGTTTTGTCATTTTACAATGGCTGACTATGTGGCTAACCTTATGCTGCTACTCAGCCATAGATAAAATCACAGAACTCTAACCATGTTCACCACAACTTTTATGAATAGTAAAATAGCAGCTCAGATGAAGCAGTAGATGAGGCATAATGGTTGTACCCCACTTGAATGAAAATGACAAAACCACCTCTTGCTAGCACCCCTTCGATGACTTGTAAATTGAAATGGAACATTTTTCCGCCAAAGAGAAATTGTAACCATCAAGATGTGTCCCACTTGGCAAAAAAGGTTTTTACAAAGTTTGCAAACGTATTTTTTTTTATTTGGTTTGGGTAAAAAAGTTTTTAAAAATGTTATTTTGATGTTGAAAAACGTTTTTGCAACCAATTTTCAACCAAATAAAAACGTTTGCTTTTTCAACAATTTTCTTTTACGTTAAAAAAACGTTTTTTTAACCTGAAATAAAAACGTTTTTATAAAAACGTCAAAATAACGATTTTTTGAGTACATGTAAAAACGTTATTTTGAAGTTGAAAAAAAAGTTTTGCAAACTGAGGAACCAGAAAAAAAAGGTTTCTTAAATGTAAAAAAACGTTTTTCTGCCAAGTGGGGTGTGACCTGTGATGTCATTATCTTACCAAGGTAAGACGGCTGAAACAGAGCTTCAGGACATCGGAAGCACTCATTGCCGACGGTGATCACCTCACTACTGGGAAGCTCATAGCTCTTATCTAGTGAGCTGTTAAAAGAAGCTTTAGCCATCTCTTGCTCAAAGTCCAAGGCTACATAACACAGCTTCTCCTTGATTTCACGGACAGTCTCATGCTCAGCAGGTGATGTGAAGGAAAATCCACATTTAACAAGCATTGTTCTGAGGAAGTCAGTGAGGTCATGACCTGCCAGGTCCTGGCGGAGCACAGCATGGGGCATAGCATGACCCTCGTAGATAGGGATTGAATGCGTCACTCCATCCCCTGAGTCAAGCACAATACCCGTGGTACGCCCAGAGGCATATAGCCCAAGAACCCCCTGTATGGCCACATACATAGCAGGGCAGCTAAATGTGTCAAACATAATCTGTTGGTAGGAGAAAGTGGAACCGTTACAAGTAGAAATACATCTGTACAAATTGGTATGTAGCATTGAGCTTAAATATTTAATTCGAAATTTAATGCCTGATTACCACATACCTGTATGAGTATGTTCATAGGATGACTATCCAATAGTTCATTGCTTTACCACTGGAGTCATTTGTCATGCATCTAGGCTACTTTTTATTCATGTGTACTATTTGCACTGGCCTACCATCACACATCATAATCTACTCAGTCACCCCATAAATGTCTCATTGACTACAATCCAGTGTTACATTATCTAGATATTTCTATGCATTAAGGGAGCATTCATTATTTATGGCAGGGGGGTGAGCATTTCGAGGGGGGGGGGGAGCTCATTTTGGGACATTTGCAAGGGGGAGGCACTTTATTTTAGGGTATTTCTGTGGGGGAGGCACTTCATTTTTGGATATTCATGTAGGGGGGGGTGCTTCATTTTAGGACATTCGAGCCAGGGGATATTTTATTCTAGGGCACTGGTATTTGTCATATGCCAGATTCTTTTCTTATTTTCGAGCAAAATTGGCTTCTAAATCATTTTCTCCCAAAGTCTCCCCCGGCTTATGACCAAGTTTTATTGCTATAAATTATAGAGTTTTTCAAACCTCTTGAAATTTCAACCCGAAATCAGCTCATGATATTTTCACAAACTCTAGCCCTGGCTTATGACTGAGGTCGGCTTATGATCAGGGTTTCACAGTAATTCCTAGTCTAAAAGAGGGTGTTCACTTATTAGAGTATGTGCGCTAATTACATTGAAAGCAGTGTATAGACTTTATTAGGCAATCACAACCTTCAGGTGCATCAGGTGCAACTTATAGCATTCTCCCAAATTCAGAATATCTACTGTAAACATAGATATTTTCGTGTGTATGAATTTTCGCGGAAAAGGCAAAAAAGACAGTTTCGTGTGTACTTGAATTTGAAGATTTTTAATTCAAAAGTATGAGTAGGCAAACAGAAACAATCATCCATATACCCCCGCATGGATGTCCCTTTGCCCTTACCTGCTAACAAGTATGTATTTTCAGGATACAGAGGGCTAAGGGAGTGATCTTTTTTAATAATCTTTTCGACCCCTTGACCAGGGGGTTCAAAACAATTTCACCAGTTTTCAGCGAAAAAGCCCACGCCTTACTAAACGGACTTAGCAGGTTTAATTATTAGCCAATGAGATGATCCCAACTGTTCACTGCAGTCCTCTTGGGGGCCAACTGGTACCCATCTGATAAGTCTTATCTGTAGAACTTGCTGGTAACAAGCTCCAGCAATGGCCACGCCCATGGGATAACCTGCTACATCAGAATAGGTTCGCACACGCTTTTTGGCTCTTCAGGTGTGGGTCAAAAACATTTTGACCCCTTTAGTGGGGGGGGGCATAATTTTTTTAGTACGTCCGATGAAATAGAATATAGGGGGACTTACAATGGCATCCATTGGGGCAACATTCAATGTTTGTAAGTGGTACCACCATTGGTAGTGATTGTGTCTACAGGAGTTTTTACACCTACTACACCAGCTTGCAGCAACATAAAGGGATACACACATAGTAAGGTGCTATATGGAATATCAGGTAGCCACCCAGGTAACAAGAAACGTTAAGTGAACGTTGATTAACGTTCACTGATGGTTAGTTGGACTAATGTTTGTCAAAAAATGTTGTTTCAATGTTGATTTGGGGTTTGTAAGAAAACGTTTTTTCATAGATGTTGGTTTAACGTTTAAAGAATGTTCAGCAGCCAACGCTTTTTCAGATAACCTTTGATCAACGTTGATCAACGTTCAGAATGTGGACTCAAAACAACGTTGATTTAACTGGTTTAAAAAACGTTGATTAAACATTATTCTGTGATTCTAAAATGACTCACTAGATGGCAGGGAATGTTATGGTAGGACTGGGTTAGATGATACATCCAGGTATCTGTCTAATATGAATAATAATGATGATAATATGATAGTAGTATTAACCTTATTATGAAGGTCCCATGTCTAGATATATCTAGGTGAAAAATATCCATGAATGAATGAAAATGTCCATGCATCATGACCCCTGGTATGATAGACACCTTTATTGAGACATTTGGGATTTGTATAACCCATTCCTGTTTTATCTTCCCTTATGAATAAATACACTGCTCCTCTAACACAAGAGGCACAGGGTCCCTTTGCAAAAGGGGAAACTTGTACGATTGGAGCATAAATGGATGTGGCGAAATGAATCAAACACATCAGAAACTTAGATCTATAAAAGTAAATCTCCTATGACAATATACTGGCTTGGTAGGGAGTAAGGGAAGGTTGTTTCAGAGTTGATTTAACATCATTTTATTGCATAAATTTATGGAAATTATTGTGTTTAATCAATGTTTTTTTAACATTTATTCAATGTTGGTTTGAGTCCACGAAATGGAGTTAAGTTGAACCCTCTGTGAACGTTTTTTCAACTAGGAGATGACGTTCATTCAACGTTAAAATAACCTCATTTTGTTACCTGGGCAGCATTGTTGTTCAAAGGAAAATCCCTTAGCACAGGAAAGTGCCATTTCATGTGCTAAGGGGAAGAGTGATATTAGGATATTTCTACTGAGGAATCAATTTTAGTGTATTATAGTAAGCGGTAATGAGTGGGGGGTGGCACTTTATTTTGGGGTATTCACAATGGGGGGCACTGCATTTTGGGGTATTCACATAGGGGGGGGCAATTCATATTTGGGTATTTCTGTGGGGGAGGCGGTTCATTTTGGGATATTCAAATGGGGGGACGCTTCATTTTCAGGTATTTGCCAAACAAGATTCTCACCCCCCCTACCATAAATAATGAACGCTCCCTAAGTTCTGAAAACTCTATAGAAATTCTATAAAACTTTCTCCAGACTCGACATGTAACATTCTGAAAAATTTTACCTCAGTCATTTTTTCTCGGTTAGCCTTGGGGTTGAGGGGAGGCTCTGTCTGTATTACCGGGTGCTCCTCTGGTGCCACATGTAGCTCGTTGTGGAATGTGTGATGCCAGATCTTCTCCATGTCGTCCCAGTTTGTGATTATACCTCGCTCAATCGGGTTATTGAGGTCAAGGATATTTCTCTTAGACTGGGCCTCATGTCCCACATAATACTCCCTCCCCCCCTCTATGACATCCTCGTAGCGTGGTCTGCCCACAATAGAGTGGAAAACTGCACGAGGGTCTTCATCACCTCCAAAACCTGCCTTACATGATCCAGAACCATTGTCCATGACAAGCGTGGTAATGTCATCATTGTCACACATGTTGGACGGAGTGATGGACATATGCGTGGTTACAACCTGCAATACGAAGATTGAGACATTGAGTCTGACGTACCACAGTGGGTTTTTTCAATCACTGGTTTTTGAATAAGCACCAGAGGATAGAGTGGTTAAGGATGGGGGTAAGAGATTACCTAGGTTTGGTAATGTGAAAAATAAATGTGTGTAGAAACTTTTGAATTATATTGGTTTTTACAAATAGAAATGGTGAAGACCCTTCAGAAAAATTGTGGGGGCCCTCCCAAATTTAAAGGTCGTGTAGCACATTACTGTCTGGGTATTTCAGATAGTGGTCAATTAGGCATATCACTTGTAGCCAACATAAGAACCCCTCATATATTTTGGGTCCTTTCTTGTGTTTGTAGAAAATATGTACTGTAGGGGGACAAACAGCTGCCTACACAGGGTGATCAGTTACTGTGCTATAGGGGACAAGATGGCTGCCTACACAGGGTGAACAGTTACAGTGATATAAGGGACAAGATGGCTGCCTACATAGGGTGATCAGTTACAGTGCTATAAGGGGACAATCTTGTCTGCCTACACAGGGTGAACAGTTACAGTGATATAAGGGACAAGATGGCTGCCTACATAGGGTGATCAGTTACAGTGCTATAAGGGGACAATCTTGTCTGCCTACACAGGGTGATCAGTTACAGTGCTATAGGGGACAAGATGGCTGCCTACACAGGGTGAACAGTTACAGTGATATAAGGGACAAGATGGCTGCCTACACAGGGTGACCAGTTACAGTGCTATAGGGGACAAGATGGCTGCCTACACAGGGTGAACAGTTACAGTGATATAAGGGACAAGATGGCTGCCTACACAGGGTGACCAGTTACAGTGCTACAAGGGACAAGATGGCTGCCTACCAGGATGACCAGTTGCAGTGATATAGGGGACAAGATGGCTGCTTACAGTTAGAGTGCTAGAGGGGGACAAGATGTCTGCCTAAACAGGGTGACGAGTTTCAAAATGTCAAGGGAACTATATTGAACATGATTCACATATAAGAATGAAACATTATCGAATTCAACTGTCAACACCTACCTTAATGTCACGTTTAAACAACGGGGTCCCGAAAAGGCGCCAGTCTCGAATAAGCACCAGGGGTATAGGGGGTCTTTAAATTAACCTTAAGAACTGAAAACTGAGCCCTGTCTAGTATGGGCACCAGGGGTATAGGGGGTCTTTAAATTAACCTTAAGAACTGAAAACTGAGCCCTGTCTCGTATGAGCACCGGGGGTATAGGGGATCTTTAAATTAACCTTAAGAACTGAAAACTGAGCCCTGTCTCGTATGAGCACCGGGGGTATAGGGGGTCTTTAAATTAACCTTAAGAACTGAAAACTGAGCCCTGTCTCGTATGAGCACTGGGGGTATAGGGGGTCTTTAAATTAACTTTAAGAACTGACAACTGAGCGCCTGTCTCATATGAGCACTGGGGGTATAGGGGGCTTTAAATTAACCTTAAGAACTGAAAACCGAGCCCTGTCTCATATGAGCACTGGGGGTATAGGGGGCTTTAAATAAACCTTAAGAACTGAAAACTGAGCCCTGTCTCATATGAGCACCAGGGGTATGGGGGTCTTTAAATTAACCTTAAGAACTGAAAACTGAGCCCTGTCTCGTATGAGCACCAGGGGTATGGGGGTCTTTAAATTAACCTTAAGAACTGAAAACTGAGCCCTGTCTCGTATGAGCACCAGGGTTATGGGGGTCTTTAAATTAACCTTAAGAACTGAAAACTGAGCCCTGTCTAGTATGGGCACCAGGGGTATAGGGGGTCTTTAAATTAACCTTAAGAACTGAAAACTGAGCCCTGTCTAGTATGGGCACCGGGGGTATAGGGGGTCTTTAAATTAACCTCAAGAACTGAAAACTGAGCCCTGTCTCGTATGAGCACCAGGGGTATGGGGGTCTTTAAATTAACCTTAAGAACTGAAAACTGAGCCCTGTCTCGTATGAGCATTAGGGGCAAAAAGGGATTGAAATCTTTGAGTGTCCGGATGCTTCTACGGGACACTACGGTCAATCACATATATATATATACCTACCTCTGTGGAACCTGAGCGTTATTTGATCCAACCTCCACACTACAGTCATTGTCCAGTCCTCTATCACGAAACACACAATGAAGGCCAACATATGGGGAGTACCACCAGGATATCTTCTTAATCCTGACCCACTTATACCCAGGTCAGTCAAACCACAGTCTATATATAGAGAAAAGAAGACTGATTGCTTTGACACATACTGCACAGGTCACGATTGTCTCCCACATGACATGCAAGAAAGGCATGTTGAATGAGGTTGACACTCTCACATTTGGTTCGTCAACTCCACTTGACATGCGTAATGAAGACAGTTGTCATGATGACATATGTGCCATGTCCCAATGACATGTGCTCTATGTGTCAAATCAAGTTGACATGGATATACATGTCATTTTGTCAGGAAGACTTTTTTCAGTGTACACAATATGTTTACAATATGAGGTCACTCAAACCGCAGTCTGTGTGCAATATGGGACTATTACCCGGGGGGCACTCCTTAGATTGAGAATAAACTAAACATTTGAGCATCCCCTGGTGGGATGGTGGGTTTACAGATGCATGAAATCTTTTTAGGCCCTCCAATGGCAGTCAAGGGGCGCAAGAATTTTTTGCGCCTGTTTGTGATCTATAGTACAGGGCTGGCTTTTTTTACTAAAGAAAGGGTACAATTTTTACGTCCCCCTCAAGAGGGGTCAAATTTTTTTCATCCATCCTCAGAAGGGGTCTGAATTTCCACCACCCTCTTGATGATAACCACTCCCTTACTCTCTAAGAATTGTAAGGGCACAGAATACTAGAACAATGATAGAGATGTCTATGAGAGGCCAACATCAAAAGGGTTGTGAAGCAAGGGCATGCTGTTCTATTAGAAGAGTAGGTCTATGGCAATTGTATAGAATGTTTGAGGGAGAAGAGCATTTGTGTTTTAGTGCCATATTTGAGGGATAAGAGCATTCATGTTTTAGTGCCATGTTTGAGGAATAAGAGCACTTGTGTTTTAGTGCTGTGTTTGTAGGATAAGAGCATTTGTGTTTTAGTGCCATGTTTGTAGGATAAGAGCATTCATGTTTTAGTGCCATGTTTGTAGGATAAGAGCATGCGTGTTTTAGTGCCATGTTTGTAGGATAAGAGCATGCATGTTTTAGTGCCATGTTTGTAGGATAAGAGCATTCTTGTTTTAGTGCCATGTTTGTGGGATAAGAGCATTCGTGTTTTAGTGCCATGTTTGAGGGATAAGAGCATTCGTGTTTTAGTGCCATGTTTGAGGGATAAGAGCATTCGTGTTTTAGTGCCATGTTTGTAGGATAAGAGCATTCGTGTTTTAGTGCCATGTTTGTAGGATAAGATCCTGTGGTTGCTCTTAAAAAAAAAACAGTATTTTCATGATAACATATTTTGATGACCTTTCCCTCAAATTGAAATATTCTGTCATGACCATCAAAATAGGTGCCACTGTAGTGAAGAGCAGCAGGTTTATCTGCTGCATCTGATGACATCACGATTGACAAAATGCATCCCCTTTGTGCTTGCACAACACAGCAAAGATACAACTAGATGGTCTTTTAAACCTTTTCTCAGGCATGTATTGCAATTTCCCTTGACAAATATCAAAATGTAACCTACCTGAAGGTCCCTGTGTAGTATCATCACCCTGTACTTTCTAGATATAACAACATTTGCAACACCTTCAATGTATAAACAATGCAGAATCTGTTGCATTTTGTCAATTGTGACGTCATCAGATGCAGCAGATAAACATGTTGCCCTCTTCTGTAGTGGCACATGTTTCAATAATTATGACAGACTCTTTTTATTTTGGGAAAGGCAATCAAAATACGGCATCATGAAAATTGGGTACTGTTTTTCTTTAACCCTCATATAGAAACCTGTTTGAGGGTATTACTGACTACATAAGCTCTTATTTGTCAATGTGAGGGATCAACATTCGACCCTCGGACTGACACTAACTGGCTACTATTCTGTACAGTTCCACTGAGAAAGTGTAAATTGTCTTCTTTTTTCATTTCAAAACAAAATGACTACCTTTTTTCTTTCTTTTTTTTGTTCTATTTGTTTCAAACCTAAAAACAGAAACATGGTCATAATGTGCATTCAAAAGACGTTTTCAGACATAATTAGGCCACTTAAAAAAAATCAGCTTTGCAGACCCGCCCGCACCATGAAGAAAGGGCCGCATTGTAGCCTTTTATTGCAGATTTCCTGTAAAAAGAGTGTGAAAAATCAGCATCCACTGACAGAAATTCTTCACATAACAAAATAACTCATATCTCAGCAGTTATATTGAGTAGAATCATAATTTAAACAGCATATTGATCCCCATTTCTACATATACAATGTCAGTCTGGGGTCACAAATCGATTTATTACTTTTAATACTCAAAATAAGCATTTCACAAAAATATTAAGTAAATAAAAATAAATTAAAAAAGCCTCCCTCCCGCACCCTTTTTGTCAGATAAATAGACATACGACAACTCCAATCTAGTTTGGGTGAATATTTTTTTGGACCTGGCCAATAAACATACATAACCAGGCCTAAGTAACACAAGAAGAAAGAAAAAAAATCTCCAATGTGAGACCGGTGGTCCTTCCTGGGGCTAGGCAATATGGCCGACTACAAGGGCCACCAGTGAAGGAACCTGTTACATAACACCTGAATGGAAGTGGTGACATCTAGTAATACATTGGGAACTGCTACTGCCCATTTATCACCACTTATATGCGCGCATATAAGTAGCTTATAAATAGACATATGACAACTCCAATCTAGTTTGGGTGAATATTTTATTGGACCTGGCCAATAGACATACATAACCAGGCCAACACGCCAAACAGAATGGAGAAGAAAAGAAAAAAAACAGGTATTACATGAATAAGGCACTAACCATACGCCGATACGAGTTTGTTTGGATTTTGTCAAATAATGCAACACACTCAATGATTTCCAATCACCAATGTTCTTGATGTCCAATAGACTGAATCCTGCATCTGCCAAGGCCAATGCACCTCCTCTGCGTAGCGAGTGTGAAGACAACTTATCGATGCCTGACTTGGCACACAACTTTTGCAAATTGCCCAAGTACCATGAGTAACTGCCACGACACCATTGGCCATTTTTCATGTATGACACTACTTGTGAGTCACTGGATGGGTAGATCACCATAGGTAACAGCATGGTCAGGTAATAGGGAAGGCAGAAGATTGAGTCATTGATGAGTGTGAAGGGTATGAACAAGACCCGCTCCTTAAATGAAATAGTCTTTGTACGGTGAAGTCTGACGGAGACATCCCAGACTTCCCAGGTCAAATCTGACAAAAAATCTCCAATGTGCAACCGGTAGTCCTTCCTGGGGCTAGGCAATATGGCCGACTACAAGGGCCACCAGTGAAGGAACCTGTTACATAACCCTGAATGGAAGTGGTGACATCTGGTAATACATTGGGAACTGCTACTGCCTATTTATCACCACTTATATGCGCGCATATAAGTAGCTTAAAAGTATCTGCAAAGCTGAAATTTTTTTTAAGTGTCCTTAGAAATATTTTTTCTTTATTTCTAACATGATATAAAGTATATATATATATATATATATATATATATATATATATATATATATATATATATATATATATATATATAGGTCTGTGCTTGTAGGTTAAAAAACATTCCTGATAAGGGAGTGATCATTTTTTAACAACGGGGGGGTTGGTGTGTTTGCGTGTAGATGTGGGAATAAAAAATTTGACCTCCCCCAGTGCGAGGGTCAAATTCTTTTGTCCCCCATAGGGAATGAAAATTGTGCGCAAACACGCTCTTTTAACCTTTAGTAATGCACAGGCCATTTCACTGACAACAGGTGAAATTATTTTGACCCCAGCCCCCTCAGAGGGGTTGAAAATTTCTGACCCTCCCCTCAAACCCACCAGCCCCACCTGTTGTTGAAAAATGATCACTCCCTAAAGCTTGTCCATACACGTTTTCAGACAAGTTAAAATTCATAGACATTTTTAATCCATCCAGCTGGGTACCTTTTCACTAGCTTGGTTAGAGTGTGAGTGGTAAGAAATAGCGAAAGGTTTTTCCCCTATCAAGCCATTTTGGTCAGGCAGATCTTATTTTTCTGCAGGCCGGTATGTAGCACCAAATACCTCAATATTATCGTTGTCAGGAAAGAAATAATGAAAAACAAAAATTAACTCACTATTTTAATCATTTAACACTTTAAACCTTAACTACCAGTCCCTCTTATATTTAATTTTAGGTGGCAAAAACCTTAATAATGGTCCAATTTGCAAGCCACAATAAAAAAAAAATGTAGCAAAGGTCCCAAGATTACAGCCAGACATTGGTCCGAAAGTCTGCAGCCCGGCAGTGATTTTAGCAGCAAAAGCCCATGTCCCACATGTTTCCGTATGAACTGATAGTGAACTTGCACAATACTGATCTTTTTGTTTTGGCCTGACAAATATACACTGGACTATTATTAAGGGCAACCAAATAAGAGCTTAAGATACGCAGAGTTTGTCTGTGGATCCTCACGACTTTCAAATCACTGGGGGCCATTTTTTAAATACATCGACAGCTTGAGTTTACATCACTGGGGGCAATTTCTCTACAGCTTGAACTTTTAAAGAATTAATTATCCACATTTGAACCATATATATTCTTACAGAGCAGTTATAGACACACCATATGTTGTACCGGCGGTAGACTCTCCGGTCGTACCAGTCATAGACTCTTCAGTCGTACCAGTCATACACTCTCCGGTGTTACCTATCATACACTCTCTGCTTTTACAAGTTGTAGACTCCCTTGTTGTACAAGTTGTAGACTCTCTGGTCGTACCAGTCATAGACTCTCCGGTTGTACCAGTCATAGACTCTCCGGTCATACCTGTTGTAGACTCTTGGGTCATACCAGACATAGAATCTCTGGTCGTACCTGTCGTAGACTCTCCTGTCATGCCTGTCATAGAGTCTCCGGTTGTACCAGTCATAGACTCGCCGGTCGTACCAGTCACAAACTCTCTGGTCGTACATGTCATAGACTCTCCAGTCGTACCTATCATAGACTCTCCGGTCATATCTGTCGTAGACTCTCCAGTTGTACCAGTCATAGACTGTCTGGTCGTACCTGTCATAGACTCTCCAGTCAAACCAGTCATAGACTCTCTAGACGTATCAGTCATACTCTGCGGTCGTATTATTCATAGACTCTGCGGTCGTATCAGTCATAGATTCTCTAGTCGTACCAGTCGTAGACTCTCCAATCATACTAGTCATAGATTCTCCGGTCATACCAGTCGTAGACTCTCCAATCGTACCAGTCGTAGACTCTCCAGTCGTACCACTAGCTGCATCTCCCCCACCCTCCTCACATAAGGTAATTATAGTATGACTGCTTCATGTGCTTGGATGCCTTCTGTGTCATACTGCCTGTGTTCGCAAATGCCCTCCTGAATTTGTCAATAATATTGTCTTTTCCTGTGTGGAAGTAGATAAATAATAAATAGGCCTTTATCTATTTTTGTCATGTTATACAGATATCAACCACAGATAGCGTTATATAGTGCTTTAGTGCTGTATATATATGCAGTATAGGGAGTTTAAGACAAACGCTACAGGCTTACCAATGTTAGATCTTCTATTACTAATCTCAAAGTATTGGTTTGATATATAAAGAAAAGGGAAACTCAAAGAAATCCCTATGTCGCGATGGTTATTTTCATTTTATGACCACTTAATTGAAAATGCCTTAACTATAAAAATGAATGGTAAAAGTATTTTTTTTATATTTTGCATCATAGTGAATGATCTTCTATTGATTCATCTATGAGACTCTCTGAATATCTAAAGGACATCTTTACAAACAGTCTTACCAGTCATAGACTCTCTGGTCGTACCTGTCATAGACTCTCCAGTCGTATGTGTCATAGACTCTCTGGTCGTACCTGTCATAGACTCTCCGGTCGTACGTGTCATAGACTCTCCAGTCGTATGTGTCATAGACCCTTTGGTCGTACCTGTCATAGACTCTCCGGTCGTATGTGTCATACTCTCCAGTCATACGTGTCATAGACTCTCCAGTCGTACCTGTCATAGACTCTCTGGTCGTACCTGTCATAGACTCTCCAGTCGTATGTGTCATAGACTCTCTGGTCGTACCTGTCATAGACTCTCCGGTCGTACGTGTCATAGACTCTCCAGTCGTATGTGTCATAGACTCTCCAGTCGTACCTGTCATAGACTCTCCGGTCGCACCAGTAATAGACTCTCCGATCGTATCAGTCATACTCTCTGGTTGTATCAGTTATAGACTTTCCGGTTGTATCAGTCATAAATTCTCCAGTTGTACCAGTCGTAGACTCTGCATCATAGTGAATGATCTTCTATTGATTCATCTATGAGACTCTCTGAATATATAAAGGACATCTTTACAAACAGTCGTACCAGTCATAGACTCTCTGGTCGTACCTGTCATAGACTCTCCAGTCGTATGTGTCATAGACCCTTTGGTCGTACCTGTCATAGACTCTCCGGTCGTACGTGTCATACTCTCCAGTCATACGTGTCATAGACTCTCCAGTCGTACCTGTCATAGACTCTCTGATCGTACCTGTCATAGACTCTCCAGTCATATGTGTCATAGACTCTCCGGTCACACCAGTAATAGACTCTCCGATCGTATCAGTTATACTCTCTGGTTGTATCAGTTATAGACTTTCCGGTTGTATCAGTCATAAATTCTCCAGTTGTACCAGTTGTAGACTCTGCATCATAGTGAATGATCTATTGATTCATCTATGAGACTCTCTGAATATATAAAGAACATCTTTACAAACAGTCGTACCAGTCATAGACTCTCTGGTCGTACCTGTCATAGACTCTCCGGTCGTATGTGTCATACTCTCCAGTCATACGTGTCATAGACTCTCCAGTCGTACCTGTCATAGACTCTCTGGTCGTACCTGTCATAGACTCTCCAGTCGTATGTGTCATATAGACTCTCTGGTCGTACGTGTCATAGACTCTCCGGTCGTACGTGTCATAGACTCTTCAGTCGTACGTGTCATAGACTCTCCAGTCGTACCTGTCATAGACTCTCCGGTCGCACCAGTAATAGACTCTCCGATCGTATCAGTTATACTCTCTGGTTGTATCAGTTATAGACTTTCCGGTTGTATCAGTCATAAATTCTCCAGTTGTACCAGTCGTAGACTCTCCAATCGTACTAGTCATGTTCTACCATAGCAGTGTGGAGCTGGGCTGGGTGATCCCATAGAGCACCATGTTCTACCATAGCAGTGTGGAGCTGGGCAGGGTGATCCCATAGAGCCCCATGTTCTACCATAGCAGTGTGGAGCTGGGCAGGGTGATCCCATAGAGCCCCATGTTCTACCATAGCAGTGTGGAGTTGAGCAGGGTGATCCCATAGAGCCCCATGTTCTACCATAGCAGTGTGGAGCTGGGCAGGGTGATCCCATAGAGCCCCATGTTCTACCATAGCAGTGTGGAGCTGAGCAGGGTGATCCCATAGAGCCCCATGTTCTACCATAGCAGTGTGGAGCTGAGCAGGGTGATCCCATAGAGCCCCATGTTCTACCATAGCAGTGTGGAGCTGGGCAGGGTGATCCCATAGAGCCCCATGTTCTACCATAGCAGTGTGGAGCTGGGCAGGGTGATCCCATAGAGCCCCATGTTCTACCATAGCAGTGTGGAGCTGGGCAGGGTGATCCCATAGAGCCCCATGTTCTACCATAGCAGTGTGGAGCTGGGCAGGGTGATCTCATAGAGCCCCATGTTCTACCATAGCAGTGTGGAGCTGGGCAGGGTGATCCCATAGAGCCCCATTTTCTACCATAGCAGTGTGGAGCTGGGCAGGGTGATCCCATAGAGCCCCATGTTCTACCATAGCAGTGTGGAGCTGGGCAGGGTGATCCCATAGACCCAGTGTTAAGGGGATGAGTTCTACCCAGGGTGGAAACGGAAACGTGAACATAAAATACTGTAATA
This sequence comes from Acholoe squamosa, assembly GCA_949317995.1. Taxonomy (NCBI): domain Eukaryota; kingdom Metazoa; phylum Annelida; class Polychaeta; order Phyllodocida; family Polynoidae; genus Acholoe; species Acholoe squamosa. The sequence continues at coordinate 53,467,883 of OX439052.1, forward strand.
TCCCACGTATAAGACGCAGTGCGCCTATAAGACGCATCTAGAGTTTTGGATTATGCCCAAAAGAATGAAATATTCATAACTTTTCTTCTACTGAATGGATTTTCAACATTTAAAAAGCTATGTGTATCTCTGGCCTCCAAGACACCACTGGAACCATCTGTCATAATATGATTTTGGGGGAGTGTAATATGTCAAAATTAAGCTCTTGGTGTCCCCCTTGTGGATCCAGTGAGAAGGGAGATGTATAGGGGGGAGGGGTGATGTAATGTCCAGGTATAAGGTGGAGGAGTGATGTAATGTCCAGGTATAGGGTGGAGGAGTGGTGTAATGTCCAGGTATAGGGTGGAGGAGTGATGTAATGTCCAGGTATAGGGTGGAGGAGTGATGTAATGTCCAGGTATAGGGTGGAGGAGTGATGTAATGTCCAGGTAACAGGGTGGAGGAGTGATGTAATGTCCAGGTAACAGGGTGGAGCGGTGATGTAATGTCCAGGTAACAGGTTGGAGGGGTGATGTAATGTCCAGGTATAGGGTGGAGGATTGATGTAATGTCCAGGTATAGGGTGGAGGAGTGATGTAATGTCCAGGTAACAGGGTGGAGGAGTGATGTAATGTCCAGGTATAAGGTGGAGGAGTGATGTAATGTCCAGGTATAGGTTGGAGGGGTGATGTAATGTCCAGGTATAGGGTGGAGGGGTGATGTAATGTCCAGGTATAGGGTGGAGGAGTGATGTAATGTCCAGGTATAGGGTGGAGGATTGATGTAATGTCCAGGTATAGGGTGGAGGAGTGATGTAATGTCCAGGTAACAGGGTGGAGGAGTGATGTAATGTCCAGGTATAGGGTGGAGGGGTGATGTAATGTCCAGGTATAGGGTGGAGGGGTGATGTAATGTCCAGGTAACATGGTGGAGGAGTGATGTAATGTCCAGGTATAGGGTGGAGGAGTGATGTAATGTCCAGGTATAGGGTGGAGGAGTGATGTAATGTCCAGGTATAGGGTGGAGGATTGATGTAATGTCCAGGTATAGGGTGGAGGAGTGATGTAATGTCCAGGTAACAGGGTGGAGGAGTGATGTAATGTCCAGGTATAAGGTGGAGGAGTGATGTAATGTCCAGGTATAGGTTGGAGGGGTGATGTAATGTCCAGGTATAGGGTGGAGGGGTGATGTAATGTCCAGGTATAGGGTGGAGGAGTGATGTAATGTCCAGGTATAGGGTGGAGGATTGATGTAATGTCCAGGTATAGGGTGGAGGAGTGATGTAATGTCCAGGTAACAGGGTGGAGGAGTGATGTAATGTCCAGGTATAGGGTGGAGGGGTGATGTAATGTCCAGGTATAGGGTGGAGGGGTGATGTAATGTCCAGGTATAGGGTGGAGGGGTGATGTAATGTCCAGGTAACATGGTGGAGGAGTGATGTAATGTCCAGGTATAGGGTGGAGGAGTGATGTAATGTCCAGGTATAGGGTGGAGGAGTGATGTAATGTCCAGGTATAGGGTGGAGGATTGATGTAATGTCCAGGTATAGGGTGGAGGAGTGATGTAATGTCCAGGTAACAGGGTGGAGGAGTGATGTAATGTCCAGGTATAGGGTGGAGGGGTGATGTAATGTCCAGGTATAGGGTGGAGGGGTGATGTAATGTCCAGGTATAGGGTGGAGGGGTGATGTAATGTCCAGGTATAGGGTGGAGGAGTGATGTAATGTACAGGTATAGGGTGGAGGAGTGGTGTAATGTCCAGGTTACATGGTGGAGGGGTGATGTAATGTCCAGTTATAGGGTGGAGGGGTGATGTAATGTCCAGGTATTTTGTGGAGGGGTGATGTAATGTCCAGGTACCAGGGTGGAGGAGTGATGTTATGTCCAGGTATTTTGTGGAGGGGTGATGTAATGTCCAGGTATAGGGTGGAGGGGTGATGTAATGTCCAGGTATAGGGTGGAGGGGTGATGTAATGTCCAGGTATAGGGTGGAGGAGTGATGTAATGTCCAGGTATAGGGTGGAGGAGTGGTGTAATGTCCAGGTTACATGGTGGAGGGGTGATGTAATGTCCAGTTATAGGGTGGAGGGGTGATGTAATGTCCAGGTATTTTGTGGAGGGGTGATGTAATGTCCAGGTACCAGGGTGGAGGAGTGATGTTATGTCCAGGTATTTTGTGGAGGGGTGATGTAATGTCCAGGTATAGGGTGGAGGGGTGATGTAATGTCCAGGTATAGGGTGGAGGGGTGATGTAATGTCCAGGTATAGGGTGGAGGAGTGATGTAATGTCCAGGTATAGGGTGGAGGAGTGGAGTCACCATGCATCCAGGTGGGAGGGGGGATCAAGTGTTAACCTATGGGAAGCATTGTTAAAGAATGATTGACAGCCACCACATGAGCAAAGAGGGTGTGGCCTCAATTGGACTGTATCTGTGTGTTTATATATGTGTAGCTGTCAATGACAATAAAGATTCTACAGAGTTGACTATATTCATATGGGGGCATTTGCCCACCTCTAAATATCTCTCTCATGGTGGCATAAGCTCCTCGCTACACCAAATCAACTGCCCAGTGCCAGAAGTACTCTGAAATCAGAGGGCTTCAATTACATATCTAATACTGATCTTTTCAACATAACTGTCTAGGGCCACGGATCTGTGGTAGTAAAGGGGGTGCAGATGGACTTTTTGGAACCTAAAATAAACAAATGAATTCTCAACTACAGACAAAAAGGAGGGTCGTGCCCCCCCCCTCAAGGGAGTTCCATTTTTAACAACAGGGGGAGGGGTTTGTACGCGGACATTTGACCCCCCTCTTGAGGGGGTAAAAACTTTTGGACTCCCCCCCCCCCGGGGACAAAAATCGTGCATGGATGTGCCCTTTTAACCTTTAGTGGTAAAAAATTCTGACCTTCACACCCCCTAGTCAGGGGGTTGAAAAAATTTGGACCCCCGCTCAAACACACCCCCTACCCCGTTGTTAATTTGTGGGGGAGGGGGGCGTACAAATTTCAGACCCCTCCTGAATTTAAGATAAGAAATCAGTTTTTATGTTCAAGAGTATTGTGGGATAGGGAACATATTGATATGTCCTCCCTTTACAAACAAGAAAGCCCTTAAGGGAGCGTTCATTATTTATGGCAGGGGGGGGATGACCAAATGAAGGGGGGGGTCATTTTTTTTGGAGGTATTCAAAGGGGGGGGGTCATTTTTTTTCAACCTATTCTTAGAGGGGGGGTCGCTTTTTGTCAACCTATTCTTAGAGGGGGGGTCATTTTTTTTCAACCCATTCCTGAGGGCCAGGTAGTTTCCTGTTGGGGAGTATTTGCCAATGTGATGCAAATTTTATGACAAAGGAACAAAAATTTTCGCGACACGTCGCAAATTTTAACTATTTGGTTTTCAGTAATAATTCTAAATATAATTCTGCCCAACATTTTGTTACCAGCTACCTCTAATTCATATCCATTTGATTATGTTATATGATCGGAGTCTTACTCCTTTGTGTGTCAAAGGGCAGTTAGCACAGATAAGATGTACCTGTACCTGTGTTACCAACTCACATGACCACTCCTTGACCAATCAGGGCATCGGAAATTTTCCGCTGGTTCCCACAGATTTGTAAAAGATCTTTTGGCAGGTTCCCATATTAAAATTTGACATGATAAGCCCCCTTTAAAACATGGATGAGGCCAGTCACTACCACTATGGTATATGTATACAGTTTTCCCTGGGGTGTAACACTGTTCAGCTCTTGAGATTGAAGTATTTGGCCTAATTTGTGAGACAATGTTCCTTGTTCTTTTGCTCGCCCTGCTGATTGTTTCAAAAGCTGCATCATGAAAATAAGTACTTTCCTTTAAAGGGGTATTGGGAAGGGTATGGTACACCACAAACAACACTTTGTGGTGCTACACCATACACCTGACGAGAGTGAACAGGGCACCAACAAAGTTGTCAGTAGTAAAAAATGTTACATGCTAAAATCACCGCAACTCGCAATCAGATCTTTCCAGATTTAACTCGTTTTCACCCATTGATGGAATCAACCCTGACATGAATTATGTCTATAACACCCTTCAAATTGATATAAAAACTGAGATTACAATGAAATCTAGAGAGAAAGCAAGCTACAAAAGTTTATTTCTGTACCGTATACAAACTTTTTGAAAAAAAAACCAGAACCAAGTCCCTCAATCAGAACAATTTTTCCATTGGTCAGGAGTAGGTCACATGGAATATTTTACTAAGACATACCTATTTTAGCTGCATCAGTAGTAGCTCATGCTAGCCGGCCCTTAAAGGGGGGCTAGCATGGGAAAAAACAATATGGGTACCTGCTCAAAGATCGTTCACAAATTCACAGAAACCAGCCAAAAAAAATGCGACGCTCAGATTGGTCATGGGGTAGTCACGTGACCTGCTAACGCAGGTACGTCTTATCTATGCTAGCCTTCAAATTGATATTTTACCCAGAGGTGAATCAATCAACAGCAGTGTATTCACAATTTGACTGCTCAAAAGATGACACATAACTGAAATGGTTCAAAAGCTGCTAATATCACCTTGTAAAATGAATGGGCCTGATGTAGCCTCTGTTGAACGTAGTTAAATTTGGTGGGAGTCATTTTCTTTCAATTTATTCTTAGGGGGGGGGGTCATTTATTTTCAACCCATTCCGAAGGGGGGGGGGTCAGTTTTTTCTGACGTAAATAATGAACGCTCCCTAAGGAGTTCTACCAGAATTATTCTACACTTATGTATCTATGAACACCATATAAAACTGAACCTTTAGATTAAGTTTCTGGCATTTTGAAGTTTGGGGGCTGAAGACCCCCGAGAAAATTTTGAAATCCAAGACTCAAAATGGTGCATTCTGGCACACCATATCAATTAGCATGTACTCTCCCAATCTTCGTTAAAAACACGTTTACTGGTAGGGGACCACAGGTTGTATTGGGAATTCAGAAAACTAGATGTTTCAATATACAGGGGTGTGAAATCCCGAAACCCATTACCTCTGAAGCGTAATATACAGCTTGCTAGTTTATGTTTTAATGATAATAATAATAATAATATATTTTATTGACAGCAAAAAAAGAGGTCATTACTGACCTATGTGTCATACATAAATGGTTCTTTACATATATAGCATGTATATATATATATATAATATGTCCACTACTCTACTCTACGACTAAGTCTAAGGCTTACTATCACTCTCTTTCGCTCTCTCTCCCTCTCACACACACATACGCACACTAATTCTCTCTCTTTCTCCATCCCTCTCTCTCCTGGCACACATACCCACTCTTTGTTACAGTGGTGATTACATGAATATCATAGTATACACATCTGTTACATAGGCTAGCAATTAGAGTTCCTGTCTCTGTCTAAATGCATTGTATATAAACTTGGCGAGAGCTTTGATGACGTCAGTATTAGTATTGTTCATAGCAGAAATGAATTTCTCTACATCATTCAATTCATGATAGTTTTGATTTTTTTCATTCATAACATTGTCAAACAACTGTCTTGATACACTATGAGAGTCACATCGGATAAGAAAATGTATTTCATCATCTACAAGGCCACTAGAACAATATAGACAAATCCGATCACACACAGGTTTTGGGGGCCGGCAATGCCTTCCTGTTTCTATACCCAGGTTATGAGAGCTGAGTCTAAAACGAGCTAATGCTGTACGATGGGCTTGGTTAGGGATACAGAATAGGTAACTTTCAAGCCTAAACTCAGTTTTGAATATTTTGTATGTTCTTAGTTTTTTTCCTTCACCAGCTGATGTTATTTCATTCATTGTTTGTTCTATATATTTCCTATTTATCGGTCCAGTTACAGCAGTGATAGCTTTAGGGTCGTCGGAAGTTGTCTGGTTAATCCAGAGTTGAATATAACGCTCACCTAGTGAGTGCAACAAGCATTTAATATTACTGCACCAATTTATCTGACCAGAAACTTCAAGCAAAGTTAGCTTCTTGTAACACTTACGTAGTATGTGTGACTCTGGGAGGTTTACAATTCTTTCCCAGTATCTGAGTGCTTGAATTTCCCATTGCGCTTTTAGAGGTACCCTCCCTGTATCTGCATATACTGCAGCTGTTGTTGTCTGCTTTCTAACACTCAACATTGATTTTAAGTACCTTAGGTGTATGGACTCTAGTTTCTCCACCTTATTTCCCTTAGTCAGGCCCCATACCTCACAGCCATAGTCAAGGCAGGGTCTTATCTGGCTATCAAATAACTTGAGCGCCATCCTGGGATCTGGTTTTCCAATATGTTGATAGCAACATGAATATGATTGATAGGCAGCTTTTCTACCCTTGTCATAAAGCTGATTGTATGCATCAAAGAAGATGTCTTTATGATTAGTTGTTAGTATAAACCCTAAGTACTTATAATTTTCTACTCTTACTAGCTGCGTGTCACCATACTTGAAGGTGTTAGTAATATCCTTCTTTTTGTGATTAAATATCATGATGTTTGACTTATTTATATTTACTAGTAGATGCCATTTTCTACAATACTGAAACAAATTGTTTAGCTGATTCTGCAGACCCCTAGCTGAGGTGGACATTATAACCAAGTCATCTGCATATAGCAGATAAGCAAGACTCATACCACAAACATCAATTCCAAGATTAGGGTCAAGATGTTCACCAATATCTAAGAGAAAAGCATTGAATAATTTAGGACTGAGTACTCCACCTTGTAACACACCGTATAAACTATCTATGTTCTCACTTAATTCAGAGTTGACCCTTACCTTTGAGTGAGACTTCTTGTAAAGATTCATTAGAACTTTAAGTGCTTTCCCTTTTACCTGCCCAGATATCAACTTATAGAATAATGCCTTCCTGTTAATATAATCAAAGGCCTTAGTAAAGTCAATAAAACAACAGAAGAGAGATTTACCTTCAGCCTGCACCATTTTCACAGCAGTATATAGTACAAATACATTATCGGTTGTCCTACCTTTATCTACGAACCCGTTCTGTAGAGGGTCATTCTGATTCAGCATATCATTATTGAATTTCAGTCTTTTATTAATAATTATTTCAAAAAGTTTGCATGTACTGTTCATAATAGTAATTTTTCTATAGTTATCAGGATCGCTTGTATCACCTTTCTTATGTAAGGGACTTATTATTCCTTCTGCCCATCTCTCTGGAAATTCAGCAGTGTCCCATATGCAGTTAAACATAATTTGAATCACCTCAGCAAAAACCTTCCCTCCTTGTTTTAAGTATTCAGCAGGTATATCATCTGTTCCGGCTGCTTTCTTATTTTTTAGAGATCTTATTGCATCTTCTACCTCTTCTATAGTGATAGGGGAGTCTAGTAGGGATTGTATCAATGCATCTATATCCTCTGAACCATAGCTAAACTCAAAGTTATCGACAAATGTTTCTATTTCTTTCATATTATCATAATCAAAATAGTCAATATGTGGAGGAGTCTGCTGTTTCTTGAAGTATTCAACAAACTCCGCTATGTTGATATCACATTGGGTCATTTTACCTTGTATTTGTTTCCACGACTTCCAGAACCTATTACTATTTTCTATCTCCAACATTCTTTCAAACTCAAGACCCTTTCTTCTTTTATCACTCCTTTTACATTTCTGGACTAGTCTATTGTATTCCCTCTTAAGCATGTTATACATTTCTTTATTGAATTCAACCTTGAGGTCATAATTCTTACCATAGTCATGCACATTCCTCTTTGCTAACTTGCACTCAGCATTAAACCACGGATTTTGAGGGAATTTAGTTGTTTTAGACCTTGAACTTTTTTGGACAGGGATTGCAGAGTCAAGAAGTGTGTAGTATGTATCAATTATTTCCTTACTGTTAAGGGTTGGGTCAGCAGCCAGAAATATTATATGATCTCTAAGTTGGTTACACTCTTTGCCTCTGAGATTCTCCTTGTATAATTCTTTTTTCGTCCCATTCCATTTATATGCCATATACTGTTCAGTTTTGTTTTGACTAGTATCAAAGTTAAAATTAGCACCTCTTAGTGTAAAGATTAATGGCTTGTGGTCAGAATCTGGTAACAGATCACCTATTTTCATATGTTTACATATACCAACAGAGCTTGCCTTACATAAGTAATCAACCACACTCTGCCCATTTGCAGTGTAACATGTAAAGCCACCTGTATTATCTACATCTCCTAACCTGCCATTAAGTACCACTAGGTCTGTATCTTAACATAGTTGGATCAGCTCTTTGCCATTACTATTTACAGTTTGATCATCAGACTTTCTTACGGTTGGTAAGGTACCTGTGACTAGTGTAAGTGAGTCTGAACTAAGCTCATTAACAGATGAAGTGCGTGCATTTAAGTCACCACAGAACAGTAAATCAACATCTTTATGCTCCATTTCAGCAATCTGCTCACATATAATGTCAAAGAAGTTATCATTTTCAGCTGTATATGTTGATCCTTCTGGTGGTATATATAAAGCACCTACCACCACATCACGTACAAAACCAAAGTATTTAGAGTTAAGATGGATCCATACAGAAAAGTCAGATACAGCTTCGAGTTGTATAGCACCTTCAATTTCTTTAGAGATAAAAACCCCTAAACCACCAGAAGCCCTTCTGGCATTTGGATGTCTCTGCTTGCGGTTAACCTGGAAATATTTGTACCCTGGGATGCATGGTTGAAAATCCTTTTTTTTCCAAATTTCACTAAATATTATGATATTGTGACTAGATATGATAGACTGAATATGAGGGTAGGTGAGTTTGTCCCCCAGACCATGGATGTTCCAGTATACTATTGTTATATTCTCGAGGGCATCATTGCTAAGGGTACTCTGCAGGGGGTATGCATGCCTCCTGTCCTATTTATTAGGGAAGGCAAGGTGTGCAAGCCGCTCGCAGAGGGATTGTTTGGCATGCCAGGTGAGATGGATTTTGTCTTGTAAGGCAAGGTCACTATTGTTAATGAGGCAGCTCTTAGGGTCTTTTGTGAGACGATGTTTAATGTATGCCTCTAGGTGTGCTCGTACTGTGTCCAACCTGAAGTTGTTATATTTTGGAAGACCAGATATCATGATATGTGCACTGGGGAAGGCTTGTCTCATATTCTCTAGAAGATGATCTATAGAATTGAAAAGCCTAGGTAGGGGTAGATGGGTGTGTACATCAATGTCCAAGGCATGAACAACCACATATTTGGGTTTGCTTTTCATGGTGCTGACTGCATCCGCAATGGCATCGATGTTGGCGCCTGGCATGACAACACTCGTTGCAGAGAGCCCTTTGCGTACTAGGAGGCCAGCCATGCCTCTTGCGTTACTATTGCCAATTATTAGGTAGTCTGGCGTTATCTCGTTTCCTACACTGGTGGCTTGATCATCTGATGCCACGTCCCTTGATGCACCCTGACAGACATCTTGTCCTCTAGTGGGACCACTCTTGTTAGTGTGTGGGGATTCCTTTGTTACCATCTTCTGGATGTCCATCCAAAGTTGGCCCATCATATTCTCTCCCCGCCATTCCTCTGGGTGTATGCGGTTAGTGTCATCCTCCTCATGCCCTGAACCCCAGAAGTCATCACATACCGCCTCAACCAGTATTGTGTCCTTGTATCTGGAGAGCATTGCCCTGACCTCAGGGCATTTGTCGACCTTTAGAAGGAGCAGCTCACGCATGATTGCCACTTTTCTGCGTTCCCATTCACCATTCTTGGAGATTGTATCTCCATGCCGTTTCATCCAGTATGGACTGGTTGAGTTCATGATACGCTCTGCTTTTTCCTCGTTGTCTGCGTTGACGGCTTTAAGATGTTGATACGCCTGCTCAACACAGAGGTAATCAACTCCCCTGTAGCGAAAAGTTACAGGATAGAAGTTTGACAATGGAGAATGTTTACCCCGGAAGCAGAATACGGGTCTTCGCTTGTGGTTCTGTTTTGTTTTCATGTTGGTGGGTTTGCATGGTGATTTTGATGGTACTGTATGCACTTGAGCTTCTCTGCCTTTTTCATCTTTGGTTTCATTGGTCTGAGTCTTGGTCTCTACATCAGAAGCAGGTTCTGTACTGTTTGTGGCTCTGTCTTTTGACCTTGTCACTTTTTCCCATGCTCCACTGTCCTCTTTACTTTCTTTGTCAGTGACAGTGTCTACCCCAGTCATAGACACTTTAAGTCGCTCCCACGCATCATTGTCTTCCTTCCTGTCTTGACTGCTTACTAACTCATCTGATATGACATCGTAGGGGATTTCACCTTGTATGGATATGGTGGCACTGGCTTGTCCAGTTACTGTCTGGAAGGTGACAAGGTCTTTATTGGCCTTATTAAGTGCCTGCTCTGTCAGAGTCAGTGCCAGTGTCAGGGCCTCCACCCTGTCTTTTAATTCTAATATGATCTTGTCTTTTGCATCTATCTGATTCTTTGCCGTTAGAAGATCCCCAAGGACTATTCCAAGCATGTCTTTGGGAGCACCAAGCCGTGCACTCGTCGGGCTGACTGATATCGCTGTTTGACTGCCTGTGTCCCTAGACTTGTTCTGTGTTAGAGCGAGGATCTCATCCCTGAGTTTAGTAATATCATTTGCGTTCTGATCAATCTGGTCTTGTAGTTGTGATATGTCCTGTGATGTATCAGCCATAAAGGTTGTGTTACTGACAACTTCCGGTAAGCATGATGCAGGATTGCCTGTCTGGGTATGAAATAATTCCGACATGCTTGCATCAGGGGTAGGTTCTGTTGTGTTTTGCATAGAGAGTGTGAAATTTAGGTTCAAACTGCTGTCCTCAGTCCTATTTACTGCTCCACCTGCTGTAGGTGTGGATGTCGCTGTGGGCAGACTATCCGGTATTGTTGTCGTATTGTTGGTTGCTGACAGGCCGTGTTCCAGGATGGTTAAATCCATGTATACTGAGTTGTCAGGACTAATTTCCAGCTTGGCTTCACACTTGTGTTTAGCCTTTTGGAATGGTTTGTGTAGAAAACTAGGAGTGTCATATACATAGATTGAGTCTTGTGTTGATTTAATGTTTCTCTTGTGTTGATTTAATGTTTCTCTTTAATGTAGTATAAAAGTGATCTAAATGTTCTTTGGGCAGAATATAACACACTCTGTTATACAGGTATGTTTGGAACTACCAGTGGGATGCTAACATTTTTCAATCTGGAATGGTATTGACAAAAATTTTAAGTCAGACCCCCCCCCCCCAAATGGTAAATTCTTTTCTCAGTGGATTTGCATAGATCTCAAAAATGGTCTTTCTGAGCATCAAAAACGCGGATTTCCGCGTTTCCGCGGAAATTTCACACCCCTGAATATAGCCTAGGGACCCAAGTTGTAAAGAGAAAAAATATTTTCTTCTTTACACCGTACTGTCTCTTTTCTAATTTCAAATGATATATTTTATTTTTTGAAATTAACTCTTCAATTTAACTTGGGTTGAAAAGTAAATTGTGATAATTGTCGTAAGCCTTGTTCGCCATTTAAGAGTGAGTGAGTGAGTATTAGATGTTTAACGCCATTTCGACAGCTGAGGTCATATTCATGGCGAGAACTGCATTACACAATTTCACAGAGGAATGTGTCAGTGCCCGCGCATATGTGCACCACACACATCCTGAGGGGATAGGAAAGAGGAGAAATAGACCCTTTTAAGTGGGCTAGGGAAGCCCGCGCCATTTAAGAGCCTGATGAGATCCAAAGATCGAAACCTTGGAGTCACACCCCCCAGCAAAGCTGAGGGATCTTCAGATTAACAATTTGGGGAGGTCACCAGTCTAAACCATGACCCCTGACCCGGAAGTCATAAACACAATGAACTTCCTGTGTGACATAGCAACCGAGTAAACTTTTACAATGGTTGCCTAGAGACACCACCCACGGCGGTTGGTTACGGCCATGGTTGCCATCATAACAAGGTAGCTCTGGCAGGAGTGAAGAGGTCCCACACATCGTTCCTATAAAGCATGTACTCTCCACCCCCACAAGAACATTGTGAAACTCATTTTTTGATACAATGCATTTTGATTGCATCCTTGGGCAAAAGTAAACCTTTGTTGGGAAGTGTTCCAATCGTAGGGTGGGAGTCTGCCAGAAAAATTTTGAAATTCTAGAAACCAAATGGTGCATTCTGCAGATAAATACATGTGGCAGTCACACCCTGAAGTTTTCATCTGACCAAGGCAGTCACTTTTTTTTTAAAATCTCTAAGAATCGGAGTACAAGAGCAGTTTTGCCCCCAAAACAAGAACAAAAGACGAGTGCTAGCCAAAAAAAAAATAGAAATTAGGAATTTTGGCTCCCAAAAAATGGCAAGATAGGAATCTCTTGACAGCCTGGAATTTCTATGATTTCAATTTATTTTAATTTTAATTTTTTATTTACTTTTCTAGTGCTGGCGGGCCCATGACCCAAACAATAAAAAATGAGACATCACAGAACACTTCCATTCTTTTCACATGTTTATTATATGTGTGTGCGATACGTTGTACATCATCTAGTCGCCTCCCTTGCCCTTCTTCTTCTTGCCGGCTGCAGCAGCCTCAGCAGCGGCTTCAGCTTCAGCAGCAGCCTCGGCCGACTTCACTGTACGTGTGTAGATGATTTGACTGTGGTGCTTCACGATCTGACGGATGTAACCTGAAACAACAACATAGGGACATGAGTTAACATGCACATGATCAGTATGAACCATGTAAGGCAACGTTCAACAATTATGTCACTGGTATCTAGACATTTTTCAGGACCCACCCACCCCTTTGTCACTGTTTTTGTATGGAACATATAGAGGAACCCAAAGACCCCCCCTCCCAACCCCCTAAGCAGTGACGTAATTGTTGAACGTTCCCTAACCTGAGGGGAGAAATATGTAAAGGTAGTGTTTTCTATTTAATAAACAACTCATCTCAATGATGCACATTTTACTTATACCAAGGTAGTGTTTTCTATTTAATAAACAGCTCATCACAAAATCATCAAACTCAAATTCCATGACGAAAAATCTAAATTTTCCATGACATCTTTCACTAATATTGGACACACTTGGGCTCAAACCCTCGGCCAAATTTCTGTAATCGAGATTAGGAAAATGGTACCTTCCCAGGTTATCTATGAATTTAGCATTAAATATTCATATTTCCCATGATTCCTGATGAAATTTTCAGAAATTCCACGACTTTCCCTGACAACTTGGAACTCCATGACGCGTGGGAATCTATTTTACATTTCTCCCTTAAGAATTTTCTCTCAATATAACAATGTTCAGATAGATAAGTTAAAGAATTGTATTGTTTCTTTCTTCTCCTTTTTCCAAGCTTTCTAGCCCTGCAAGGAACTGTCCAATGCTATACCATATCCACCAACTGGCTTAACTATGCTAAGCATCTTAAGATTCAATCTAGAAACATTTAATTTGATGCATGATTCTTATTTATACTTGTATTTTAACCCTTGATGTTCATGACAGTCCCGGGCCTCCCTAGCCCACTTAAAAGGGTCTATTTCTCCTCTTTCCTATCCCCTCAGGATGTGTGTGGTGCACATATGCGCGGGCACTGACACATTCCTCTGTGAAATTGTGTAATGTAGTTCTCGCCATGAATATGACCTTAGATGTCGAAATGGCGTTAAACCTCTATTACTCACTCACTCATGACAGTCCAAGATGATAAACCATGTATTAATGCGGCACTCACCCTTGGCGTTCAGTTCCTGGAGACCAAAGCGGGCGAGAGAGCCACGGACCTTTAACCTCTCAGAGACTACGGAGGGTGTTATGAGCTTGTAGTGGGGGACCTCCTTGTAGAACTTGTCATACGTCGCCTTGTCAAACAACACCAGGTTGTTCAACTTGTCCCTCGTCTTACCCTTGGACCACTTCTGTAAACCAGAAAATGAACGATAATGTTAGAGTTAACGGCAAAATGTATTATTTGTAAAGTTCAAAATCATTTAAATGTACAATAATCCTAGCATTATTTTTACCAAATATGTGGGACAACGTTATAGATGTCGTGGCTCTTTCCCATGCTGATATTGCTGTGTGATAGATCAAACAGAGTGTGGTTTATAGAATAGTTGTTAGTTATATGTGGACTAAACAAATTATACTGCGTATTCATCAAGTAACAATGATTCTATTTCTCAGTTCTTTGAAAGCATGAACACCAACTTCAGCGTTCTGTGTCTTCCCTCATATCGTGCCCGGGATATCGTCATTTTGAATGTGTAACGGAATAATGACATGGACGTTCATGTAACGCATCTCTCTTACTACTTTTAATTAGGAATAATGCCATTATAGTTTGCCATGGAGCAGGGAACACAGGGATGACGACAGTCCTTCTACTAGTTAATCAACCTCAGAATTTTTAACTTCAAAAATGTCTGATCTGTAGTATATGAAAATGCAGTAAGAATCACAAACTGAAATTCTTGACTTTCTTCATTGCGCAATTGAGGAATCATCAAAAGTTCATTCCCGTCTTGAGTATAATCCTAAGAAAGCGCCAAGAATCGTGATTCTTAAGTCAAGTCCCAGCTAATGACCAGCATTTTATTACAACAGAACAGACAAAAATATTTAAAATTGCTTCAAAAAAAAAAAAAAAAAAAAGGCTTATGAAATGAAAATGCACCCCTGGCTCATGACTGAGGTCGGCATGACCGGAATTTTTACGGTACTTTAACCTCATCATTTCTAAGACCCCCCCCCCTTCACAAAATGTTCTGATAATTCCCCCCCCCCCCATTTGGTATGTTAAAGTCACAAGGGTATACCGTTTAGACTGATAAATCCTAGAGGTAGAGCAAATCCTATCTCAATTTCTTGTAACTTTCTTCATTGCGCAATTGAGGAATCATCAAATGTCATTCCCGTCTTGAGTATAATCATGAGAAAGCGCCAAGAATCGTGATTCTAGAAGATAAATGACATGAGTGCCAAATGACAGCACACACTGTATGCCTTGCTAACCCCTCCCTCCTTCTCCCCCTTACTTGTACATGTTGCTAATCTCTCCCCCCTTCTCCCCCCTTACTTGTAGATGTTGCTAACCCCTCCCCCCTTCTCCCCCTTACTTGTAGATGTTGCTAACCCCTCCCCCCTTCTTCCCCCTTACTTGTAGATGTTGTTAATCCCTCCCCCCTTCTTCCCCCTTACTTGTAGATGTTGTTAATCCCTCCCCCCTTCTCCCCCTTACTTGTAGATGTTGCTAACCCCTCCCCCCTTCTTCCCCCTTACTTGTAGATGTTGCTAATCCCTCCCCCTTCTTCCCCCTTACTTGTAGATGTTGCTAATCTCTCCCCCCCTTCTTCCCCCTTACTTGTAGATGTTGCTAATCCCTCCCCCCTTCTCCCCCTTACTTGTAGATGTTGCTAACCCCTCCCCCCTTCTTCCCCCTTACTTGTAGATGTTGCTAATCCCTCCCCCTTCTTCCCCCTTACTTGTAGATGTTGCTAATCTCTCCCCCCCTTCTTCCCCCTTACTTGTAGATGTTATCTTTTAGAAATCCTAACATGTTGGCCTTTTGCACAAATTTAGTTTGAGAACATATCAAGACTTCACCATTCGAATGCTCATCCAGGGATGTGATTTCATTTTGGCCAATGTGTAGGAACCTTCATCAAACAACATCTGGTGCTTCATAGCCTCAAAATAGCAAAGACAGCCCCCCCCCCCATAAATGTTAAACAGTTTTCTCTTTGGATCTGTGAAAATCACGAGGGTCGACTTTTTGGTCCTCAAGTGTAGGAAATCGTACAGATGTAGTAGGCTCAGAGATGTCAGTTGGGTATGGGCTCAACCTCTGAAATTTTTGGGTCTTAGCAAAGCACCCATTTCCCTTAATTTAATATACTAAAAGCACCCATCTCATCTTCATTTCAACCTGTTCCCCTCATTAAAAACCTTTAAAACCATCTCTAGATTGGATGGTGATAGAAAAACAATTAAAAGACTGCATTTGAATTTCAGCCAATCAGAAGCCAGCTTAGATTCATGTCCTCTGAAATGAGATTTCAGAGATCCTCTGATCTCTGAAAGGTGGTTTGTCTAGAAAAGGCTAGAGGGCAGCACAAGGCATGCTTAATTTCACCTGCTGAAGCCTGGACTATGCTCAGCCTTATGGCTTATGCTCCATAGAAGTAGAAAGGGCATGTTGTAAGGGTATCTATGATTAATGTAATTCCCTCTATCTATATTATGACTACACGATGGAAGAAGCCTCTGAGATGTCTGACTTTTGGGAAAGTTTGAACATCTGAAAATAGACAGACCTCTGAAGGTCTGACATCTCTGAGTCGGAGAAATCACATCCCTGTCATCAATACCACTTAGTATACATTACCATTGATTTGTCATGCATCTAATTAAAACATTTTCAACCTTCAGAAAACTGAGAACCCGAGAACTGGTCCTCCCGACTCGGAATGTTTACATGAGCTTATTCTTGTGACTTTCCTCATTGCGCAATTGAGGAATCATTAAAGTTCATTCCCGTCTTGAGTATAATCATGAGAAAGCGCCAAGAATGTCTAATACCCCTGTAACACTATTAAAATAGACTGGTTCTTAAAATCCAAGTACTGGCTGAGAATACATTTTTTTTTTTTTATTACAATACCAATGTAACATTGCCATATGAGAATATTCAAAAAAATTATTTCAATACCAATGTAACATTGTCATGCCTTGTGTTAGCATGCTAGGGTTGGTTGTACCAGCTCCAATGTTATTTAGTTAGCGCTGGAGTATAGCTACTACAACCCCATCTAACACTAACATTGTAGGTATACGTCTATATCATAAGCCACACCAGCGTGTAAACCGCATACCACGTTTCTGGTCTTACTATATGCTACAACTTGGGTCTGAAATGATATGCAAATTGTACTTTAATAGTCCAAAACCCTGTGTATAAGTAGCCTGAATAGCTGGACACTGTAAACAGATACTGTATGCGCCACATGTGGACTTCAGTGTATAAGCACTTTATAAGAACGATGTGTGGGACCTCTTCACTCCTGCCAGAGCTACCTTGTTATGATGGCAACCATGGCCGTAACCAACCGCCGTGGGTGGTGTCTCTAGGCAACCATTGTAAAAGTTTACTTGGTTGCTATGTCACACAGGACCTCCCCAAATTGTTAATCTGAAGATCCCTCAGCTTTGCTGGGGGGTGTGACTCCAAGGTTTCGATCTTTGGATCTCATCAGGCTCTTAACTGGCGAACAAGGCTCATGACAATTATCACAATTTACTCTTCAACCCAAATTAAATTGAAGAGTGTTAATTTCAAAAAATAAAATATATCATTTGAAATTAGAAAAGAGACAGTACGGTGTAAAGAAGAAAATATTTTTTCTCTTTACAACTTGGGTCCCTAGGCTATATTGAAACATCTAGTTTTCTGAATTCCCAATACAACCTGTGGTCCCCTACCAGTAAACATGTGTTTTTAACGAAGATTGGGGTAGGGGGCCTGGTATTTAAGGGCCCTATGTGATTTAGAAGATGGGTGCATCTACTAAATTCATACCAAAAGGAACTTGGGTTCGCATTTTGCTTATCCAGTCCCTCTCTATTTTGTTCCGTAACTTAGCAGCAAACTCACTTTGTGGGTGGCTATGGATGAAGTCTAGAACAGTAATTTCCACATCATTGACTTTGTCATGGTTATTGGAATTAAAATGATTACCTATATCCGTGTCCATTTTGGATGTTCGGATTTTAGTAAAGTGCTCCCCGATTCTGTCTATGACTCGTCGGCTAGTTTGACCTACATATTGTACCCCACAACGTTTGCAGGTTAGTGCATAGATCAAGTTGGAGCTCTTACATGTAACATTAATTTTGGTACTGTAAGATTTAAAAAAAAAAAAAAAGAAGAAATTCAGTGTATAAGCAGCCTGAATAGCTGGACACTGTAAACAGATACTGTATACGCCACATGTGGACTTCAGTGTATAAGCAGCCTGAATAGCTGGACACTGTAAACAGCAGAGATGTAAGTCGGGTATTGAGAAAATCCCTGAAAAGCTATTATCGCAGGGTGGGGGTGGGGGGTGTTAAAGTCTATATATCAGGGGTGTGAAATCCTAAAATACATTTCCTCTGAAGCTATTTCGCAATGATTTCCAGTTTACATTTTTACACTAGATAAAGGTCATTTAAATACTCAATGGTATACATGCCATCCTCTGTCATACAGAGAGGCTAAGAACTATCCATGGGATATTCAAATTTCTGATTTTGGATGACAATAGATCTATACATTTGAAAAAATTCAAAAGACCCTCCCCCCCATATAAATGGTAATTCATTTTCTCAGTGGATTTGCACAGATCTCAGGAATGATCCCTGTGAGCATCAAAACCGCGGATTTCCGCGTTTCCGCGGAGATTTCACACCCCTGATATATGCAATGTGCATGTATACAATTAATGTCCTTCCCCACAATACATGTATATGGAACTATGAGTTTAGTATACCCTCCTCCCCCCACCAACCCCACCCCTAATCTTTTTCAACCTATAATGCTTCAGAATTAAGGGTGGCTGAGGGTGAGTGTGGTGTTCAGACATTGAGTAGATGTATGGTGGTTGGGGTGGTGGGGGTGTGAGTTTCACATGACACTTCTGAGGGGGTTTCCCCAAATGGCTGTATGGAGGGAAACTGTAGACTAGTCTTGAGACTGAGTATTTTAGACCAATCAGAGAGCAGCATTCCCTTCACCTCCCCTAGTAGAGTATGCCACTGAGATCCCCTGTTCCCTGTCCAGGCCTTCCCCTGCCCAGTTGAGTCTCTCTGCTTACACCAGGGGGCCTTCCTGTTCCTCAGTGGAGTCACTGGTTAAAGCAGCCAACACAGGCCTGGGTATGTGTATAGCAGGGGGTTATCATTAGGGCAAGAACACATATTTCTCTTCATTTTGAAGAACATGGATATTCACACTGACTGTTATGAATATGAGAATCAAATCTGGCCCTGAAGACCTTACATATCTCTATTTTGACTTAATCTAAAGATTTTTGAAATCCCTATTTTCAGGGAATTCCCTGACAACTTACATCTCTGTAAACAGATACTGTATACGCCACATGTGGACTTCAGTGTATAAGCAGCCTAGTGGACTTCAGTGTATAAGCAGCCTGAATAGCTGGACACTGTAAACAGATACTGTATGCGCCACATGTGGACTTCAGTGTATAAGCAGCCTAGTGGACTTCAGTGTATAAGCAGCCTGAATAGCTAAATGTTCCAGAATACGTCCATCATGATACACCAACGTAACGTGAATCCCTGCGTACAGGCCACAGCATAACACGCAAACCAAAGACGCCCTGCGACTCATATGTTTATACAAACATGACATCAGGGCTCATGTTATGATGTGTGGTTTTTCCCAGTTTCCTTGTATGCAGGAGTTTATCAAAATTTAGTGTTAAGTTAAAGATTTTAGTGTTAGGCCTACAAGTAAGATGATATTCTTTATGACTGACAAAAATAGTGCCCTCATATCCTATTTAGGAATCATTCTATTTCATTCCCGTCTTGAAAGGCTAATCATCAGGCACTATGGATATGCTCCAGGCAATTTCGCCGCAAATAGCTTTTCACTGTTGAAAACCCAGCAAAAAAAACGCACCTTGAGTTTCTGGTGATGCCATACGGCTAAAAAGCTGTGGCGTGTGAGTAGGGGTGCAAAAAGATTTCTTAGCCCAAGCAGCGAATTGTTTTTTCTTTCTTCCTTTCTTTTGTTTTTTTTCCCATGACTTTTGACAGGATTTTTTGAGATGGGACAAATGGCGCATTTCTGCACTATTTAATGCGCCATTTCCAGAGGCAATGGGACAAAAATAGGAGAATATGAAAACCAAAAACATTTTGTTGGGAAATACAGCTCATCAGATTGCTGTTAATAGATTAACTGATACTGGCAGGACTGCAACTACCGTAAACTCCCGCATATAAGACGCGTCCTCTACGCCAAACAAATGCCTTGTGCGTCTTATAGGATGTACTGAAATTGGGGGTGCGTCTTATACGAGGGGTAATTTTACAATAGAAATGTACTGAATTTACAAATTCCATCCTTAAAATGTGCGTCTTATACGCGAAAATGCTTCTGCTGAGTTTGGGGTGCGTCCTATACGCGCAACGCGTCTTCTACGCGGGAGATTACGGTACATGTACTGATTGGGGGGCGATGTTGAAATTGATTGGTTAATTCTGCAGACTCCTGTCTTTCCAACGAGGGGTCTGCCATTTCTGTGTCATTCTTGGCATGAAACCCAGGTCCTTTACTAAAAAGAAAAAAATCTGACATTTGGCACACATCTGACCATTTCAATGCGCATTTTAAGGTTTAAATGCGTGTATTACGCACTGTGCGGCCCTGTCAAAAGCCCTGTTTTTTTGTTTATATATCGAAAATGTCAAGTAATTGGTGATTTGAAGTTAAACGATTTATACATGTTACAGGAAAAGTAAAGTCTTGTCCTTACCTTCTTCTTGGCCTTGCCCCCGGAGCTTCCTCCATCCTTCTTTTTCTGGGAAGTCTTTGATGACTTGGGATCTGGCTTTTTGGGCGGCTGAAAATGAGAAAAGCAATTTCAGAAGACATGTCTTTTTAATTGATGGATATAAATCGTTAAATGAAGTTAATTCTCACTGTAAGACCTTCAAGGCCACATCGGTACCTATTAGACTAAGTGTAGGTATGTCACTAAAAATTGAAAAGCTGTCTGATAGCTTAGCCTTTAGAGACACATGTTAGTAATAATATGCTTTTGGAATTTTTCATTTAAAGTGAAAATTGATGAAGTTATGGTGGTTTTCATGATCGAAAGTGGGCATTTTTTTCGTCATCATTTTAAACTGTACAAAGAAGGAACATGTGTGACCTTTCCATGATTTTAGTCATGTTCAAACTTGCTGTATCATGGAAAAGCTTACACCCCCTGAAAGCCTGGATCTTTGCCATCACAATGCAGTTCATCCCAGGTCATTCTGACCAAAAGAAGTGGAAATATCAATTTTTAAAGATACTAGTGGCTTCGCCACCAGATTTTGGAGCAATAACATTGTGGGGAGGTGAGGTTGTTATCGGCACCAGTTTAGTGACGTTGCTTAGTGACATTGCGTAGTGACGTGATGTTGCTTAGTGAAGTGATGTTGCCTAGTGACGCGTTTTTGCCACAACAACACAGCAACATCACTCTCCAAGCAGCTTTTCTCGGAAGGCTGCACTTCAGAAGTTTAGGGAGAGATATCTAATTCAATTTAAGTAATATTACCACCATACTTTAGGGGCTGATAGCATGGATTTGTAGCAACATTAGCATGCTTATTCCAGTAGTCTGATGTATCACAAAACAATGGTGGATTTTTTTTCCTGTTGCTATGCCCCATGTCGAGAGTATGAGTAGAAATTAATGTTTTTTTTTAAATCTAACTTCTTTTTCTTAAGTTGGATGGCATTCAAAGGGAGTAAAGGGAATTTAGAGGCCTGAAAATATAAATTTTAATGAAATAGATGAATAAAATCGAGTTAACTCAGCGTTTCCTAACTGCTTCACAACCTGAAAATTTTGCTTCATCTGGTACCCCAAGGGTACTGAAGGCTGAGGCAGTCAATAAATTAGACTTTGTAACCAGCGAACCAATAATGCCTTTTTTAATATAGTGTAAAAAAGTTAGTAAAATCCCTTAATTTGGGCAGAAATTATCAATTACAAATTTCTGCTGATCCTAGAAATCTATGTGCTCAATGATAGATTTTCTTCATATTTGGCAGAGATGATGCTAAGACCATATACTACCTCTTCTATATGTTTTTGAATGACTTCCTATATTCCTTCATGTATTTGATCAGGGGGTATTGATTACATTGACCTAATTAAGGTGACAATTAATTAACTAATTAGAGTTGTGAAAAAATCAAAGACTAAATTGAAGGAAATTTTGTGTACTTGGGGTACAAATTCTCAGGCAGTTAAACCCTCCAATATTTCCCATGGTTATAAGCTGATCACTGAGACCTGTCCCTGCACAAACCTTCCAAGCCTGGCACAGTTTTCCATGACGCAGTCCAGGCTCATATCAGCCCCAATGCTGACATACCTACTAAGTTAGGACTTTGTTTTTGATTATTGATTCAAACCTTTACGGGTACACTGTTGGCGTCTTGCACCAAGACGGTTTATCCACCCTTGGCCTTGATTAGTGTTGAAAATTGGTCGAGCAATACACGTACAGTATCACAATTGTCACAAAACTACCTGACAGTCTTTAACTTTGATGTGGCAAATGATGTGTATTGTGACTGGAATGTGTATTCACATCACACATGGGGCATGGTAGGCACTTACCTAATATTTCAAGACTTTATCCCATTAAACCTATCTAATGATCAATGGATGGATCTTGAGAAAAGAAGTGGATTTCCTTTTTAAATGAAGTCCCTATGTCAATTTTAAGTGGAATTACGACCAGTCAAAGGTACCATATCAGACCCAGAATTCTGCCATAGTTAAGAGTTTAATTTGGATCCAATTTTGTGATCAAGCAAGATGAATCCAAGATAGACTAGATCACTAAAATGATTATTTTGGGCAATTTTCTTTTCAGGTAAGCAAGATATACCCTCAAGAACATAAATAATGATACATTTTATCATAATCAAACAATGTAAAAGCAAATTTTTGATGTCATCTTTTCCCTTGAACTGCGCGCTCTGACAGAACCACGGCAGAATAGCGTCTTTGACTCAGGATGTTTGAATGATCATAACTTCCATTTAAATTGTCATAAAAACTTCATTTAAAAAGCAAAACCACTTATTTTTATCACAGCTATCAATTTCTCCCATAAAAAATGCATACAACAAGGTTTTAATTGATAGGTAAGTGCCAAACATGGGGGAGGTTGGGACAAGTGTCCAGAGATATTCTCGCCCAAAAAGTTTGCAGGGTCTGTCAAACATACTGCAGCCCCTTAGAAAAAGAAAAGCTAGACATTTTCTAGATGATTTTTATCCATGGAACAGGTGGGAACCATTTATTTTTAGGTGCTCAATGATCTTCTCATCATAAAATGGTTCTAAACTTTTGGTTGAACTTTGATGGGGTCAAAGGCAAAATTCCCTGCATTCAACCTTGTACAAGAAATATTTATTTTAAAGGTCTAGCCAAGCCTGTTAAAATGAGCCCTTGTTTGTAAAGATCCTCCAGTAAATGGCTTCAGAATAAACTTGCAAAGAAAGGAGAGTTCAACACTACCCAGTTTCAGCTTTATCACAGTTTCACACCTCTACTGCAGCAGACTCACACACTGGAGGTATTTCAGTGCCTAGGCATGGCCGTCACTCACTGACAGCCCATGGAGCCCATGTTAACATTGTTTAACTAAACGTCAGCAGCTTATCGTCGAAATGTAAAGATCCCCATTGCTTCTAATTCTTGCAATAAACACAGCAAGATATACTCTGCATAACTGATACATTTGTATGGACACGCAATCAAAGAGTGGCCGCATTTCCTGTCAACTTTTGACAGCAAACACGCTGTCAGCGCCATTTCGGCACCCACATGTCTTCACGGCCGAGCCGGAATAGCACGTTTTATTTGACAAACAAAATTAAAACAAATGTAGCGATGCTTCGGTGGTCCTCACGGTAAACTTATCCTCCAATAATCGACATCTGTTGGGCTCCGGGTTGGGTAAAACATTGAATAAATAGTGAATATTTAGCCGAGAAGCACGCTTTTCTACTCACCATCTTGGATCGCACACGAGAAAGGACGAGACACGGCGAGACGAGACTTGAGCCCCTGCAATCAAAATGGAACGCCAGGCGGTGCGCGCCTCGACCTCCGCCGTGTTACGTACTTAGCACCAAATGTTCATGCCAGCTAAGAACCTAATCCTTCTGAGAGTTCTGCTTTTCGTCCCAAACATTAGCGAGTGGTCATTATTTTTCTACGGGGGGGGGGGGGGGGGGTATTTGAGGAGACATAAAAATTTCAGATCCTAGGGGTGGCTTAAAAAATCTTGACTGCTCATGGGGGGGGGGGCGTAAAAAATTTAGGCTACCCTATTTAAGCAAAAGAGCCCATGCGCTATTATAGATCAAAGAGGGGCACGAAAATCCTTATGCCTCCAAAGCCGGGGAGTGCAAAAAACTTTGACTGCATTTGAGGGTCCACGTGAACCCCACCCCTTCAATAAAAAATGACCACTCTCTTAGGGAGTGGTCATTATTTGGGTGATAATTCGTGCACTCGAATTATTGGTCATTGCTGGTGCCCGTCGGCCGGCTTCCGCTCAGGACCTGTGCTGCCACCTACGGCAGCCCTATACACTACCCTCACCGGTTCCTTCATATTCAGTTCGCCATTGATCGTCCTTCGCTACGGTTCTCTTCTCTATACTTTAAAAAACGGACCAGACGGTACAGCGGACCACATACCTTACGGCCTACCATACACAGGTCTTTTACTATTGTACCTGCTATACACAGTCAGTCATACTGTTTTATTCATTTTATGAAGTTTGTCCCAGTGACTCTATTATCATGGCAACAGGCGGTCAAGCCGCGGGCACCCGGGTCAGACAAGATGGCCGCCCGTCACGCCATACAAGACAAAAGAGAGATTCGGATTATATTTATTACGGTAGCGCACAACATGATGCGCCGGATACACAAGATGTGTCTGAACGCGAGAGACTGCTCATTTTGGAATCTACAGTGGACTCCATGGCCACACAAATGTTTAAACTCGTGCAGACTATCCAAGATGGCGATTTCCCGGCGAACCGTTCCCGCCAAAATATAGACAGCGGCCATATTGCCGACGGAGATATACGCCACACTGAATCCCTCCCCAGGACATTTATGCCTCAACCTACACCACAGACGGGCCCTACGCATACATCTACAGCCCGTAGTGAAGTCATCACTCGGCCAAGGACTCAGCACCTGAGGCAGGCGCATAATACCATGCCCGCCCTCACACCTCGCCGGCCTACGGTGGACCGCGAGCCCCGACAGCTGCAGCATCAACAGCCGACAACACACAATGTAGTACGGGGGGAGGAGTCCCGGGGGGACGTGGCCCCGCCTACACCACCGCCCATCTCCTCCCCACGTGCAGGGAATACTGCCCGGAGTCACAGGGACGTCAGACATCGGCATGTATCGGCTGCTCCTAGACTGCAACGTCGGCCAGACTTCAACGACATCGTCAGTCAACACCTGCTCGCCGAGAGACTAAATATCCCTCGTACAGATGGTAAGGACGACCCCTTAGGGGATCTTGTTAGCTCCCAGTCGTTTCCTAAGCCATACATGTACCTAAAGAGGACGGGCGTGCATACCTTGAAGAGAAAACTGGAGCTTCGCTCCACCTTGCCCATCTTAGAATATTTGTTGTGTTATGTGAGGATGATCAGGGACCCCAAAGCAGAGTTAGAGCAGGAATGGCCCGAATACCTCAAGCACTTGGAGGATATCCTAGAGGAATCCCTCATAGATGGCGACATAGCGCGCCTCTGGTCACAGGACATGCTAGATTCCATGGAGGCGGAGGATCTCGGTTGGGAGCAGTACGATGTTCGCTTCCAAAACGAGAGGCTCCGAGCTGCCATTCGGGGACGCCCAAACACCACGAATTCAGGCGGGGGTCCTGGTTCTAACACTGAACAAAAACATGAGACCGTCTGTAGAGACTTTAACTCAGCACGAGGCTGTTCCCATCAAAAACACCACAACCACAACAACAGTCGCTTCCTCCACTTCTGCTCACATTGCTACAGTGCGGCAGGGGGATGGAGGAAGTATTCACATAACAACTTGGCGTCCTGCCGCAACGCGGGGGCACCATATGGTGCCTCGGCCCCGCCACAACAACACTACCCAACACCACCCATGCACCAACAACCACATAGTGCATATCACACAGCGCACAGTGCCGCTCCGGCGTGGCAGCCTACACATCATATGGGACAGGGCTTCTCATCACAGATGCGACCCACTGCCCCACCCTTTGTCCCTCCAAAAAACGCCTAGGGAGTGCACCTCGTGATAGTGGCAGCGTGGCAGCACTCCACCCCAGCAAAGGTTATATGGAGGCGGCGGCACATCGCCACCCTGTAGTATTGCCAATGTTGCCTCCCGCATACTACATTGCCAGCGGGTCACACGTGTCAGCCGCGCACGTGTTGTCTAGTCCCGACCACGCCCACACACGTGCAGTCGGAAAACAAAAACATTCGCACGTGCACTCAGCGCACGTGGTTCCTGACGCGGGCTCCGCCCAACAACCCACCTCTGCAAATGTGCGCGGGGACCCCGTTGCGGGGAGACACGCCCATTTTACGCCCGCCCACGTGCGTCCACATATAGATACACAACATAAACATCAACATGTGCTCCCGTCTACAATGAAGCATACCGCTGCCGAGGCCCCTGTTGTGGCCCCCCAGCCTAGTACCAAAACACCTGATGGCTTCGCTGGCTACAGAAACATAACCACACATAGCTCAGTGACCTCCTTGTCAGCACAGCAGGCTTCTGAATATCCCCAGTTTGATAAAATAAGACACATGTGTGAGTATAATTTCCTGTTAGGGGATGTGGATATTTCCCCCGCTGCATTCCAGGCACACAGACAGGACCTATGGCCCCGACCATCGGTTGAGTGGTCATACCTGGGTGCTGCAGCCCATCACTTGGCCCATATCTATTCAGTGGTCAGGAGCACGGGCTTACCCAATTGTCTCTCAGCCCGCCTCCCAGTGCCTAGCCGCCTAAATATACCAGCCTGGCACAAATATTTGGCACCTAACCCAGAACATAAGAGACTACTAGACTACATTGAATTTGGCTTCCCCCTGGGCTACTTGGGCCCCGTGTCTGATAATGCACAGGTGGACAACCATTCAAGTGGATGGAGGTACCCAGATCAGATAACCAAGTTCATCGATAAGGAGGTTGACCTCGGGGCTATTGTGGGGCCTTTTGATGACCCCCCCTTCGTAGAATGGTTGCATGTAGCCCCGCTAATGTCACGACCCAAATCAGACCCTACAGAGAGACGCATTATTACAGACCTCACGTTCCCGGACGAATCCTCAATAAACGCATTCATCTTCAAAAACACTGCCCTTGGGGAAATAAGAGATCATTCTCTCCCGAGTGTAGACCACCTGGTCAATTACCTTATGAATGCAGGCCCGTGTGCACATATGTTTACGGTAGATTTATCTAGGGCCTATAAAAATTTCAGGGCATGCCCATTGGATTGGCCCCTATTGGCCCTCAAATGGCAGAAAAAATCATATATTGAGGTTGCTATGCCTTTCGGCGCCCGCTGCTCATCCGCCCACATGCAGCGGGTGGCCGAGGCAATTGTATCCATATTAAGACGCGACAATATAAAGGGAATTATGTATCTGGACGACCTCGTGGTCGTGGCTGACGACCTCCAATCTGCCCAGACTCAGTACGACCGGGTAAAAGCTCTATTCGCAGAACTTGGTCTCCCGGAGGCGGAAGAAAAGGCTCAACCCCCGGCGAGGGTGATTAAGTGGCTGGGTATTATCATCAACGCCAATAACATGTCCCTTTCCATTCCCAAAGACAAGTTGCTCGAAGTCAAACGCCACCTCCACATTACGGCTGAGGCACATAGTATACATAAGAAAGCCTTGGAGTCGCTTCTCGGCAGGCTGTTCCACGTAGCACAGTGCATAGCACCGGCCCGCCCCTTCTTGTTCAGTCTACTTCAGGCTCTTAGGGATATGAAGGGCGAGTGGGGCCCCGTGGGCAAAAATATGAAGGACGACATAGCAGTCTTTATCGAACTCTGTGACCATTGGAATGGGGTCGGCCTAATACCCCCACCTACTCCTACGGGCGAGATCTGGGTTGACGCCTCCCCTACGGGTATAGGTGGGGCTAGTGATACTGAGGCATATAGACAGGAAATACAGCCCCCTCCCGGATATGAGCACATTATCGGCGAACTGGAGGCGGTAAATGTTATAGTGGGCCTCCACACGTTCATAAAGAAGGCTAGTAGGGGTGCCCACATCCTCGTCAACTGTGATAACATGGGCGCGGTCAATGCACTTAAATGGGGCCGCGCCCATAACAGAGTCCTGAATGAGTGCTCCAGGGCCACATGGGCCCTGCAGGCAAAAATGCAGGTACACCTCTCCTACAATTATATAAACACTAAGGATAACGTTACTGCAGACGCTTTGAGTAGGTCTCATACCTCAGACTATTATAAGACACTTGCTGATGATCTGATTGCCTCACGAGGCCTCAAAGAGGTCCGCCCATGTCTATATTTCCTCACTGACATTGTCCCTTCTTTGACTTACAGACCCAAAAAGGGACCAGTTGGCCCGCCTGGCGGAATTACGGCAGATACAAGCTCGAGCGGTCGGCACACACCTGAACCACAAGAGTGCCGTGAGGGAATACATAAACTTCTCACTGGAATATCAGGTGGACACCCTCAGCCCTCAGGTCTCCGACATGTGTATATACTTGGAGTACCTGATGACGAAGAAACCAGCACCGGGTACCGTGGCAAACAAGCTGGCACATGTCAGACAGTTCCTGCTCCTGTCGGGGGGCAACCTGCAGGGAGCCAATCATTTCAGGGTCCGGCGGGCCCTGGACGCAATAGAAAAACAACCATACCAGTCACGGGCGAAGCCAGCAGCCCCGGTACATGTCATCAAGAGGGTGGCTCTGTCCCTGGCCGACGACCCAATGGATCACATCTTCAGGGCGGTGATCCTGACTATCTTCTATGCTGGCCTCAGGCAGTCGGAGGTCTGCCCCCACTCCATAAGAACTTACAACCCCCAACACCATCTTACCAGGAACGACGTGCAACTGGGACCAACCTCAGCCAGAGTTCACATAAAGCACGCCAAAAACTTGCAGAAAGCGTCACAAATGAGGTTTGTAACACTGTATCCAGCAAGCAACCCCAGACTCTGCCCACTCGCGAGCATCAGGAAAGCCATGGAGCTATCACCTACAGTTCACAAGGCCCAGGCAATGTACACACTTGTGAACGATGTTACACCGGTCCCCCTATCAAAAATCAGGCTTATGTGGGAGGGGGCACTCACGAAGCTGGGTATCAAGAAGAAAAGCTATTCCCTCCACTCAATCCGGAAGGCTGCATCACTTACAGCTGTGAAGCAGGGTTGTAGTGAGCGCGAAGTGCAAATATGGGGAGCATGGTCTTCTGACGCATACAAAGTGTATGTCGCTGACAGAGACACAGACAAGGTCACCCGGGCCCTCCTTCAGGCCATGTACTAAATTTCCACTCCTATCAGCACACAAATCACCATACTGACTGGGTGTTTGGCGGTGTATCTATAAATACATCACATCTTACATTACAGACTACTATTATACTGTGATATATTTATTCTCAATTGTTTTAACCAAATGTGTTCATAACCAATGGGTTCTTACAATCACTATGTTTATTCATTCATTGTCGTACATACATATCTCTTACTCACTTGGTTCTTAATACGTCATAAAATGTTAATAAATGTATGTACTCCAATCACTTCTCTCTCTTCTGTCCAGGGGGGGAGCTAGCTGGGGCACATAGAGTAATGGGGTGATAATTCGTGCACTCGAATTATTGGTCATTGCTGGTGCCCGTCGGCCGGCTTCCGCTCAGGACCTGTGCTGCCACCTACGGCAGCCCTATACACTACCCTCACCGGTTCCTTCATATTCAGTTCGCCATTGATCGTCCTTCGCTACGGTTCTCTTCTCTATACTTTAAAAACCCACCCACCCACAACCTAGTGGTATAAAAAACGGCACTACACGTACTTTTATTATCACATTACTCTATCCAGGTGTTCTGTTAAAACACACTACAAACTAAGCGGTGTATCTATAAATACATCACATCTTACATTACAGACTACTATTATACTGTGATATATTTATTCTCAATTGTTTTAACCAAATGTGTTCATAACCAATGGGTTCTTACAATCACTATGTTTATTCATTCATTGTCGTACATACATATCTCTTACTCACTTGGTTCTTAATACGTCATAAAATGTTAATAAATGTATGTACTCCAATCACTTCTCTCTCTTCTGTCCAGGGGGGGAGCTAGCTGGGGCACATAGAGTAATGATCAACAGGGGGGGATGGTGGGTTTGACTCTGAGGGGGGGCGTAAAAATTTCAGACCCCTCCCGAGGGGGGGCTAACAAAATTTTGACCCCTCTTGAGGGGGGGGCTAAAAACATTTACCCTCTTCGTCAAGGGGGGCGTAAAAAAATGTCGCACGTCCCCGTGACAACCCACCACCCGCCCCTTGTTGATAAATAATGACCACTCCCTTATATTCAAATGGAACCTCTCTAGCCTCAGTAGAACTGCTCCAATTTAGGGAGTGGTCATTATTTATCAACAGTGGGGGGGATGGTGGGTTTGAGGGGGGGCGTAAAAATTTCAGACCCCTCCCGAGGGGGGGCTAACAAAATTTTGACCCCTCTTGAGGGGGGCTAAAAAAAATTACCCTCTTTTGAGCAAAAAAGCACGCGCTACTATAGCTCAAAGAGGGGCACAAAAATTCTTTGGCCTCCGGTTTAGGGGGGGCACAAAAAATTTTGACTGTCCGCGAGGGGGGGCGGAAAAAATTTTCGCACATCCACGCGGAAACCCACCACCCGCCCCCTGTTGATAAATAATGACCACTCCCTTAAGAGAATGCTAAGAAAACCAATGAAGTTTCAGAGAGAAGTTGTTGGTAGAGACGTGACCTCGCGGGACCGGAAGTTAGTTAGCTATGGCGGCCCGCAGCGCCAATGGCACAATTTGTGAACTCTGAAGCATGTTGACATAAGTACATAGTTGTATTGTACCACAGTAACCAAAGTATCATCACCTAATAAAGGTATACTTCATCAAGCATCCTGACTTCAACTAAGTCATTGTTTATCAACAGGGTGATGAGTTATCGTCCGGGGTTTTCGTGTGGACGTGCAAATAAAATTTCACCCCCACTCAAAATCTTGTGTTTTGGCTTTTTGGTGGAAGAGCAAAATTAACCGTCTCTATAAAAAGGAAGTGTTAGACTAGAGGAAAAATTGGGGATGGGCCAGGGAAAATTCAATTGAACGTTTTTTCTGAACGTTTTTTAACACTAAAACCTGCATCATTCTGACGTTTTTTAATGTTAGATTGAATGTTTTTTCTGAATGTTTTCTAACTCTAAACCGTTGACTCATTCTGATGTTTTTTAATGTTCATTTGTAGGAGTTGGGATATCTTTTTAGATTTATTCAAACCTTTTCCGCTACAATAGTGCAAGTGTTTGACAGAACATAATTAGTCTACACATAGAAGTATATATACATGAATGTAATACTTCTAATTAGGCACTTTTACTTGTTATCCATGAGTATGTGTACTCTAGGACCAGTACAAAGTGACACTAACAGCAGAGGAGATATATCTATTTTCTAGCAATATCAAATAGGTGTCTACATCATGAACATATCATTAATCCAATAAA
This sequence comes from Acholoe squamosa, assembly GCA_949317995.1. Lineage (NCBI taxonomy): Eukaryota > Metazoa > Annelida > Polychaeta > Phyllodocida > Polynoidae > Acholoe > Acholoe squamosa. The sequence goes on from OX439052.1 coordinate 53,499,456, forward strand.
ATATATTTACATCAGTCAGATTTTATCAAACCCTACTGAAGATTAGAATAATTATACAAGGATGCATTAAATATATCACATATATGACAATATTCATAAGTAAAGCAACTTTAAAGCTCAGGATGTGTAGGAAAAAATCTCCCCACAAATCGACCTGCCACCTAGTGGGATGATGTGCATGACACTAATGTATAAAAACGTTGGAAAACATTCTACAAACGTTTGTTGAATGTTTTCCTACGTTATAAAACATTTGAAATGAATGTTTGCATTCTAAGTTATTGTGAACATGAACAAACGTTTGTTGAATATTTTTTAATGTTACAAAACATTATAAATAAATGTTTGTTTAGAGCCTTATAATAAAAATTTGCAAACGTTTACTGAATATTTCCTTGATGTTGGAAAATGTTAAAAGCTAATGTTCACATTTCAGCTTTAAAATGACGTTCATGAACGTTCACTAAACATTTGTTGTTCACTGGGCGAGTGGTCATTATTTATCAACAGGGGGGATGGTGGGTTTTTATGCAGATGCGCGGAAATTTTTTACGCCCCCCCCCTCGAGGGCAGTCAAAATTTTTTGGCCCCCCCCCCGCGCCGGAGGTGCGGAGAGTTTCTGCACCCCTCTTTGATCTTTAGTAGCGCGCGGGCTTTTTTGCTAAAAAGAGGGTGAATTTTTTAGCCCCCCCCTCAAGAGGGGTCAACATTTTTTTAGCCCCCCCTCGGGAGGGGTCTGAAAATTTTACGCCCCCCCCTAAAACCCACCACCCTCCCTGTTGATAAATAATGACCACTCCCTTAATACTGGCACTGTTACTGTGTATAAATGTAGAATTAGAATGCGTGGCACATTTCATAGGCTGAGTCATTTATTGCCAGATGGGGGAGGGGGATCGAGGGCTTGTCAGAAATAGGGATGGGCATTTTGAAAAAAGAGCCCCTTGGCGGGAGGGGTGGTGAGTAAGTGTGCATCATATTATTAATCAAGTGATCAAAACCCAATAAACCTTTACCCTGGCAGGTGGGGGCCGGAGGGCTCAAAACTGACGCTTCACGACATGTCATTCCACACAAATATAATGGGTACTGAATTTCTTTATTCTTATTGGGGGGGGGGGATATTTTTACTTCTGATCTTAGTTCTTGGTGGTGGAAGGGGGGGGGCATAACTTTCATCGTATAGACCTTTTTCAGTGAATGTGTATTCACACCCTCGGCGGCCCTGGTGGAGATCTCAGGTGTAAACAATAACTAGCACACTCACTGAAGTCTAAGGGGAAGCAGACATACTCCCACTTCTACATTAGATTTTGAACATTTATATAAATTAGATATTAATAATTCTTAGTTTTGCATACATCCCTACATCTCTACTGTTACTGGTGAAAAGGACTTCTTTGATGAAGCAAAATAATTGGGAGAAAATCGGGATTTTCTAAAGGATAGTAGATTGCCCCAGTAGAGCTAGCCACTCACTGTCACATCTTGCACAGGCCATCCTCCCACTTCAACATAATATTTTCAACCTTAATATAATTTAGACATCAATAATTCTTAGTTCTGCACACTCCCCTGCATCTCTACTATTAGTGGTGAAAAGGATTTTTTGATTGAGCTACATAATTCAGAGAAAATCAGGGTTTTATACAGGGTAGTACGTTAACATACAGTACCTTGAGTGGGCAAGCCACACACTCACCCTGCTGATCCCACATGGCACATTCTTCCTCTTGCACATAATATTTTCAACATTTATGTAAATCGGACATAAATCATTTTTAGTTTTGCATACTTCCCTCTATCTGTACTATTAGTGGTGAAAAGAAATTTTTGATTAAGCTGCAGGATTCAGAGAAAATTAAGATTTTATACAGGGTGGCATATTGCCACAGTACATGCTCTATGGCAGCGTGAGTAGTGGCAGATCTCCAACACCATCATGCACCCCAAACTGACGTCACATGAAAAACCCTTATTGGGGGTCGGAAAAAAAAATTGCCAGTCTGCCTAGACCCCTAACCCACGCTGGCTAGGCCCTTTATACCCAAAGGCGTAGGTCGATACAGGTAGGGATTCTCGGTGCATGCCTGCGTCGCGAGACCTTGGGCGAGGCGTGCAAACTTTGGATATGCCAAATCCAGTGGTAGCCCCATATATCAATAAATAAATATATAAAGCTGCTGTATCAAACTAATTCTGCTGGAGTTACATACAAATCAATTTTAGATTATAGTTTTGAAGCAATATTTTCATTTCAGCTTGTACCTTTCACAAAATCTTTTATTTTATTTATTGTAGTTGATTTAGGCGGCCTTGACCTGGCTGGTCGATTTGTTTATTTCCGTTCGTTGACAGATTTTCTCCGTCTAGCCGTGGGATTTTAGCTGAAATCTAGGACTACCACACATCGTGAGTATGTCTAAATGTAATCTGTTCGGCGTGTTTATGCTTTTTAAGAGTTCTGTGTCTTTGATGAAGTGTGTAACACGGAATTGCAGAGGCTTCCATATTTTCTTTGCAGTGACAATACACATTCCCTTATTATCGCTCAGTTTTTATTGTTGTATTGAACTTCAACTTTTCAAGATGTCATTGTTTGGCAGCCTACAGTACAACTCAAAGAAACTTTTCAAAGGTCAAGGTTTTCTTTATAAATACTGGGAATTCCAATATAAAGCCTTTTAAGGCCATGGCTTTGGTCATTCCTATCATGTCTCAAATTATATTAAATGCATTTTTAGAATTTCTACATTTTTGGACGAAAACCTCTTATCTAGGCACTTACCTAGTTTTTCAAAACTATATACTATGTATTCTATTTGTATACCATTGGATAGATCACAAGAAAACAAGTGGATTTGCTTTTTGAATGAAGTCTCTATCTTAATTTAAAGTGCCATTATGACCGTCCAAAGACCACAAAATGACCCTAATATTCTGCCAAAATAACCCATACTTAAGAGTTTAATCAGGATTCAAATTTTGTGATCATGCTGACTTTGGTCAGAAATGCCTGGAACACTTAAATCACTGTTTCTCAAAAGATATTGACACTAGGAACTTGAAATAAAAAGTAGAGGAAAGGTCCTTAAGGGGTGGTTCTGATGACCTATGGCCTGACCTTGATCAAGGTCACGGCTAATTTAAGGTCAAAGGTCAAATTTATTAATTTTTTGTAAATGGGTTAACATTTGTTGAGATTTAGCAAGATGATCGAATGATTTAATCAATGATTAGTTGACCTTTTTCAATATTTAACCAAGAAGGTCAAGTTGACCTATTGAAGGTCAAGGTCAAAGGGACATTTTGTGTCCTTCCTTCCATATTTAAGGGAGTCTACTGATGTCCTCTCAGTCAGATAGGTCTTGGCCTAGGCCCGGGCTAGGGAAATGTCCACCTGACTAGAATGATCTCACCCAGTGCCAAGGAGGAATCCTCTGACTGGACCCCTCCCCCACTGTCACTGATGTTCAAACATCAAAGGAAAGCCCTCTTAGTCAATCAGAGAGAAGTCCTGTTAGTCAGTCCTACAGTAGAGGCCACCTCCAGGTGGTCCCTCCAGTGGTGGGCCTACAGGTGTGGTGCAGTGGGGGAGGTGTTAGAGCTAATCTCTCACTCCCCCTCACAGAGCAAATAGGTCATGATTTTGTAGTTGCTTAGAAGACATAGTGCTGCCTATTAGAAAAAAGAAAACTAGACATTTTCTAAACCTTATTTAACCAGGGAATATGTGAGTACCATTTTTAAATATGTGAGATGTATATTTCACACAATAAAAAGCTTCTGAAGTTAAGTTTCAACTTCACCTGGGGGAAACATATTTTTTTACTTCCCAAACTATTGAACAAGTACATGCATATTAAAGCCCTCTTCAAGGCCGTTAAAATGATACCCTAATTGTCCAGATCCACCAGTAAACAGCTTCAGAATCAATAAGTTAAGATGGGTCACCCTGAAGAGCCCCCACTTTTGCTTTATCACACTGTGGGCGTCCGCGCACGGCAGAGCCGCCCACGGGAGTTATGTCAGTGCCTATCTTATCTGTTTACAGAGGGCGCCACCATGCACCCACGGCAGACATACTTAGGAGGTGAATAACAAAGCAGTGCTCACCACTATCACTGTATCAGTCTATGTGGCGCATCATGGGGGTGCAAGAAATATAATTTTTCTCTCAAACTATTTCATCAAATTAGTTGAAACCTTTAGCGAGTCATCTACAGGTATAAATGGATATTGTGTGCGAATATAAAGTAATTCCCATAAGTAGAAATTGATAGAATGAATTTTGAAATCATTACCCCATTGCACTTTTCACCTGTCAATCCCACACAACCTGCACCCCCAACTTTCCCAAATAATTAATGGCAGTTCTCCTCATAATCCCCTCAAGAAACTTTCAGCGAGTAACCTTTCATTAGTGAACTAATTGTATCTGAAGTTTGAAAGCATTCTGACCAGGGGAAATATTGAAAATGACAGTTTAAGCCAATGATCAGTGTCAGCCATGTACTATTCCTATGGAGGTCCTGCGTGAGGGTTCACCTCCTTTAAATGGAGGTGCTACCAGTTGCAACGGACTGCAGACAACTTTCCCTTACTGTAGCTTGGTTTTCGTCCTTACCTCATTCGGCCCTATAAAACATGCAGGCGGTGGACGGTAAACTGTAAGTTGAATGTGTAACCTGATTCCCCGGGCCATGGCCTAAAAAGAACCTGGTGCCAGTGGCAGTAAGCTGTTACCAAGTTTCACGGCGAAATTCAATTCATATCACACAATCATTTAGTTTACTACTCTGAAATTACTGCAATTCATTTTCGTATCCTCATATCCAGAAAAAAAAAGAGAAAATTAGTGAGCGGGGGATATAGGTTTGGGGCAGAACTCCGATCCGATTTCTTCAAATCATTGGGTCTGAAAAAAATATTAAATGCCCCTGGATATGAAATAACTTTAGGTCTGAGAGCACTCTTTGTAAACTCTCTCCCCCCCTAGACAGAGATACCCTGTCCTGGGCCTCCTCACGTCGTATAGAGCGATCTTGGAGTGGCAAACGGGTGTGGATTCCCCACACTATCCCCCCCCCTCCCCAAGTCCCCACTCTGACAGTATCATGGATTCATACACTTGGCGTTTCACCTGTCAGTGTCTTCATACATGTGAGGCATTCTATCATTACCTGATCATTTCTAAAAGACAACAAATCCTTTCTCATTGTACAGACGATGACAGACGGTGTGCGTCAACTCGTGGACCTGACATGTCGAGGCTTGCGGGACTCTGTGTTTGGTGTCGTCACAATATACCACATGGAACAACAACAACGCAAACAACAACAACAACAGAAGTCTGAGGACGAGGACAGTGAAGGATCACCGCAACGTAAACCTGGCGAGGCTATGAGTGTGTTGGCACGGCGACGTGCTGAGAGGGTCAAACATAGAGAACAGAAGAAACAGGAGTAAGTGTCTGTTTTATTGTCAAACATAGAGAACAGAAGAAACGGGAGTAAGTGTCTGTTTTATTGTCAAACATGGAGAACAGAAGAAACGGGAGTAAGTGTCTGTTTTATTGTCAAACATGGAGAACAGAAGAAACGGGAGTAAGTGTCTGTTTTATTGTCAAACATGGAGAACAGAAGAAACGGGAGTAAGTGTCTGTTTTATTGTCAAACATGGAGAACAGAAGAAACGGGAGTAAGTGTCTGTTTTATTGTCAAACATGGAGAACAGAAGAAACGGGAGTAAGTGTCTGTTTTATTGTCAAACATGGAGAACAGAAGAAACGGGAGTAAGTGTCTGTTTTATTGTCAAACATGGAGAACAGAAGAAACGGGAGTAAGTGTTTTATTGTCAAACATAGAGAACAGAAGAAACAGGAGTAAGTGTCTGTTTTATTGTCAAACATGGAGAACAGAAGAAACTGGAGTAAGTGTCTGTTTTATTGTCAAACATGGAGAACAGAAGAAACGGGAGTAAGTGTCTGTTTTATTGTCAAACATAGAGAACAGAAGAAACGGGAGTAAGTGTCTGTTTTATTGTCAAACATGGAGAACAGAAGAAACGGGAGTAAGTGTCTGTTTTATTGTCAAACATAGAGAACAGAAGAAACGGGAGTAAGTGTCTGTTTTATTGTCAAACATGGAGAACAGAAGAAACGGGAGTAAGTGTCTGTTTTATTGTCAAACATGGAGAACAGAAGAAACGGGAGTAAGTGTCTGTTTTATTGTCAAACATGGAGAACAGAAGAAACGGGAGTAAGTGTCTGTTTTATTGTCAAACATAGAGAACAGAAGAAACGGGAGTAAGTGTCTGTTTTATTGAAAGGAAAATACCAGCCTAATTTCTTGATAGTTCCTTGTATTGAAGGTAAAACATTTTGACCTACCTCAAAGCAGACCTGATTCATGGTATTTATCTTGATTAAGTTTAATGATATTCTATATATGGAGTGAGTGCTGAATGTGACAAATTTCTGCTTTCAGAGAGCCGCGCGTATTTCAGAGAATAATGCTGTGCTGCGCATGGAATGGAGGAATATTCTGGGTAAGTCGTTGTCTCCGTGATGTATGCCGTAATGTCCTATTCAATCACTTGGTTATGAATAAGTGCTGGTTTTAAATGTATGAAGTGCTGATGAGTAGATATGATACATGTGGGGGGATTCAACTTTCTATGCATATCTGGCTCAGGACTGATGGATTTACAAACTCAGTATTACTTAATAACACTTTATTTTATTGAAAGCCCTATATCTTGGCATATCAGAAAGGTCCGTTCAAGGATTCAACTCCCAGGGGTTGAGTTTTTATAGCCCATGGCGTAAAACCCTTAGAAAATCGTTCAGCATTGGTCACGTTTTTAGATATAACGTCAATACTACACTGAGTAATGCTTGGATTGTCACCAAATGCTGTCTCAATAATACTACAATATAGTAGTTTAAGTTGACCAAAAATCAAAAACCGGGGATCTAAACTTTTGGATTTATGGGTCTTGTGTAATATAGCGCGAGGTGTAAAATTTGGTGAAAATCGATCCACAATTTTAACTTTACCCTCAGTACATCAAAACTCATCATATTCTCTTGAAAATTACTCTGCTTTATCTTAAGAAGGTCTATTATACAGGAAAAGGACCCTTGGCCATCTATGAGTAACTCGAGCAACCTATCTTGGCCTTCACCGAACCCTCGCAAACTCCCGAAAACGTAACCAACGCTGAAGCGGTGACAACATATTGATTACTTCACCATACACTCAATATAACTTATTGGATTACATCCCTGTTACATTCCAAGGCACAGAACCTCTTACTCTATTAAATAGAGCATAAATATACAGATTTCAGGCACATATGGGGTCCCTATCATGACTTTGAAATTAATTTTGACTTTTTTTCCCAAGACTTACAACTATGAGCGTGCCACACCTTACATAAAAATACACCATCATAACTCATTTTGCCCTTTTGAACCAGCCAAACATTTCTACTAAGCAATATAGAACAGTTTAACACCATACCTACGATTTCTCTATTTGTTATTGAATCTTAGAACCTTATTGTACACCTTTTACCTGAAACCCACTGGAAGATTAACGCACCTTTTTAGCGTTACACTTGTTCGAGCGGAGGTTGGAGAGCTCTTGCTTCCTCCTACGCTCTTCTGGCGTGTCAGTGAGCTTGTCCCTAGCTCTCTTGTCCCTCATGTCCGCCGCATTCTTCTTCTTGATGGCCTCCTCGCCCCGGACCATCTTGAGTTTCGCCCTCGATTTCCGCTTACGTTCCGCGGGCGTCATGGCGATCTTCTTTTTGACCGGCTCTAGAGACACTGGCTCTGTGTCTGAGCTGCTTGATGACATCTGTAAAATAAATCAAATAGTGATTAAAATATAGCCAGAAACACATAAAAACCCTCAGAAAATAATTCCAAATATATACGATGTCTATATAATGTTATACAATTCCGAGGTTAGTCTACAAATATAAAATTGGTATTTTTAATATATTTTGAGAATTTTGGTACCAAGTGGAAAATGTAAATAATGAGTGACAAATTGCAGGAAACACACATTATGGGGCATTTATATGATGTTAGTGATGTCCTATAGGTATAAGAAAAAAAATGAGCGCATACAGACGTGACACAGAAAAATACTGACCAAACACCTTGTGAAAACCAAAAATATAACCACCAGAAATTTTTTTTTTTTAGGAAGTATTCAGGATGTACTTGTTGGTACTTATATAAGTAAGAGGAACCTTAGGGCCATCTTATGGCTAAATATGAATGACATATGTGCAGTGGAAGTGTACCGTACATACCTTATAGCCCAAAATTTATCGATTCAGCGTTGGTCACACTTTCAAAAATGTGCTATAAAGAAGAGGGGAAATGTCAAATAGTGAATATATGTGGCCAGGAGGTTAGATACTAGTCCTATCTAAGTAATGATGACTAGAATTTACTCTGGTGTATATGTATGGGCGAACGTGGGGCCGAACTTGACTCGGCTTCAGCGTTGGTCACATTTTCGGGTTAAATACCTATAGGCTTGCACTGAGGGAAAGCTGACCATTCAAACATGAGCAAAATAGAATAAAACAATGGGGGGAGGCCTGTTCAGGATTTTTAACATGCAAAAACCATGAAAATTTGTAAAATAAGCAAGTTTTGGGCCTAAGAACATGTATTTTTCAGCTGATTTTCGCCACCCTGGCTTCGTAAGTGCCCGGGGGTTGTCTCAAAATGGAGGAAAAGGGTGCTAAACTATTCGAAGATGTAGTACAGACCCTAATCTACCGATACAGCCTTTAATTACAGCAAAATCCCACCAAATTCCACCTATTTCGACCGTTCTCAACCATGCGAGCAAAGTGTGACCAACGCTGAAGCTACCGGGGAGAGGGACCAGACCAAGCCTAGTCGCTCATCCCGGGCAAGCCAATGGCCGTAGCGGTTAGGAAACTTCATTCCCAGATCGTTTTTACCCCCTAGCATCCAAATTACATCATTGCAGTACACAAAAAGCAATCTACATATCCCTGCACACTTCCACAACAACATTTCTTGAAAATTTCATCAAATTTCCTTACCTTTGTGGTGATTTTCCAATGGAAAGTTGAGGACAATTTGCTTTGATTAGCTCCGGTTTCACAGCTTGGGTTCCTCTGAGTTGTTTACAAAGACACCTGGATGTAGGTCATTTCCGCCGGTTAACAGGAAGTCGTTTTTCTTTCCCGCGCTGATTACAGCGCGAAAGTGTGACCAACGCTGAAACATACGAAAAACCCCCCCTTATGGCCAGCCTGTGAAACCTTTCTTCATTTTTTTTACTTCTGTGGTGAGAAACTACATATTTTGACATAGCTTGTGTAGAATAATTATAGAAATGACCAGTATTTGTTGATTAATTGAGGAAAATGACCGTTCAGCGTTGGTCACACTCTCGGAATTGAAAATTACGTTGATGGCTGTGGTGATGTTGGGTTCCAAGTTAGTGCCAATTTTTTTTCTGCCCAATAAACCCCTATAAGGACCCCTTTCATAGTGGCTATTTATAAGAATAAAGCTAGTATTTTAGCAGGCTAGCTAATCTACTTTTATTATATGCCTGGTGGTTAGAAAACCTGTCATTTTTCATAGTAGGCCTTCCCGCGGAAAATTTACGAGATCAATCAACTCCGAACGATATTGAAATATTAGCTAGGAGGTACCCCTTATGGAAAAAATAAATCAGGATGTCCTAGAAATGATTTATCATATAATACATGACCTTGAACATAGAGGAAAAGGTGAAAAAATGGCATTTTTTGGTGAATTTTCACCTTCGAAGGCCTATATCTCTCAAAATAATAGGCCGACATACACAAATTTGCCCTTTTTTTAAGCCCCTATATGTTTTCTATCAAATATGATTAGAATAAAGAAGAATGGCGCTTTAAATATTTTGCTGTAGCTCCCAGAAGCCAAAAAGGGCCAAATACATCATAAGTTGAATCCCCCCCTATATGAAGTGCTGATGAGTAGATATGATACATTAATGAAGTGCTGATGAGTAGATATGATACATTAATGAAGTGCTGATGAGTAGATATGATACATTAATGAAGTGCTGATGAGTAGATATGATACTTGTATGAAGTGCTGATGAGTAGATATGATACATATATGAAGTGCTGATGAGTAGATATGATACATTAATGAAGTGCTGATGAGTAGATATGATACTTGTATGAAGTGCTGATGAGTAGATATGATACATATATGAAGTGCTGATGAGTAGATATGATACATTAATGAAGTGCTGATGAGTAGATATGATAGATATATGAGGTGCTGATGAGTAGATATGATACATTAATGAAGTGCTGATGAGTAGATATGATACTTGTATGAAGTGCTGATGAGTAGATATGATACATTAATGAAGTGCTGATGAGTAGATATGATACATTAATGAAGTGCTGATGAGTAGATATGATACATATATGAAGTGCTGATGAGTAGATATGATACTTGTATGAAGTGCTGATGAGTAGATATGATACATATATGAAGTGCTGATGAGTAGATATGATACATATATGAAGTGCTGATGAGTAGATATGATACTTGTATGAAGTGCTGATGAGTAGATATGATACATATATGAAGTGCTGATGAGTAGATATGATACATGTATGAAGTGCTGATGAGTAGATATGATACATGTATGAAGTGCTGATGAGTAGATATGATACATATATGAAGTGCTGATGAGTAGATATGATAGATGTATGAAGTGCTGATGAGTAGATATGATACATGTATGAAGTGCTGATGAGTAGATATGATACATTAATGAAGTGCTGATGAGTAGATATGATACATTAATGAAGTGCTGATGAGTAGATATGATACATTAATGAAGTGCTGATGAGTAGATATGATACTTGTATGAAGTGCTGATGAGTAGATATGATACATTAATGAAGTGCTGATGAGTAGATATGATACTTGTATGAAGTGCTGATGAGTAGATATGATACATTAATGAAGTGCTGATGAGTAGATATGATACATTAATGAAGTGCTGATGAGTAGATATGATACATTAATGAAGTGCTGATGAGTAGATATGATACTTGTATGAAGTGCTGATGAGTAGATATGATACATTAATGAAGTGCTGATGAGTAGATATGATACTTGTATGAAGTGCTGATGAGTAGATATGATACTTGTATGAAGTGCTGATGAGTAGATATGATACATATATGAAGTGCTGATGAGTAGATATGATACATTAATGAAGTGCTGATGAGTAGATATGATACATTAATGAAGTGCTGATGAGTAGATATGATACATGTATGAAGTGCTGATGAGTAGATATGATACATGTATGAAGTGCTGATGAGTAGATATGATACTTGTATGAAGTGCTGATGAGTAGATATGATACATTAATGAAGTGCTGATGAGTAGATATGATACATTAATGAAGTGCTGATGAGTAGATATGATACATTAATGAAGTGCTGATGAGTAGATATGATACTTGTATGAAGTGCTGATGAGTAGATATGATACATTAATGAAGTGCTGATGAGTAGATATGATACATTAATGAAGTGCTGATGAGTAGATATGATACATTAATGAAGTGCTGATGAGTAGATATGATACATTAATGAAGTGCTGATGAGTAGATATGATACATTAATGAAGTGCTGATGAGTAGATATGATACATATATGAAGTGCTGATGAGTAGATATGATACATATATGAAGTGCTGATGAGTAGATATGATACATTAATGAAGTGCTGATGAGTAGATATGATACATATATGAAGTGCTGATGAGTAGATATGATACATTAATGAAGTGCTGATGAGTAGATATGATACATTAATGAAGTGCTGATGAGTAGATATGATACATATATGAAGTGCTGATGAGTGGATATGATACATTAATGAAGTGCTGATGAGTAGATATGATACATATATGAAGTGCTGATGAGTAGATATGATACATATATGAAGTGCTGATGAGTAGATATGATACATGTATGAAGTGCTGATGAGTAGATATGATACATGTATGAAGTGCTGATGAGTAGATATGATACATTAATGAAGTGCTGATGAGTAGATATGATACTTGTATGAAGTGCTGATGAGTAGATATGATACATCAATGAAGTGCTGATGAGTAGATATGATACTTGTATGAAGTGCTGATGAGTAGATATGATACATTAATGAAGTGCTGATGAGTAGATATGATACTTGTATGAAGTGCTGATGAGTAGATATGATACTTGTATGAAGTGCTGATGAGTAGATATGATACATATATGAAGTGCTGATGAGTAGATATGATACATTAATGAAGTGCTGATGAGTAGATATGATACATTAATGAAGTGCTGATGAGTAGATATGATACATTAATGAAGTGCTGATGAGTAGATATGATACATGTATGAAGTGCTGATGAGTAGATTTGATACATGTATGAAGTGCTGATGAGTAGATATGATACTTGTATGAAGTGCTGATGAGTAGATATGATACATTAATGAAGTGCTGATGAGTAGATATGATACATTAATGAAGTGCTGATGAGTAGATATGATACATTAATGAAGTGCTGATGAGTAGATATGATACATTAATGAAGTGCTGATGAGTAGATATGATACATTAATGAAGTGCTGATGAGTAGATATGATACATATATGAAGTGCTGATGAGTAGATATGATACATTAATGAAGTGCTGATGAGTAGATATGATACATTAATGAAGTGCTGATGAGTAGTCATGATACATTAATGAAGTGCTGATGAGTAGATATGATACATTAATGAAGTGCTGATGAGTAGATATGATACATTAATGAAGTGCTGATGAGTAGACATGATACATTAATGAAGTGCTGATGAGTAGATATGATACTTGTATGAAGTGCTGATGAGTAGACATGATACATGTATGAAGTGCTGATGAGTAGACATGATACATTAATGAAGTGCTGATGAGTAGACATGATACATGTATGAAGTGCTGATGAGTAGATATGATACATGTATGAAGTGCTGATGAGTAGATATGATACTTGTATGAAGTGCTGATGAGTAGATATGATACTTGTATGAAGTGCTGATGAGTAGATATGATACTTGTATGAAGTGCTGATGAGTAGACATGATACATGTATGAAGTGCTGATGAGTAGATATGATACTTGTATGAAGTGCTGATGAGTAGATATGATACTTGTATGAAGTGCTGATGAGTAGATATGATACTTGTATGAAGTGCTGATGAGTAGATATGATACTTGTATGAAGTGCTGATGAGTAGATATGATACTTGTATGAAGTGCTGATGAGTAGATATGATACATTAATGAAGTGCTGATGAGTAGATATGATACTTGTATGAAGTGCTGATGAGTAGATATGATACTTGTATGAAGTGCTGATGAGTAGATATGATACTTGTATGAAGTGCTGATGAGTAGACATGATACATGTATGAAGTGCTGATGAGTAGATATGATACATGTATGAAGTGCTGATGAGTAGATATGATACATTAATGAAGTGCTGATGAGTAGACATGATACATGTATGAAGTGCTGATGAGTAGATATGATACATGTATGAAGTGCTGATGAGTAGATATGATACATTAATGAAGTGCTGATGAGTAGATATGATACATTAATGAAGTGCTGATGAGTAGATATGATACATTAATGAAGTGCTGATGAGTAGACATGATACTTGTATGAAGTGCTGATGAGTAGATATGATACATTAATGAAGTGCTGATGAGTAGATATGATACATTAATGAAGTGCTGATGAGTAGATATGATACATTAATGAAGTGCTGATGAGTAGACATGATACATGTATGAAGTGCTGATGAGTAGATATGATACATGTATGAAGTGCTGATGAGTAGATATGATACTTGTATGAAGTGCTGATGAGTAGATATGATACATGTATGAAGTGCTGATGAGTAGATATGATACATTAATGAAGTGCTGATGAGTAGATATGATACTTGTATGAAGTGCTGATGAGTAGATATGATACATGTATGAAGTGCTGATGAGTAGATATGATACATTAATGAAGTGCTGATGAGTAGATATGATACATCATTGGTGCATCATGGTAGGAGTGTAACAGCCCCATTCCGACTTTGCATGTTTACCAGTGGGTGCCAGTACAATACAGGCTGGGCATACAGGTGTGAGTGCACTGCAGCTACCAGCTAAGGCCTAATTAACATGCATTCTCACGAGATTTGCAGCTACAGGGGTCAGAAGACACTCTAAACATGGGTGAGTGTCTACACCTGTAGGTGTGAAGACTCCACACCTGGAGGTGTCATGAGTGATAGTCCACATTATCCATACCTTTGAACTAGTATTTATATTATTAAGCCACTTTGTGCTTCTGTGTGTAGGGTGGGACAGAGTGGATTCTCACCAGGTATTACATAATTGTACCCTACAACCAGTGTAAAGTACATGTTGGTGACCAGCTCCAGCTAGACACTACGGCGCCATCCCTATCCCGCTAGGTCGGAATAGTGTTGACATGATGCATAGATGTATCAGGTTACCTAGGCCTGTGTTCATGCATCAAGATGAAAAACGGGCATGATGCATTATTGCATTATCGGCCCCATAGAGAATTAATGTCCTAACTAGATGTTACAGTTAAGAATTCTGCAGTTAATCAATTCCCTTATAATGATATTTTATTTTGTCTACTCTGTCTACATGATTATATGTTATAGTTATTGTGCTGTTAATTAATACTCTGTCTACATGATTATATGTTATAGTTATTGTGCTGTTAATTAATACTCTGTCTACATGATTATATGTTATAGTTAGGTATTCTGCTGTTAATTAATACTCTGTCTACATGATTATATGTTATAGTTATTGTGCTGTTAATTAATACTATGTCTACATGATTATATGTTATAGTTATTGTGCTGTTAATTAATACTCTGTCTACATGATTATATGTTATAGGTATTGTGCTGTTAATTAATACTCTGTCTACATGATTATATGTTATAGTTATTCTGCTGTTAATTAATTCATTCCCTAATTACATAATGATACTTTATTTCCATGTTACAGTTAAGTATCCTGTTGTTTAACACGATCCTCCTCCCCAGTCTTCACCTGCTCACCAGCGCCATATTTGGTAAGTATACGTGCCTGTATGTACAACACACATGCCTGACTCTGTATACAATACCAGTCTTTGTCTGTGTTACTGACTGTCTATCATACCAAACTCTGTAAGCTGTACCAGTCTTTGTCTCTGTATACAATACCAGTCTTTGTCTATATAAGGCTCGCTTAATTTACCAAGTGGTTCACAGACACACGGTGCGGTGTGGGGGTGGATAGGACCGTTATTATAACATGTTTATATTATACACCAAGTGGTTCACAGACACACGGTGCGGTGTGGGGGTGGATAGGACCGTTATTATAACATGTTTATATTATACACCAGGTGGTTCACAGACACACGGTGCGGTGTGGGGGTGGATAGGACCGTTATTATAACATGTTTATATTATACACCAGGTGGTTCACAGACTCACAGTGCGGTGTGGGGGTGGATAGGACCGTTATTATAACATGTTTATATTATACACCAGGTGGTTCACAGACACACGGTGCGGTGTGGGGGTGGATAAGACCATTATTATAACATGTTTATATTATACACCAGGTGGTTCACAGACACACGGTGCGGTGTGGGGGTGGATAAGACCATTATTATAACATGTTTATATTATACACCAGGTGGTTCACAGACACACGGTGCGGTGTGGGGGTGGATAGGACCGTTATTATAACATGTTTATATTATACACCAAGTGGTTCACAGACTCACAGTGCGGTGTGGGGGTGGATAGGACCGTTATTATAACATGTTTATATTATACACCAGGTGGTTCACAGACACACGGTGCGGTGTGGGGGTGGATAGGACCGTTATTATAACATGTTTATATTATACACCAGGTGGTTCACAGACACACAGTGCGGTGTGGGGGTGGATAGGACCGTTATTGTCGTGGACGTTCAGCGCATTGTGGGTCCTGCCGCTTTTTGTCCTGAGTAAAATCATCAACAGTCTCTGGTTCCAGGTCAGTGTCAACAGTTGTAATGGTCAGTCCTAATGTTGAATATCGCAAGTATTTGAAGAGATCTGTATTAATGTTAGATAGTGAAAACAATTAAATCTCATCTCGATTCAACCAAGTACATTTGATATAAGGCCAGAATTGCTAATTAATGTTGCTATGGTTACAGGATATAGCAGATGTACAGTGTATAATTAATATCACTATGGTAACAGGATATAGCAGATGTACAGGGTATAATTAATGTTACTATAGTTACATGGTATAGCAGATGTACAGGGTATAATTTACGTCACTATGGTTACAGGGTATAGCAGATGTACAGGGTATAATTAATGTTACTATGGTTACAGGATATAGCAGATGTACAGTGTATAATTAATATCACTATGGTTACAGGATATAGCAGATGTACAGGGTATAATTAATGTTACTATAGTTACATGGTATAGCAGATGTACAGGGTATAATTTACGTCACTATGGTTACAGGATATAGCAGATGTACAGGGTATAATTAATATCACTATGGTAACAGGATATAGCAGATGTACAGGGTATAATTAATGTTACTATAGTTACATGGTATAGCAGATGTACAGGGTATAATTTACGTCACTATGGTTACAGGATATAGCAGATGTACAGGGTATAATTAATATCACTATGGTTACAGGATATAGCAGATGTACAGGGTATAATTAACGTTACTATGATTACAGAATATAACAGATGTACAGGGTATAATTAATGTTACTATGGTTACAGGATATAGCAGATGTACAGGGTATAATTTACGTCACTATGGTTACAGGATATAGCAGATGTACAGGGTATAATTAATATCACTATGGTAACAGGATATAGCAGATGTACAGGGTATAATTAATGTTACTATAGTTACATGGTATAGCAGATGTACAGGGTATAATTTACGTCACTATGGTTACAGGATATAGCAGATGTACAGGGTATAATTAATATCACTATGGTTACAGGGTATAGCAGATGTACAGGGTATAATTAATGTTACTATGGTTACAGGATATAGCAGATGTACAGGGTATAATTAATGTTACTATGGTTACAGGATATAGCGGATGCTGCATACAGGAGGTCGAGAGGCAGGCCCCAACTGTTGGGTTTAGGACGTATTATCGCTGATATTCTCTTCTCTCTGCTGCTACAGAGTCTGTTTCTGATACAGGTTGGTATCTGAAGTCTAGGGGTGGTAATTATTTATCCAGGGGTGTGAAATTTCAAGCCTAAAGGTGGATTTCAGTCTTTTTCATGCTCACTAGAAAAATAACATCATCCCAAATTAACAAACTCTGATATCCAAAAGGTAATCTTTGGCCTCCTTGTGGATCAGAAAGTTTTATTCTGTTACTATTTGACCGTTTGAATAACTTTTATATATGTAAAGATATTATTCACAAATATTTACAAGGCTGTTCAGTGCACTTCAGCCTAAATGGGTTTGGTATTTCACACCCCTATTATCAATAATGGACATTTATTATACCCTCCTTTACTGTGGCAAAAATGTCAATGTAACTGTAGACATAATAAATGAAGTCTATTGAATTTAGTTGTGAACATGAAATAGAAATTGTCCCATGTGTAACCTGGAGAGGTTTGCCAAACATCACAAAAAATGAAGGGTCAGAATATGAGACAATCAGAATCCAGTTTTTTTTTGTTTTTTTTCAAAATAAAAGAAGTCTCACACCGTGATTTAAGTTGCTCCCTCTGTATCCAATGTTTCAGGGCATGTTGGCCAGCTTGTTGCCCATCTCGGCGGTAGGACAACTCGTCTCCATGCTGCATCTCTGTCTGCTCTACTCACTCTATGCCTTCGAGTACAAGTGGTTTAACATGGGTGAGTCATGTCTATTTATAGTAACATGGGTGAATCATGTCTATTTATAGTAACATGAGTCATGTCTATTTATTGACGGATTATCATTATGTGATAATGTGTGTTGAGCCCCTTTTTCATGATCAGATTGCACCTTCAGGTAACCCAGTGATCTGCTCTATGTACCCTCAACCTTAGAGACCCATTGAACCTAGATCAGTTTTTCCACATCCAGCCAACTGCAACACTAAAACCATGATACTATTCTTAAAGCCTAGACAGCACAGAATGACCCATGCTAAAGAATTGACTATTTCTGGAATCTCAGCTTGTTTTGATAGAACTCACCTGCCTCTAATGACCTTAGACGTGCTCATGTCAGTGTGCTACAAAAATAGAATAATATATCTATAGAATGCTGGCTAGTTGTCTGATTATTTCTATTGTTAAGAACTGTGCAAGTCTAATTATGATGTTACGACTGATCACATGACAGAGGCAGGACTTGGGTGGACATCTGAAGGGTAGATTCCATCTCAACAATTTATCTGAAGGTCGCATTTCAGGTTTTCATCATTTTAGAATGAATTAATCATAAAGATTTGATCAGTTTTAATGGTCCATATTATGTTATTACTGATTTATGTCCATATTTTTATTATATGTATAATATTACACATAGAAATCATACCTCTTGATAGACTACTGCTTGAGTGGAAGTAGGCCTTTAGGGTAACGTCATACAGAGATTCCTATCACATGACTACTATCTACATGTTTTTAACAACTCATAATGACACACACAATCACCCAGCTACAGCCCCGACCTATACATAGCTTTATAACACGGTTAGAGAGTTTTCAGTGCCGAAAATGGATAATATCGATTCCTATATCTGGCGATAGAGCACCCAAAATTCACGGCGAGCGGACAGCGGGGCGGACATGTTGAAACTTACTTTGACACGAAAGTAAATTCTCCATTTTTGAAGCTTATAGACCAAATATTGCAAAATCCTTTGGACATAACATAGTTGAAACCATATTCTAACTCCCTGTCGGGTAGATTACTTGATATTAAGGCTGAATTTAACATAAAAAATTATTAAACTTTCGAATCGAGCGACTTGCCGTGCGTCTTCGCCATTCTGTCAATACTACAGGTGCCGCCGCCTGGTGTGTACAGAATGGATTATATTTTAGACTGGCGCAGCCCTGTCTCGACGTGTTCGCAGTAGTAGGTCTATGAGAGTTGGAGTTTGAGGAGTTCGCCAGCCTAAGCATACGACAATATGAAACCAAGATGGCGGAGGGCCGTCTTGTCGACTGGCATAAGAAATGAATGGATTAGATCATTTTTGAAGGTAAATACTTAGAATTAATGGTGGAAACCGTGTTATAAATGTAATATGTAATGCTTAGACTTGAACTCATGCCTTTCAGGGCATATATATGCACTCCGCTCCACGTCGTGCATATATCATGCCCTGAAAGGCATTCGTTCAAGTCTAAGCATTATATATTACATTCCTATCAATACACCACAGGGCTGCCCTGCTTCTCCCTACCATCCTCTAGTACATACAAGCATTTAACAACTCATAATGACACACACAATCACCCAGCTACAGCCCCGACCTATACATAGCTCTATCAATACACCACAGGGCTGCCCTGCTTCTCTCTACCATCCTCTAGTACTTACAGGCATTTAACAACTCATAATGACACACACAATCATCCCGGCACCTCTCCCACCTGTACAAGGCTCTATCAATACACCACAGGGCTGCCCTGCTTCTCTCTACCATCCTCTAGTACTTACAGGCATTTAACAACTCATAATGACACACACAATCATCCCTGCACCTCTCCCACCTGTACAAGGCTCTATCAATACACCACAGGGCTGCCCTGCTTCTCCCTACCATCCTCTAGTACTTACAGGCATTTGTAGCAGCAGCAGCAGCAACCCCTGGCTTGCCCTCTCAGACTGACTGGAGCCAGTAGCATCAGCCCCTGTCTCTGGTTGTTAGTGGGGAGTCATTCAGGTCTGAGTGGGCGCACAAAGGACCCTATAAGCGCTGCCGCGTCCCCCATTGTCTTGGTCACTTTGGCATGTTCAGACCCTCATAACTCAGCTGTTTATGTGTCTAGTGCCTTCAAATTGCGCATGCGCGGAGCTGAATATGTCAGGTTTTCACTCCCTGCTTTCTGGGCGTGTAACTTGCGCCCGTTCATCTGTGGTGCATTCGGAGGTTGAAACAGTCTCGGTTGCATAACTTCCTTAATAATGCGAGTTGAGCCTTCATCTTAGTCTCTTTTTGACCGTCTTATTATGGCGGTTACATAACTGCTTTCATATTTGAGCTGGGTTGCCCTGGAGCAGCGATAGAGCCACCGGAAGTTCATGACGCCGTCACTTATGTAATCTATTGTTTGGTGCTCAGACACCCGTGATGGCAGTCTGCGGTGCTCAGCCACCCATGACGGTCGGTTGCAGTCACTTTTAAACATTATATACATCATTGTTCATGGTCAGTGGACCATGAGCATGGTCAGTGGACCATGAGGGCGGTGGCTTTTGCCTTCTAACTTATGTATATTTGACATAGCTGGTGTTCAGTGGACCATGGACGCTCATGTGGACATTCAATGTATTAATTTCTTACATATTCTTTGATTAATACAGTAATATGTTAAGATTATTGGAATAATAAAATGGTATATGATACTTACACTGGCCCTCCCTACACTGTAAAAAATGTGTGTTGAACTTACACTGCCCCTTCACACACTGTAAAAATGTGTTTAACTTCTACTGTCCCTCCCTACACTGTAAAAGATGTTTGGTGAAATTACACTTCCTCTCCCTACACTGAAAAAAATGTGTAGTAAACTTACACTCTCCCTCCCTACACTGTAAAAAATGTGTGTTGAAATTACACTGCCTCTCCCGACACTGTAACAAACACTATTGGGACACCTCAACTACCCGATTCTATTGGTTTTAGGAAACACATGGATCCAAGTCATATATGGTCAATTTTGATCTTCAAAGGTTATCAGGTGGATGTTAGTAGCCATAGGGACACCTCAACTACCAAATTCTATTGTTTTCCATGTGTGTCGCCCATCTTGGTTTTAGGAAACACAAGGATCCAGGCCATATATATGGTTAATTTTGATCTTCAAAAATTATCAGATGGATGTTAGTGACCATTGGGACACCTCAACTACCTAATTTTATTGTTTTCCATGTGTGTCGGCCATCTTGGTTTTAGGAAACACAGGGATCCAGGTACTGTAATATATGGTCAATTCTGATCTTCAAAAGTTATCAGATAGATGTTAGGACAGGTAACGGAGCTAATAATAGCAGGTAACGGAACACTCCATATCTGCGCATATTATTTGCATAATTAGCAATAATTATACTGTATCTCGGTACATTTTAATGTATATAGATATAGACATTGCTCCATATAGAATTCATATGCTTGCAAGTGTGAAATGCTGACACCTTCTGCCTAAGTATTGATGTTCAAAGGCTTCATCCTTTGATTCATTGTTGCGTCATGCCTTAGCTTGCATGATGCACTCTGTCTCAGCAACCATTAGGAATATGGATCTATAAATATAATCGACATGGCTGAAAACCTTGAAATCGATATTACATGTCCGAATCTTCCAATAAACTATAGAGTAATGGGCATTGATTCATGTATGCATCATGCTTTGCCTGGCATGATGCACTCTAACTCAAAAAGTATCAGGAATATGGGTCTATAAGTTGAAAAAATAGAATCAGTATGCATGCAAACATTAAAATTGATATATTACACTTTGAAATCTGTCAATAAACAGCTAAGAAGTAGGCATTGATTCATTGGTGCATCATGCCCTGATTGGCATGATGCACTCTATCTTTGAATCCATCAGGAATATGGATTTGAAGTTTGAAAAATGGAATCAGCATTGTGGAAAGAGTCAATTCTTGAGCAGGGGTCATTCTGTGCTGTCTAGGCTTTAAGAATAGTATAATGATTTTAGTGTTGCACTTTACTGGATGTGGAAAAACTGATCTAGGTTCAATGGGTCTCTAAGGTTGAGGGTACATAGAGCAGATCGCTGGGTTACCTGAAGGTGCAATCTGGTCATGAAAAAGGGGCTCGCACTGACTGATGCATCATATTGACTATTGCTGACAAATAGTAAATTGTGCTATCTGCTACTACAGCAATTCAGTACATAATTATTTGGTAATTGCCATGTACCAATGAATCCTTATCTTTAGTACTGAGTCCTTCACCAGTCTCATTTTTTTCCTCATTATATTACAGTTATTTTGAAGACGACTCATTTATCATTGTATCTGTTTGTGAAAAAAATCCGTCATTACAGCTTTGCTGTACTCCATCAGAAAATCTCACTTAAGATCATAATATCTATTTCTTAATAAGAAATCCTTTATTACATCATTACTTTACTCCATCAGAAATTTCTATTTCTGATATATCATCCATCATAATACAAATATCAGAAAATTTGTATTTAAAAATCATTACCTTTCACCCCACGTAGTAACAGGGGTGAGTCATGTCTATTTATAGTCACATGGGTGAGTCATGTCTATTTATAGTAACATAGGTGAGTCAGTCTATTTATAGTCACATGGGTGAGTCATGTCTATTTATACTCATAAATCCTTATATATAAAGAGGCATGCTTGTAAAATACACCCTGATCTTCATTTGCTGGGAAATAATCAAATATAACTGTTTAATGAATTTTCAAAATTGAAAAACACAATATATTTTATACCAGCTCTTCCGGCTTTTCCCCTCTATATATATTTTACATTGACCGCAGGTTGGGAGGTTCACAAGCGGCTGTCACACATAGAGAACAACTGGCCGTACTATGTGGGTTTTGGTCTCCCACTCGCGCTTCTCACGTCTCTACCCTCCTCTTATATCATCAGGTAAAAGGTGGTTTGATGTAAACAGTTGTACGATAATTTACCGTAATCTCCCACATATAAGGTGCACCTCGCGTATAAGACACACCTAGATTTTTAGAAGATGGTCAAAAAAATAAAAAATTCACAACTTTTGTTCTACTGAATGGATTTTTACCCTATATATAAAAAGGGGTTATTAGGACGCTGGTACCCACCACATTGATATAAGCTTGAGTGTTTGCCAGGAACAGATAAACCAAAGGAGGCTACATAATTCTGTGTATTTTTTTCAAGATTAACTCGATTTTTCTCCAAATTTTTAACACTTTTAATATTTTGAGGTCCCATTTTGTTCATTGTTCCAGGAAACGAAATTCTTGAATATTGACATTTGATAAAAGAAAAAGAAAAGTGCTAAACATACTCTCACACAGAGTCCTTGGCAACAGGGGATCAAAAACTTCACAAAAATCCGCCATTGTCCTAACTAGGCATTAGGTTTTAATACAACATACCGTAAAACCCTGCCTATAAGTCGACCCCACCTATAAGTTGACCCTCCTCTTTGAGAAACAAATTCGACCTATAGAAAAAAGGCTTGAGAAATATTAACACTATAATCTATTATATAAAAAACCCACCTATAAGTCGACCCCCAACTTGGGATAAAAAATCGACTTATACAAGAAAAAAAACTTTTTAAAAAATCGACTTATAGGCGGGGTTTTACGGTATGCAGAGAAGGAACCTGAATCACTAATCTAGAATTATAGAATAAATAACCATGTAATAGCTCTTCTTAAGTGTTATGTTGAAACAAAAACCAAAAGTTAAGATATTTGAATAGAAATTTCTCAGTCGGCGATTTTCGGACGGGTGTGGACGTAGCTAGGTCACAGGTCAAAGGTCAAGGCCATATTACATCATAGGTACATGTCCACATCACTAGAGGGTGCCACAAGCCCATCAATTGCCACCACAAGCCCATCTGGGCCGTCACAAGCCCATCTGGGAGTCACAAGCCCCTGCATGGGGGGGATGTTACCAGAGAAGTAGGCCTACCAGTATTTGTATTACTGCCCCAAACTCTAGTGGCGAAGCCACTACCGTAAATTCTCTCGTATAAGCTGCACCTTCGTATAAGCCGCACCCTGAGTTAGGAGGTGAGGTATAAGCTACACTTAGAACATGAAAATTGATATTTTAGTACTTCCCCATAGTGTGAAATACCCTTCTATAAGCCGCACCCCTTCTTTGGACTAATCATATAAGCCTAACTTTCATTTGGAGTCTGTTATAAGCCACGGCTTATACGAGAGAATTTACGGTAGTTAAGATTTAAAAACCTATATGTAGTTAGGGCCCCCCAAATCCCCCTGCCCCCCTCATGTTCTATTATGATTTAGGGGGAGTGTAATATATCAAAAGAAAGGTCTTGGTGTCCCCCTTGCGGATTCAGCGAGAATTGTGGTAGTAATAAAATCAAAGGGAAAAGAATGTGGCGTTTCTCAACCTCTGCAAATGTGTATCAACAACTAAGGTTTATCATGATATGTGAACATAGTCCTGGTGAGTTACACACCGGGCAACATTCCTGTAGCATTACCCACGTTTGGTGAGTTACACACTAAGGCAACATTCCTGTAGCATTAACCACGTTTGGTGAGTTACACACTAGGGCAACATTCCTGTAGCATTACCCACGTTTGGTGAGTTACACACTAAGGCAACATTCCTGTAGCATTAACCACGTTTGGTGAGTTACACACTAGGGCAACATTCCTGTAGCATTAACCACGTTTGGTGAGTTACACACTAGGGCAACATTCCTGTAGCATTACCCACGTTTGGTGAGTTACACACTAGGGCAACATTCCTGTAGCATTAACCACGTTTGGTGAGTTACACACTAGGGCAACATTCCTGTAGCATTACCCACGTTTGGTGAGTTACACACTAAGGCAACATTCCTGTAGCATTACCCACGTTTGGTGAGTTACACACTAGGGCTATGTTCCTGTAGCATTAACCACGTTTGGTGAGTTACACACTAGGCAACATTCCTGTAGCATTAACCATGTTTGGTGAGTTACACACTAGGGCTATGTTCCTGTAGCATTAACCACGTTTGGTGAGTTACACACTAGGGCTATGTTCCTGTAGCATTAACCACGTTTGGTGAGTTACACACTAGGGCTATGTTCCTGTAGCATTAACCACGTTTGGTGATTTACACACTAGGGCAACATTCCTGTAGCATTAACCACGTTTGGTGAGTTACACACTAAGGCAACATTCCTGTAGCATTAACCACGCTTGGTGAGTTACACACTAGGGCAACGTTCCTGTAGCATTAACCACGTTTGGTGAGTTACACACTAGGGCTATGTTCCTGTAGCATTAACCACGTTTGGTGAGTTACACACTAAGGCAACATTCCTGTAGCATTAACCACGTTTGGTGAGTTACACACTAAGGCAACATTCCTGTAGCATTAACCACGTTTGGTGAGTTACACACTAGGGCTATGTTCCTGTAGCATTAACCACGTTTGGTGAGTTACACACTAGGCAACATTCCTGTAGCATTAACCACGTTTGGTGAGTTACACACTAAGGCAACGTTCCTGTAGCATTAACCACGTTTGGTGAGTTACACACTAGGGCTATGTTCCTGTAGCATTAACCACGTTTGGTGAGTTACACTATAGGCAACATTCCTGTAGCATTAACCACGTTTGGTGAGTTACACACTAGGGCAACATTCCTGTAGCATTAACCACGTTTGGTGAGTTACACACTAAGGCAACATTCCTGTAGCATTAACCACGTTAATATGAAATATGCCATGCAGCCATTACATTATTGACAGTTAAGATGACAATGTTCAGGGGCGTGGGAAGCAGTTTCAGAGTGGGTGGTACCAGGGGGGGTTTTCTGCAATTTTTGACCTCCCTTTGCTTGACCTTTTAGTTTTGACCTTTTGAGGAGTTGGCCAAAAGTGGGGGGGACATGTCCCCCCTGCTTTCCACGCCCATGATGTTTGATGGTATTCTACATGTGTATGTTTCTGTTCCCAGTGGCTGCGTTTTCTCCATCCTGTTCCCGCTGTTCATCATCAGTGGTAACGAGGCCGCCACGCTGAATACAAACTAGTAAGTAACGAGGGGAGTGCGAGGACATTTCCCGGTCTGGTGAATGTGAGGTCAAGTATCATCAACCCCTGTTTACAATCCGCACCATGAGTTTGGAAGAAACTTGGAAAGCTATAAATTGCACTAGGGGATTAAACCAAAGTCTCTTTATAAAACCCATCCTATAAGCCGCACCCAAGGTCAACATACATGGAAACTGCATAAAGGGTGTGTAATGGTTGCGGCTTTAATATACGTGGGTCTCATGGTAGATATGAGAAATTGCTTAAAGTGGGCACGTCCGCCAATGTGTGAACGATTTTTTATTTTGCTAATGGATGTGATGTATCTAGTGCCCAGAACAAGCTGTTAAAATATCAAGACTTAATTTGAAGTTTTTCTATGGAAAACTAGCTGAAAACTTATTGGTTGATTTATTACTATCCTAGTTTTTATTCCGGATAACATCAGGCCCTCTAATGACCTTAAACAGCTTATATAACACCAGTGCACAGGGCTTTTACTCACATACACACACATTAAGCTATAATTAACAGGTCAGGCACTAGAACCTGTAAACTGTGCACACCACTCTGTGCAGGCATTGGGGTTATGGGGTGCTGAATGTAAAAGTATAGATGGCATTTGTATAAAATGAGGTTTACTTTTTGGACTGTAAGGTAACAGCATGAGAGAGGTTGTGTCGACTCTTGACAGGTAACTTCACAGAAGACAATTTGATACAGCAGCATATATTTGGCTTCAGGGGGACATTCCTCCATAATTACAGCATTTCATATTGTAAGTAAGATGAGGTTTGTGCCCTTATGTCAAATCAATTCACTTCACTTATCTCTAGCATACTGGGCTCTGGCTTAAAGTTTCATCATGACCCACCCATATATTTTGTCATTTCCTATGTTTTTGGATCCAGATGCATGGTTTGAGCTGGTATCTGAACACATATAATATGCACTATTGGGAGGATATGATAAAACCCATGGTGCCAAAGGAAGATCACCTATATGATATTTTCACTGTAACAGATCAGACAGATTGGATATAGTCCAGTTGAAACATTTGGCACAGCAAACCTGGCTGTTGTTCAGGGGACAAAGGACAGTTGAGGGCAGTTGTTGGTACCCCATGGAATGGTCATTTGTCAAAATGGGGGACAAAGCCTTCAGATTTGGATCAGATCTGGTATTTTTCCTCTCGCCTCCTTTGTATCAAGAGTGTCAGTTCTATCCCCTTTAACAAAGGGTAATGGCATATCTCCTGGCCCTTACATGTATATGTGTCTTTCTATTTGTCCATCTTAATTTGTTTGGGATGGGCATGATGGGTGTGAATTTCTATGACCAATCCATCCTCTTGTTATTATATATGATACTTTCGCACTAGCCCCAATGTATCAGGGTGTCACAGCCTGAAAATTAGGACCTCGACACTGCTTTGCTAGCAAGTATTCCTGAATATCACCTTATCTTTGTCAACTCATTGATTACAATAGCACTGCCAGTAAGGGGTATTTTTAACCTTTGAACCCAGATGTACCCTTCCATGATAGAGTTTTTAAACAGAAGGCAGTAACATCATGTTGCTAAGTGTTAATCTCTTGACCTACCCCCACCCATTCCTCATTAAATGACTTTCCCCATGAATGTACACCTAGGTTATGGGTGATTGGTTTGACTACCACAAAGTGGGTAGGAGGTACTCTGGTGCCCTGATACCTCAGGCTACCACCGTAGAGGAAGCAACTAGGCACAGTGGGAGAAGACTATATATAACTACCACAATGCCATGCTTCCAGCCACAGGAACATTGAATGGAACCGTAAATACTGCTCACTCTTCAAGCATAGGTTGTATTTTAACAGTCTGAAATGTCTGCTTGCAGAGTGTCAAGTTCAGGATTATGCTGGTGTTTGCCAGTGTCATTTTATATTATGCTAAGTACTAGTGTAGTTAGGATTGAAGTTAGTGTGACTTGCACAGGGAGGGAAGGTAGGTCCAAATGCCCCTGTACTCTGGTGCCCTGAGGTATAAACCCTCAGCATACCACTGTGCAGGAAGCAACAAGGCATAGTGGTTCTAGACTATAGTTAACTCCCACCATGCCCCTAGCTGAGTCATAAGAACAGGAAATGGATCTGCAAATGCTGCTCACTCTTCAAGCATAGGATGCAGCTATGTAGGCCGAAACATATGCTTGAAGAGTGACAAGCTCAAAGTCATGTTGGTGCTCACTAGTGCTATAATATGGCACTTGGTACAAGTGTAATGCCACTGGGTCACTGACCAGAGACCTTTCCTAGTCTCCCTCCTGAGCAGTGCTGCCATCTGGTTGAAATAGCATGCAAACTCCAACTTTGGTCGAGCAATGTCCTTTTTTCCGCCATAAACCCTCTTTTGTGGTACTTGGAGCTATCAAGTTGAATACTTTAGACCAGCTGCTGGTAGATGTAGTGCACACAATCAACAATAGATTCATGTATACATGGAAGTGTTTTAGCCATGTTTCCATTGAATTTCAAATTGGTTATTTTAGCGGACATGCCCACTTTAAGGCTCTGTCATATTGAGAAAATAAGAATCCACTGTGGCCTAAAATCACAGAATGTGCTTGGGTTACATATTTGGAGAGTTTTTCCAGGCGTCATCTAATTTCGACACATTTGGTAAATATAGTAAATTCTCTCATATTAGCCGCACCCGCATATAAGCCACACCCTGAGTTTTTGGAAAAGCTATAAGCCGCAGCTAGGTGTTGAAAATTGGCAGTTCACTACTGTTATATAGTCTCAAATTCCCTCATATAAGCCGCGATCACCATCTCTCAAAATCAGATTCTCTTGTATAAGTTGTGGCTTATACGATAGAATTTATGGTATATATGCCATTATGTCTATTTCCATTCATTATGTAAATGTTGCACATAGATTGTGTTACGTTAACTTACATGTTTTCCATATTTCATCCTTTCAGTGAATTCCCATTGAAGCTCTTCTCCCTCGTGGTTGCTATCAGTGACGCCATATTCCGTCAGTCCATCAAGAAAACTACCTCCTCCAGCGCCAAGTCCACCCCCGTCAAACAAGCGCCAAAACCACACCCTCGGTGATTGGAGACGTTGTGGAACATTTCTCGTTAATGTTGTACAGAATAAGTTAAATGTCGGATCATGTCGCTATATCGTATTGTATAATGTTTGTTATATAAGTGCAATCAGTGCTCTGTGAGTAACTCACCAGGGCTGCATGATGCATGAATGCAGTGCTCTGTGAGTAACTCACCAGGGCTGCATGATGCATGAATGCAGTGCTCTGTGAGTAACTCACCAGGGCTGCATGATGCATGAATGCAGTGCTCTGTGAGTAACTCACCAGGGCTGTATGAATGCAGTGCTCTGTGAGTAACTCACCAGGGCTGTATGATGCATGAATGCAGTGCTCTGTGAGTAACTCACCAGGGCTGCATGATGCATGAATGCAGTGCTCTGTGAGTAACTCACCAGGGCTGCATGATGCATGGATGCAGTGCTCTGTGAGTAACTCACCAGGGCTGCATGATGCATGAATGCAGTGCTCTGTGAGTAACTCACCAGGGCTGTATGATGCATGAATGCAGTGCTCTGTGAGTAACTCACCAGGGCTGCATGATGCATGGATGCAGTGCTCTGTGAGTAACTCACCAGGGCTGCATGATGCATGAATGCAGTGCTCTGTGAGTAACTCACCAGGGCTGCATGATGCATGAATGCAGTGCTCTGAGTAACTCACCAGGGCTGTATGATGCATGAATGCAGTGCTCTGTGAGTAACTCACCATGGTTTTCCCTCACATCTTTTTTCTTCTTTATTTGCCACAGAGATTACTTTGGTCTACATTTACTTGGCTGTTATTCCGTGACTACTTTCATGAACCAGGTTTGAAGGATTGGCCTGAGTACTTCATGTGTAAAACCTGACACCTTATTAAGCTGTAAATGACGATAGACACAAGTAGAGAAGGTTGTAAAGTTTACTGATGCATTTATCCCACTGGTCAAATCTAATTTCACAAGTCCACAACTCCTTTCAACTATTTAACCAACTGCTGGCGGCAGCTTTGTAAGCTGTCCCTCTGTTCATAATATCATACTACATATATTACCATAGGTAATGTTTAGGTATTCCAGACAAATTCAGGATAGAACATTCATAGGCATGTCGCTGTATTAGCATTATGAACTTTGGGGTGAGTTTTGTCAGAAACTGAATCCAACTACCTCAGAAGTGGTGTGTAGGGTTTAATGGATCCTTAACATGTATTAACAACGTAAGGCGCCCAATGTAATACCAGTAGTATCCCGCCTTAATACCTTAACCACCACCAGACACCAATCCACAGCGGGCGCTACTAACATCGCACTGCTTTTTGGAATTTTTGACAATTTATTTGATAAGAACTGAAGTTATGTGATTTTCATTTGTATGGTACATGCAGAACTGAAGCTCAGGGTTATCTGATATTTTAGTTGGCACAATGTAGAGTATATTACTGGACTGAGTTTTATATAGTTATACCTGTCAAAGTGTGCCTGTTGTAGGTATGTACCTACATTGTATGAATGTAATATATAATGGATAGACTTGCATGAGTTGGCTTCAGGGGGTGATAGAAGCATGAGCCGTAGGCGAATGCTTCTATTAAACCCCATGAAGCCAACGAGTGCAAGTCTATCCATTTTATATTGCATTTATAACACGGTTTCCACCATTAGTTCTAAGTATCTACCTTAAAAAATGATATAATCCATTAATTTCTTATGCCAATCGACAAGACGGCCCTCCGCCATCTTGGTTTCATGTTGTCGTATGCTTAGGCTGGCGAACTCCTCAAACTCCAACTCTCATAGACCTACTACTGCGAACACGTCGGGACAGGGCTGCGCCAGTCTAAAATATAATCCATTCTGTACACACCAGGCGGCGGCACCTGTAGTATTGACAGAATGGCGAAGATGCACGGCAAGTCGCTCGATTCGAAAGTTTAATAATTTTTTATGTTAAATTCAGCCTTAATATCAAGTAATCTACCCGACAGGGAGTTAGAATATGGTTTCAACTATGTTATGTCCAAAGGATTTTGCAATATTTGGTCTATAAGCTTCAAAAATGGAGAATTTACTTTTGTGTCAAAGTACGTTTCAACATGTCCGCCCCGCTGTCCGCTCGCCGTGAATTTTGGGTGCTCTATCGCCAGATATAGGAATCGATATTATCCATTTTCGGCACTGAAAACTCTCTAACCGTGTTATAACAGAGAATATGACTATATTATGAATAAGGCTTCTTTCCTACCGGTTACTGTGAATTCTTGCATACAAACAAATGGGTGCTCCTTATAAGCTGGTAAAAGTCAGACTAGATTAGAGTTTAAGTGCTGCTCAGTGTGCACCTTGGATGTGCTGTGCCCCTGGTATATACAAGGTGCGGCTTATGTGCCAAGTGCATGTACCGTAATGGCCGTTTATGTGCCCCGGTACTGGTTAGTTTCAATACCGGTGTACCCCGGCCCTTATCAGCTTATTTGAATACTGTATTAAGTACTGTAAAATGTTTTAAATACCCCTGTACCCTAGACACTTATTCGGTACTAGCGCTTTTTTGAGACCTCATGTTAGATACCACATTGCTAAACTTATTATTCCTGTCATTGAGAGTGGACGTTTTGCTGAAAATTGCTGATATGAAGCTGAGTGCGTTGTACACGTCATGTGAGTGCAAAACTACTGCGCTGTATGCAAATATGTTTTATATGATAACAAATAATTCTACATAAGTTTTTTAAATGAGTTAATTTATTACAAGCTGGCCCTGTACGTGTATGTATATATGTGTTTGCCATCATGTGTCAACATATGTTTGTCAATACCAGAGTGTAAAATATGTGTTCACGTATATTGTGTTCTGCCGTCTTCTGCATTAATGCCTCATGCCCATTGGTCGTCATGATGCATTAATGAAGCGCTGGCGACACTGCTTACACTTCATTGATGCATCATGCTGACCCTATCAGTGTCGTACATGATGCGTGAATTCAGCTTCATTGATGCATCATGCTGACCCTATCAGTGTCGTGCATGATGCATGAATTCAGCTTCATTGATGCATCATGCTGACACTATTAGTGGTACATCAGTGTCGTGCATGATGCGTGAATTCAGCTTCATTGATGCATCATGCTGACCCTATCAGTGTCGTGCATGATGCGTGAATTCAGCTTCATGATGCATCATGCTGACCCTATCAGTGTCGTGCATGATGCATGAATTCAGCTTCATGATGCATCATGCTGACCCTATCAGTGTCGTGCATGATGCATGAATTCAGCTTCATGATGCATCATGCTGACCCTATCAGTGTCGTGCATGATGCGTGAATTCAGCTTCATTGATGCATCATGCTATCCGTGGTACATCAGTGTCGTGCATGATGCGTGAATTCAGCTTCATTGATGCATCATGCTGACCCTATCCGTGGTACATCAGTGTCGTGCATGATGCATGAATTCAGCTTCATGATGCATCATGCTGACCCTATCAGTGTCGTGCATGATGCGTGAATTCAGCTTCATGATGCATCATGCTGACCCTATCAGTGTCGTGCATGATGCATGAATTCAGCTTCATTGATGCATCATGCTGACCCTATCAGTGTCGTGCATGATGCGTGAATTCAGCTTCATGATGCATCATGCTGACCCTATCAGTGTCGTGCATGATGGGTGAATTCAGCTTCATTGATGCATCATGCTGACCCTATCAGTGTCGTGCATGATGCGTGAATTCAGCTTCATGATGCATCATGCTGACCCTATCAGTGTCGTGCATGATGCATGAATTCAGCTTCATTGATGCATCATGCTGACCCTATCCGTGGTACATCAGTGTCGTGCATGATGCGTGAATTCAGCTTCATGATGCATCATGCTGACCCTATCAGTGTCGTGCATGATGCATGAATTCAGCTTCATGATGCATCATGCTATTAGTGGTGTATCAGTGTCGTGCATGATGCGTGAATTCAGCTTCATGATGCATTATGCTGACCCTATCAGTGCGTGAATTCAGCTACTAGCTAGGGGCGCATGAATGGCGTGATGCATTAAAGCACCATCGACCTTTGAAGGGTTAAAAGTTCAAATATAACCAAGTCAATACAATGTGTATTTATAACATAACGCTTAGTATATCTTCCATTTACCGTTGTATAGTGCTGCCGGCGTGTGACCCAGGATTGTTCATGATATATCGAGTATCCGTAGTGGCCCGTAGAAGCGCCTCGGCACTTAGAAATCCTGATAGACCTTTATCCCTGGCAGCGTTCATATGAGACAGGCGTTTATTTAAGACACCTTCAATATCTATACATGGGAGGGTGTTCAATAGGCAGCATGCCTAGCAATCGGCACATGTCTTTACCTGAATGTGCTCACACTCTATGTACAAGAGCCAGATCACACACGGTACGCACTACTTACCATGTGTGCGCCTATTGAATACCCTCTGGTGTATATTTGAGATTGGTGTTATTTGATACACCCCCCCGAGGGGGGTCGTGTATCCGGGCCATGATGTGTGATGTACATATCTAACTTAATACTTGTACATAGTCAAATGTACGCCATGAAATATAGCATTATTTATACTGGACAGTGAAGTAATGATTTGTCATTGTGTAGCAGTGTAGGCCGCTGTGTATATAAAAGGAACATAGAGAAACGTTGAGTGCAGTCAACGTTACTCACCAGGACTGCATTGCTGCATCATGACGACCAATGGGCGTGATGCACTCATGACAACCAATGGCTATAATGCATCATGACGACCAATGGGCATGATGCATCAAGACGACCAATGGGCATGATGCATCATGACGACCAATGGGCATGATGCATCATGACGACCAATGGGCATGATGCACTCATGACGACCAATGGGCGTGATGCATCATGACGACCAATGGACATGATGCACTCATGACGACCAATAGACATAATGCATCATGACGACCAATGGGCATGATGCATCATGACAACCAATGGACGTGATGCATCATGATGACCAATGGGCATGATGCACTCATGACGACCAATAGACATAATGCATCATGACGACCAATGGGCATGATGCATCATGACAACCAATGGACGTGATGCATCATGACGACCAATGGGCATGATGCATCATGATGACCCATGGACATAATGCAACATGATGACCAATGGACATAATGCATCATGACGACCAATGGGCATAATGCATTATGACGACCAATGGGCGTGATGCATCATGATGACCAATGGACATAATGCATCATGACGACCAATGGACATAATGCATCATGATGACCAATGGACATGATGCATCATGATGACCAATGGACATGATGCATTATGATGACCAATGGACATGATGCATTATGATGACCAATAGACATAATGCATCATGATGACCAATGGGCATGATGCATCATGACGACCAATGGACATAATGCATCATGACGACCAATGGGCATAATGCATTATGATGACCAATGGACATAATGCATCATGACGACCAATGGACATAATGCATCATGATGACCAATGGGCATGATGCGTCAATCATCCTTTAAAGGTATAATGGACATAGTCATTGATACATTAGATAAAATTATTCCTGAGCAGCCTTTCATATGTCTCATTTCCATGCATTACTGAATGAGATTCTATATAGTGTAAAACCTATGTGTAAAAGCCGCCGCTGCTTTTATGTGAACCACCCCCAAGATGTGGATTATAAGCTTATACGACAGGTTTTCTATGAACTCTGCAGTACTATGATAAAACTGGTGAGGTTCCAAGCCAAGGTATGGCTTTACAATGTAGCTTTTTTCCTTGCAGAGCAGTCATGTGAGAGTATGTGATGACGATGTATGTTGTACCTATGCAAACCATGACGTTTTGTGCCCAAATGAATTAAATTGTAAATATTAATTCAGCTTTGTTTACCCTTGTTGCCATTCGTTCTTATTCAGAAATCTATCATTTATTGTGACAGATTAATGTTGACAAAAGAGGATGTTTAACAACATGTTTTGTATTGACCGTCTGTCAAATATAGATAAATTGAGTCAATTTTGACCATGTTACGTCGCTGATTCATTGAAGCAACCTGTAGGGTGTCCGGCAATCCTACTTTTCCTACTTTTTCCTATTTTTTTATGATTTTGCTATTTTTCCTACTTTTTCTCCAAAATACCTACTTTTCCCTACTATTTCCTACTTTTTTATTTTCCTTTGGCGCGTGCAGTATAAAAATACCGTTAGTTGCTTTGAAGCACATCTTGCTTGTGTCAGTACATCTTTTTAGTAACTTATGTCAAGTGAAATCAACCCTCAAGTCTTAATGTGTGCCATGCATAGGCTATTGTAGTTCCCAATGAGGTATACCTGAGGGAACTTATCACAGGCTTGGTAAATTATTAAGTAGTACCTGATTTTATTACCAAAACTATGGCATGTGAACGATTTTCCTCCTGTTATATGTTTTATCCATTTAGTCTTGTACTGGCTAGTAACATTACTTTGGGTAGATAGCAAATTCTGTAATATCATTTGCATTATTACCTGGTAATCAAATTTTGCCATGTCTGTCGCACTCCTTTAGTACTTCAGAGATGCCACTTTTCCTAACTTTATAGGAATTCCGAATTTTTGGATTTATTTTCTGTAGGCATTTCCTATTGGGAATCCAGAAAATTGGGATGATTTCCGAATTTTTATTCATCAGTGAGTGGCATCCCTGGTACTTGCAAGAAACTGAGTACTGGAGTTGTAGCGCTACTACATTTAGCCTCGACATGCTTTATGAATAGTGCAGTTTTACTGTTATGTAGTGGTTCGTCTCGTTAAGTTAGATTAAATCATAACGAAGAGAGAGAAAGTTTCCGGGTAGGCAACCGAGCTTTTATTTCATAGCTTAAGTTACATACGATCACAGCCTCAGAGGACTACATGCTACTAGGGCATTCGGTTACCCTTTCGGGTAACGACCTGGTTGAGCAGTGGGTAAAACCACTACTGAAGAACATGGGGGTAGAACCAGCCTTATATAGGGGAAAAGCCCGCGAAACTCAGACCGGCCACGTGATGTGTGGCGGACGAGTGGTAGGCCCCCTGGTGTAATGGATACGAACCCAGAGGCAGGTGCTGCCACCTGCCATCCGGACTCCCCCACTACACCCGAAGACCTAGGTCTGAGTCCCACGGGTACATGAACGTAAAGTGTAAATACCATACCCCTACACTGCCCCCCTTAGACAATAACTTGGGGGTAATTAAACCGCAGTGTATTAATAACCTAGTAAGTGATTGTTTACAATACTAAAAAGGGGTATTAATTACACTTGCTCGATGTGAAAATAGGCTATAGTATGAGACTATCCTATTTCTGAAAAATTATACAATAATAGCATCGAGTGTCGTTCATTTCATTTCCACCAGTAGCTATAACAACCACAAATGATAAATATATAATTATCACAGATTTATAGTAACGTTTTGACAACAGTAGGGTCCTGAAAAGGACCGGTGGTTGTAATTAATGATCGTATTACAGTTATTAAACCCGGGAAAAAAATTTTCGACTTTTTAAATTAACAACTCTGTCCACTTATAAAGTGAATTGAATATTAATGATCAGATATGAACAATTAATCTGATACTATATGAACACAATAAGGTATTGAACCTGATTGATATAATATTGATTTTAGAGAGGTCCCTTGGACTTTCTCTATTTTATAAAAATAAAGGATTATACATTTTGAGACGCAGCTCAATTTATACCTTAGTGTTTTATATTTACAAGTTACAGAAGAAGTTTAGTCTCTTAATATATTGAGACCAGGAATGACCTATATAGACAGTTATAGGTCTAGGATTACCTTAAACAACTTTTAGGATTCGCAGATCCAGTATATTTATAGGTAAGTACCCTTATATAATGATATATCTTTACAAAAGATATTTTATAGTTATAAATACAATGTTACATACAATATAATATTATCAACAAAGTTACTTGTTCTTATGGTTGGAGGATGTAACAGGAGTCGGATGCTGCTGATGTCTTGGTATGGGCGAGCTGAACCCTGATGCCTGAAGTGCTATAGAAGAACTTGTTGGTGGGTGTAGCTAAACCCTGATGCCTGTAGTGCTAGCTAACTGGAGATAATAATAGATCCATTTGTAGATTATTGATGAACTTTATGGGCGTAGCTAAACCCTGATGCCTGTAGTGCTAGCTAAGAAATAGTAGTGGTGTAGTAGTAAATCCGGTTTGTAGTTCAAGAGTCCATGTTAGCGTAAAAATGTCCATGATTTTATAATAGGCACAGTCATTATGTTATAGCACGGTACAATTATGGTGTTTGCAGCATTCGTACTCCTCCTCCAGAGTGACTTGTTTTTCTCCTTCTGTTTTCAGTTTCTGGATTAGGGTACAGTTTGGTACCTGAATCAATATGGGTTGGATAAAAAAATGGTTTCCTATCCAACAATACATAGGTAATAGCACCCCGGGACACACAATTATGCCCAATCTTCATGCAACAGTTTTCACTGTTCCATGTTCTCCTCGGGTGGCTGGTTTGGACCCGGTTGTTGAGCCTGAGGCTGAACGGGGGTTCCACACCGGTTCCATCCGTAGATGCCAATGCGGGGACAGCAGGTGTTAGTTTCACCTTTTGGCGTGCCTCGAACAGGTTCAAAGCATGCTCAGGTGTGCCGTCCCAGTTATCCATGATAACTCCAAAAACCTTGAAGAACTTTTGCTGGTTCTTCATGTTCGTTGCTCGTTCTAGGTCGAGCATCTGAGAAGCTGTTTCCTTCTTGGATAGGGCCTCCTGCCGCAGATTAGCAGCTTCCTGCTTATCTTTGGCAACATCCGCCTTTATCTGAGTCGAGATCCGGTTGATCTCTGACTTCTGGATCGCGTCAATGCACTGGAGAGTGCTCGACACGGTCCGACGATACATATCCAGGTGGAGGTTTTCCAGATGGTGCTGTAACGTTTCAAATTGCTTGCTCTGAATATTGCAAGACAATTTGTCCTCCTTCTTGAAGAAGGTCTCCACTGTAAGGATCAGCTTAGGCCGATGAACCACAGCACCAGGTGGGGGTACCTGACCCTGAGGCTTCGGCTGTGCTCCAGACCCACTCGCAGTGACAGCTACACGCATGTGCGAAGAAGCAACCGCAGTAGTAGCCGCACTAGCGGTGGTCGTAGGTACTAGCTCCGGATGCGCCAGTGCATACTGCCTCTCCAATAGACGTACTACGAGGTCCTGTATCACCCCGAGTCTGTCTAGTGGAGACACACCAATACGGGCCTCCTCCGCCTCAATGGTTTGAGACGTAATGGGGACCCCTGGACAGTGATCCACAACAGCGTTACCTGCTGCTTCATACTCATCCGCTGTGCCTAACATTAGGATCTGGTCTCTATCTATGTATCTAGAGACCTCATCTGCCTTGACACCGGTGTAACCCGTTTTGTCAGACACGTAGGAAGGCCTATAGGAGGTATTCCTTCGGAAAGCCATTTCTGCGTCCCAGACGGCTTTACGAAACCATAAGTGGACTACCAGTCCTTTGGCCATCTGATGGTAATCCATCAGCCAGGCTTCTGGGAAGGTATTAGCCCATTGCGGATGAGCACATTCCCAGATTGCGTTGACAACACACTCGTCAACCTCTCTGGGCGTCCCATAACAGGTGGGTATCAGCATTTCCTCGGAAATAGCTAACATCCGTCCGTCATAGGGACCGGCTACATCGTGCCATTCGGGACTGTCTGGGAGGGGCAGCTCTAGGTACATTGGCCTGTCAACCGGAGAAGCAGGTCCCAAAGCACCGGATGAGGTACTCCCACCCAGACGGGGCGGCAATTGAGGGGGAGGTGGCATCAGAGTCCTGTCCACTCAAACCTTCGGATGGAGGGGCTACACCTACATCAATTCGTTGTTGAACACCTCGGCGTTCAGGACTAACTTGTCTGGAGTTGTCGGATGCGTCATAGAACGATTCTACGTCGCTATCGTCTACTCCAGAGAAGTACTGATCAACATTCATTTGTTGATCCAACTGATCACAATCAGCATCGTATTGCTGATCGTCGTATGTATAAGTGGGACTCTGGGGAGAACCACTTCCATACTCCGGCGGGGTGCTAGCACCGGCACCACCGCCAAGGCGGACGGCCTCTTCTGCCATCGACAGAAGTGGCTGTTCGGGGATAAAATATCCCAATCCACCGGATAAGCAGTAAGGACTGCTTACCCAGTGAAAGGCGGGTGCCTTTTAACGAGGGCACACCTCGGAACACGGCTGTCACGGGCTATCAGACTCCAACAAGAGTAAGACCACCCTCGGCCACGTCTTCTTCCTTCGCAGGAATAAGACAATATGGCGGGATACTCGAACTTGAATCGCTGCGCATGATCAAACCGGCGCCTCACGTGACCATTCGAAAATGGGTCAACAACTTTCCCGCGTGCCCTTAATTAGGTCACGCGCCCTTACATAAAAACAATACAATACCCGATCGGTCGTCTGTCCGTACTCAGGGTTCAACCATGACAGCACATCCACCGGATTATTTGTCCAAAACCATGGGTACATTGTCATAGGACCTTTTCCAGAAACTCATGACCGGCTCAAATATACATTGAACTAGGTTACAACATATAACAGTACACAGTACAGGACAACACACTCGTTGTGTTAACAGGCTAGGTTACGGCAGTCTTTAGCAACCTTGGACTGCGTCTAAGAGGTTTTGAGGCCTCTTTTATTGACCTGGTATCCATAAGAGCCTTTTCCAAGGTCTTCTTAGCCTTAGAAGGACCTTTCCTCTTATTTTTACCTGCGCCTGCCGAGACTTTTTGTATCTTCCCCTGTTTTCCGGATGTTACGACAGGGGGCACCACCCTCTTCGGGTCTGCAACCTTCCGTGGCCGCCCGGGTCCTCGCTTTCGGGTCGGTACCACTTCGAGTTGCTTTACACGACTCTGTTCCATTACTTCCAATAGACCATCGCCATACATTTCGGTGGAGGTATCCCTCCCTCTCCATGGGCGTAGTCTCGCTACATTTGACTTGTAACATTTACCAAGCTGTGATTTAATAATCACTGTGCAATCACTAATAACCTGAGTTATAGTGAAAGGTCCATCCCAATTGCTGGCTAATTTCAGGTTGGACAGAGGTTGGTGTAGACGCAGTACTCTATCCCCTAGATTAAAAAATCTAGCTTTTAGACCTGTGTCATAGCCAACTTTCTGCCAACGCGCAGTTTTCTGCAACTCGTCTCTAACCCTCTCATAGGCTTGTTTGAAATTATCCCGTAGGGATTCTACAAACATCACCTGGCAAGGGGTTTCCGGATTCATTCTTATTACGCCAAACACTAAATCTGCTGGCATAATCAAATCCTCTCCAAAAACGAGGAGATTAGGAGAACAGTTTGTGCTCGAGTGTACAGTGCCATTATAAGCATGTACCACGAATTCACATTGTTCATCCCAATCATCCATCTGCTCATTTACTAGAGACTTCAATACTTGGATCAAAGTCCTATTGAATCTCTCTACCTGTCCATCACTCTGTGGCCTATAGGGATTAGTTCTTGTCTTGCATATAGCCAGACAATTACACATCTCTTGCCACAGACTAGACTCAAATTCTCTGCCCTGGTCACTATGTAACATGAGTGGGACACCTAGGTGCAACACCCACCCTTTTACAAAGGCCATAGCACAAGTAACAGCCTTATGATCCGGTAAAGGAAACACTCGGGTGTACTTGGTATAATAATCAGACACGACCATCATACACGTGTTGCCACTAGGAGTGGGGGGAATCCCACTAATAATGTCAACAGCTATTCTAGCAAACCTTACACCAAACAGTTCCTGGGATAATGGCAGTTTGCCTAACCCGGGTCCTGGTTTGTTCTTACAGCACTCGGGACAGGTCTCTACCCATCGGGTGAGATCTGTACTCATGCCGGGCCAATAGTATCGTCTGGTTAGACGTTCTAGAGACCGTTTCTTTCCAAAGTGTCCACTAGTTCTATGCCCATGACAGAAATACATAATATCTCGTCGCATAGCACTAGGTATGACAACTTGCAAGGTTTTCTTCCTATTAGAATGGTTCTTCCATCGAAACAGAATACCATCCCGGACTTCCAGCTCGGCCCATTGAGCTAAGAATCGTCTCATCTCTCTGTTCTCCAATGACACTTCGGGTCTTGGAGGACAGATACCCTGATTAAGGAACTTAATCAAACGTGATGTGACTGCATCAGACTCCTGGAACTGCTGGATGGTCTCCAAGGACCAATTCAAGACATGTTCCGGATGGGTTTCGAAAGGAACTCGAACCCCTGCCAACACAGCATTGTGTGCTCCACAATCAGTGCACTCAGCATTTGCACATTTCCTCACTGGGATTCTAGACAAAGCATCTGCATTCAAATGCTTTGCCCCGGCTCGGTGTTCAATCTGGCTGTGATTTAGACCGAATTCGGATAGGTGCGCTAACCAGCGACCTATCATCCCCTCTGCATCTTTGAAGTTCAATAACCATCTGAGGGAAGAGTGATCAGT
Organism: Acholoe squamosa; assembly: GCA_949317995.1. Classification (NCBI taxonomy): domain Eukaryota; kingdom Metazoa; phylum Annelida; class Polychaeta; order Phyllodocida; family Polynoidae; genus Acholoe; species Acholoe squamosa. Next base: position 53,541,315 of record OX439052.1, read on the forward strand.
CCGTAGAGTGAAATCACTCCCCCACAAAAAGTGCTTGAACTTCTTCGTATAGACCACCACAGCCAACAACTCACGTTTAGTGGTACAATAGTTTCTTTGAGATTTACTCAACGTGTTACTAGCGAAGGCTATAGGAACTTCAACCCCATCCTGGACCTGAGAAAGGGCGGCTCCTATGCTTTCATTACTAGCATCAGTATCTAGAATGAAATGATCATTCTCCGTAGGGTACTTCAACACAGGTGTACTTGCAAACAAATCCTTTATTTTCATAAAGGCTTCTTCTTGCTCGGATCCCCAAGGGAATCGTTCCTTTCTCACCCCGGGTGTCCAGTGGGACAAACTCTGGATAGGAAAGGCAACCCTTGAATATCCTGGGATAAAGTCCCGGTAGTAGGAACAGAATCCGAGGAAGGATCTAACTTCTTTCGCATTCGTGGGTGCCTGCCAATTTGACATGGCATCCAGTTTCTCCAGATCGGCTTTAATCCCTTCATTCGAGATTATTCGCCCCAAGTAATTAATAGATCTTTTAAAAAGATCGCATTTCTTGGGCTTCAGCTTCAAACCATTAGTTATGATCCTTTCCAGAACCATACCTAAATTTTCCAAGCATTCCTCGTATGTCTTCCCAAAGACAATCACATCATCTAGATAGACGAGACATTTCTTCCATAATAGGTCACTTAATAAAGTTTCCATCATGGCTTCAAATGTCGCCGGTGCATTGCACAATCCAAACGGCATCACATTATATTGGAATAATCCAATATGACTGGAAAAGGCCGTCTTCTCCATGTCTTTTGGATGCATACCCACTTGCCAGTACCCGGATTGTAAGTCTAGAGAGCAATACCATTGCTTACCTCCAAGGGAGTCTATAGTCTCATCGATCCGTGGTAAGGGATATGAATTCTTCTTGGTCATACCATTCAATTTCCGGTAATCTATGCAGAAACGGATGGTACCATCTTTCTTAGTCACCATGCACACTGGGCTAGACCAAGGACTGGTTGATGGAATTATTACATCCTGTTCAAGCATTTTAGCTATCTCCTCCTCAGCTACCCTTTTTTTTGGCTAGTGGGAGTCTTCTATAAGGAATCTTAAAAGGTTCATTCTCACCAGTGTCAATCGTATGCAGTACCTTATCGGTACGCCCCAATTTTTCACTTGGTGCTGCAAAAGCTTTACGGTACTTGTATAACAAGTCAGTTAGAGCTTCACGTTGTTCATCATTTTCTACATGGCTTTCGGCTACTAGAGTGTCTAGTTCCGGACTCCTTTCGGGTGAGGAAGGGACTCCGGGTGCCGAAACATGTTTACAGTCTTCTACCAATTCAGACAGGACAACCGACCTGAGGATCGTATCCTTCTGTACGTAGACAGTCTTATTACCGGTATTGGATATAGGAACCACCGTCCAAGCAGCGTTAGCTACTAGAACGTCGGCGGATTCCAATCCGATACTTGACAACATTGCCATGTCTGGCTCTACAACTCCAGTTTTTCCTGAAAACTGTCTGTCCGCTCGACATAAGACATCACAGGCTGTGCCTGGTGGTATCTTAACAGTCTGGGCTACACTGGCTACACTGCTTACTTGCCTAAGTACACATTGTACTTCGAGATGATACGGGTCTCTCACTTCCAATATTCCCCTCTGGGAATCTAACCTTGCTCCATATAATGCAGCAAAATCCAGACCAAGTATACCATCATCCCCGATGTTCGCCACAGTAGGGGTAAGGACGAAGTCCTTATCTTCCTGTAGACTGAACCTCATACATGTTCTACCGAACGTTTGTATCATGCTACCGTCGGCCGTACGAGCATTTCCTTCCGTTGTGAAAGTTTCATGATTCGTAGGCAAAAGATCGTAGAATCTCTTAGCAATGCAGGAGTGGCTAGCACCCGTATCGACAAGAAACTCAGCGGATCTACCACTCACAGATACAACTGCATACCAACTCCTACCTTTCAAGTAGGTAGGACTACTTGCGTACTTAGCAAGTTCCGTCTTAGCGCCAAGGTCAAATCCACATCCCTTCAAGAATTCGAGACAAGGATGACCCGGGGGGAACTGGGCACACCCCACCCTGGCCAACTCATTGGCCGCTCCCTCTGGACTGATATCGGGTTTCCCCTTTGTGTTCTTCTGACGGTTCTTGACACCTGGTGTACTATCAGTCTCCCCAGCCTCATGAGTAAGGAACTGATCAGGTCCCTTAGCTTCACAGCTGGGAGAAATCACTAGAGGATTCTCACCAGTACCGCAAGCGGCGATAGGCTGGCAGTCATGGCAATCACTCATTCAGGGGGTAATCCGGTTGCCTTCATGGACACCCCCTCTCAGTTTTCCTTCTTCACTGAGTCCTCCTTACTCGGATTGTTCCGGTAACGAGTGTTTCTATAAACTGGCTTATCTGCCTCACACTCGGCAGCATAATGCCCAGTTTCCTGACATCGAAAGCATGTCACTTCTCTCCTATCAGGCTTAGGCCTTCTAAGATTTTCAGTAATCTTCTTTACCAAATTGTTAACCAGGTCCTCTGATAAAGACGGACCGGTAGTAGGTTTGGTATCGGGTTGAGTCACAGGAGATTTGGAGGTAATCACTTTCTCCTTGACGTAACCCGGTTTCTTTCCCCAGTTCCGGTTGTACCGGGGGTTCCCTTGGCCAACGGCCCCAACGTTTTCATCTTCGTCAGGTTCCCCTGATTCGGATGAATCGGTTTCGGGTATTCCTTCCGGGATTATCATTGCTGACATCCGTTGAGGTACCTTTCCGGCAAAGATACGGGCCTTTCGATCATAATGATCTAGGGACTGGAATAAATCTGTCAGAGAGGCATCATTCTTCCAAGCTTCACAGGCTACTGTCCTGTGTTCCTGATTCCGCAATCCTTCGATGAATTGTTTAAACATTTCATCTAGGAAGCATTCATCATCTAGTCTCCATTGAGGTCTGGCTTTGTGCAACAGTCGTTGACATTCTAAGCCGAACACTTTGGCAGATTCCTTAGGTTTCTGTGTTCTTTTAGTGAACGTCAGCCAAGGATCTTCTCCAACTATATTCCCATACAAATATGAAGCAATCTCTATGAGTTCATCATATTTCATATGGGCCGGGAGTCCTACAATTTGAGAATCTCTCCATTGTTCCACGGCTCCTTTCCCATCGCCTTCCTTTAACCAGCATACTAGATAAGGAAGAGCTTCCGCCTTGCCCCATCCATTGCAGTTAAAGACATCCGCGCAGCCTTGATACTCCTCCTTCCAAGGGTTCTTGGCATTAAAGGGGGTAGGTATCTTAGCTACTCTACGAGCCGGATTCATGGATCCAGTAAGGGTTAAACCCCTACTCCATTCCATGATCTCCGTATCGTCCAGACCTTGATTGTAACAATCAACACCTAAGTTAGCAATCGCTGCATTAGAGTCATGCAGCGCTTGTAACCCTGGGGAAAGAGATACTCGGCGACTGAGTCTCTTTTTCCTTGGAGGATTCGTACCATAAGTACCTCCAAAGCCTCCGGGTGGTGGTCCTCCTCCACCCCCTGATCCCCCTGTTCCATACGACTGATTTCCATCATTGAAACCAGTCCCACCGGCAGAGGGCCTGCTTCTGGAACTATCTCCTGAAGGTCCGGATCCTTGATCACATCCGGATTGCCCTCCAGCTGTACTGGAATTCCCGGATGGTCGTCCGGTTGTTCCTCCGGAAATGTTCCGGGTATTACCATTGGACAGATTCGCTCCTGATTGGGATTGATTCCATCCATACTGGGCATACGGGCCATTTGGTCCCCCTAAAGGTGACTGTTGTGGCCATCCGCCGTCAAAGGTGGAGGTTCTTGCCGAGTGGCTTTGTTTAGCTCCACTCGCAGAGTCGCCCCCACTATTTCCCGTACCTAAACCAAGAGGTTTTGAGGTATTATCCGTAAATCTAACCTGATGACTCTTTACTCCTTCGCAACGAGGTACAGTTGTCTCTGTTGCCTCGTCATCGCCCCTCAAAGAGTTCATCCGGTTACTCGTCGTGTTTAGGGCAATTCCTGAAACAGTGAAGTCTGGTTCAAGAGTGCCTACTGCACGACCAGTATCCTCTAGATACTTTGACATCTGGATAGCTTTAGCTTCCAGTTCGGAATAATCATCCAGCATTTTTGTCTGCTTGGCAGTCAATTCTGTGGATTCACGTATCCATTGACCTCTGAGTTTTTCATGCTCTTCGGTTTGTTTATGATACGTTTTTCGTGCATCCTTGAAGGCTGATTCTATTTTCATCAGCTCTTCTTGATACTTGCCATAGGCCGATTGAGTTGAATTTAACTCTTGTTTAGTTTTATTCAACTCATCACACGAGGCTCTGTATTCCAGATCCGCCGTGTATAGTGCATCACGATACTGTTCGTGCTGGAGTTGGAAATCTTGTTTTTCCTTCTCCATCTGATCCAATAACAATCGTTGTTGGCGTCTACAACTTTGATCGTAGTCAAGACGTTCTGATATCAACTGTTTGTTTTCAGTCAGAATCTTGTCTCGAGTTCCGGTCAGTGTAATGAGATCCTTCTGGATCTTCTCGTATTCAGCTCTCATGTCTTCAAGCTCGTCCATATTGTTCTTTTCGAATCCACATTTCTGATGTTTAATTCGAGAACTATATGGAGTTTCAAACATACCTGCACTAGGCTTTGGTACCTCAAATGGTAGTTTACCAAATTGAGCAGTACTTTTATGCATTGGTGCAGGTTTCGAAGTACCTCCTGGCATGAATAAGGAGTCTCCAAATTCATCCAGTTTTTTCTTACATCCTCTAACCCATCAGGGTAGTGTTCCAGTGGATCTCTCCACTCTGTTCCTTGGGGTGGTGACTTGATTTCACCATCCTCCATCGGGGAGTTTAGCTCATGATTTGGGCCATTTCCCCTAACTGGGCTCAGCTCAGTCATTTCTGACTGCGCTTACCCGAAGACCAACTGGTCACGGCACCAGTGTAGTGTTTCGTCTCGTTAAGTTAGATTAAATCATAACGAAGAGAGAGAAAGTTTCCGGGTAGGCAACCGAGCTTTTATTTCATAGCTTAAGTTACATACGATCACAGCCTCAGAGGACTACATGCTACTAGGGCATTCGGTTACCCTTTCGGGTAACGACCTGGTTGAGCAGTGGGTAAAACCACTACTGAAGAACATGGGGGTAGAACCAGCCTTATATAGGGGAAAAGCCTGCGAAACTCAGACCGGCCACGTGATGTGTGGCGGACGAGTGGTAGGCCCCCTGGTGTAATGGATACGAACCCAGAGGCAGGTGCTGCCACCTGCCATCCAGACTCCCCCACTACACCCTAAGACCTAGGTCTGAGTCCCACGGGTACATGAACGTAAAGTGTAAATACCATACCCCTACAGTTATCTAAGATATCTATGACTCAGCATGTGAGTTGATTGCAATTTGCAGTATTTATTAATCACATCTTCATTAAAGATTCAGATATATTGGCTTGTGGAATGAAAGAGCCAATTCTGACACCATTGGTGCATCAATTGATATTTGATTATGCTAAAGTTAGTTGTGTGGTGATGGTTAGTGATTGACTTGGTGGACATATATGCTTTGAGCATTAGAACTAGTATTATACTAATGTTTCACTCATAAACCCTTTAACAGAATACGTGCAAACACCTGACTGATAGTCATCAGGGAGGTAATATCAAAATGTGGCTACATGAAATGTCAATATGAGACTAATGGTGTCAGTGTTGGCTGCAATCAAATAGATAGTGAATTTCAGTCAGATGGAGATGAGGGGTCACCACAGGGGGAGTGATAGACAGGGGTCCGCATAGAGAGTGATATTGTGACATACCCTCTGTGTAGTACATGAATACATTTTACAAAAAACTGTGTCTATTAAGTAAGTTCTATAGAGGGGTTAGTACCTCACAGATCCTGTATGGCAACCATGTTTAGGCAAAACCTTTACCATAAACTTACCATTACAAGTTTCACCTGTTAGTGTGCTGAAACAACTAGCCAATTTCTCAATCTCAATCTAGGATCAGTAATCAGTAATACATTGGCAACAATTCATGACAAGGAAACAATTTACTGTTTTATTTCACGCATTGTGCACCCACATGGCCACTGTAAGTAGCAGACTCGCAGTAAATGCCTTCATGAAACCAATGTATATCATGTTTCACATATCAATGATACAGGTACAAACTGAGCACCATTTAAATATGTTCTAGAATATTATCATAATAGATTCTACATATAAGCTTATCAATTTTGGGGATAAATAGGTTTGTTACACATGCATTGTTTATTCTACATATGTCCTACTTTTTCTTAGAGATTCCTACTTTAGTCCTACTTTTTGAAAATTTTCAGTCCTACTTTTGTCCTACTTTTTCAAAGGGGTCTGCCGGACACCCTGCAACCTGTCTTTCTCATCAACCTTCAGTGTTTTGTAATGAACAATGTTGGGCCTTTGCAAATCATGGGTGCAATATTTACACCTGATATGAAATTGGCGTGATAAGGTTTCATGTGGGCTCATCTCAAAGAAGTTGAGTCACGGTGCTTCACCAAAAAATTCCCCCTCCCCAATAAACAACAACAAAAATAGCACACACACAACTGAAATACATTTCTAGCGTCTCATTCCGGGGGCCTCAATGTAAAAACCCTAAAAGGACGGAGAATTAATTCAGTTCATGTGATGGCTCGAGCGCTCAACTTTCCGCCCCCTTTGTGAGTACACTGTCCAGTGAGCCGTCCCAGTCCACATGGTGCTTATAGGTTAAGGTCGGGTTTGGAGTTCTTAGTAAATCGTCTAATTCCATGAAGGATGGGTTGTTGTACACGTTGTGGGTGAGGTGTTGAGGGGGTGGGTTCTTCTACAAGTTGTGGGTGAGGTGTTGAGGGGGTGGGTTGTTGTACACGTTGTGGGTGAGGTGTTGAGGGGGTGGGTTCTTGTACAAGTTGTGGGTAAGGTGTTGAGGGGGTGGGTTCTTGTACAAGTTGTGGGTAAGGTGTTGAGGGGGTGGCGCTAAGAGTTCAGTGCGAGTTCAGTGCGAGTCCAGTGCATACCTCAGCTCTGTCACCTGACCGTACCAGTGATACATGTGTTATAGGAACCTGTTGTGTAATCATCTCTGACATATTGTCAATGGGACGTGAGTGCAGACAGTCGAAAGCTCTAGGGTGCACTCCAGTTGACGAGAGCACGGAGGACTGTGGACCCGGGTACAGCTTTGTTAAGGCAGTTTTCTTGGTCACTTGTGTCTGAGGTCAAGTCAGTGTTTTCATCATTGCCATTAATGCTCATACAATCCATGTATCGCCCACTGGAGTGAGACACTGGGACTTGTGAATGTATATCTCCATCATGACATAATGGCACACATGGGTCTGAGACTTCATCATCACCTGTTTCGGAAGCTGAGTCTGTGTCCTCATCATCATGACTATCCCTACACAGCCTGTCTTCATGGCCCTCCATGGACAGTGGGACGTCTGGGTGTGGACGTCTGTCGTGAGGTAAAGTCAGGGGTGCTCTTTGGATGTTTGAGTGTGAACGTCCATCGTGACCCATCGCTATTTGGATATTTATAGCTGAATGTCATTTGCCATCAAATATAGCATAATTTATAATGATAAATGAAATAATGATTTGACATTGTATAGCAGTGTACATGAAAGGAACAAAGAGATGTGGCGTTCACTGCAGGCAAAGTTACTCACCAGGACTGCATTGCTGCATCATGACGACCAATGGGCGTGATGCGTCAATCATCCTTCAAAAGTTTAATGGGTATAGACATTGTTACAAAAGATAACATTGTTCTTGAGCAGCCTTTCACATGTCTCAGACCATGTGTTTGTAAAATGAGATTCTATATAGCATAAAACCTTTGTATATAAGGCCCCGCGGCTTTTTATGTCAACCACCCCTGATATGTCGATCATAAGCATCCAGCCCCAAGGTCGGGACTTATATGACATGTTTCCTATGAACTCTGCAGTACTATGATAAATCTGGCAAATTTGATGCCTAGACATGGCTTATAACCTTTTATACTGTAAAAGCCAGTGTATAAGCCACACCTGCTTACAAGCAGCACCATGACATGAGGGTTTTGCTATAAGCCACAGCAGTGGACTGAAATGACCACCTTTTCATTACTTTTATCTATGTAAGTAAAACCTTGCATATCAAGTCGCACCCTGAGTTTCTGAAGCTGTTATAAGCCACATCAGGGTCTGAATTGGTGTATAAGCTGCAGCTTAAACACAAGGTTTATGCCACATCAGGGTCTGAATTGGTGTATAAGCTGCAGCTTAAACACAAGGTTTATGCCACATCAGGGTCTGAATTGGTGTATAAGCTGCAGCTTAAACACAAGGTTTATGCCACATCAGGGTCTGAATTGGTGTATAAGCTGCAGCTTAAACACAAGGTTTATGCCACATCAGGGCCTGAATTGGTGTATAAGCTGCAGCTTAAACACAAGGTTTATGCCACATCAGGGTCTGAATTGGTGTATAAGCTGCAGCTTAAACACAAGGTTTATGCCACATCAGGGTCTGAATTGGTGTATAAGCTGCAGCTTATACACAAGGTTTATGCCACATCAGGGTCTGAATTGGTGTATAAGCTGCAGCTTATACACAAGGTTTATGCCACATCAGGGTCTAAATTGGTGTATAAGCTGCAGCTTATACACAAGGTTTATGCCACATCAGGGTCTGAATTGGTGTATAAGCTGCAGCTTAAACACAAGGTTTATGGCATTGGGTCAGTGTTTGTACGCAGGGCAGTGATGTGACAGTATGTGATGACGATGTATATTGTACCTATGCAAACCATTTGTGCCCAAATAAATAAAATTGTAAATATTTATTCAGCTTTGTTTACGCTAAATTGTTGTCATTGGCTATTACATGTATTCAGGAACTTCTATTTGAAACATTTATTGTGACAGATTTATGTTGACAAAGAGAGGATAATATCACAACATCTTTGGTATAATGTACATCTCTCAAATATAGATAAAGGCGTGTCAATCCCGAACATGTTACAAATAGGGGGAATCTTGATAATTGAAACAACTTGTATTTTCTCATTGACTTTCTTTGTTTTGTACAATCAGGGTCCATCAAAGTAGGACATTTACAAAGTCAGGATGCACCTTATATACTTGTGTGAGATCACAGTATTTGTAAGATATTATATTATTGCCATGATGAAACTTGTGGGCTCATGACTCAATTAAGACAGCAAATCTCAATGAAGTTGAGTCAAGGTGCTTCAAAAAAAAAGTTCAGGTAAACTTTCCAGCCTCTTGGTGAGCACACTGTCAAGTGAGCCGTCCCAGCCCACATGGTGCTTATAGGTTAAGGTCGGGTTTGGAGCTCTTAGTAAATCGTCTAATTCCATGAAGCCTGGGTTCTTGTACAAGTTGTGGGTAAGGTGTTGAGGGGGTGGTGCTAAGAGTTCAGTGCGTACCTCAGTTCTGTCACCTGACTGTACCAGTGATACATGTGTTATAGGAACCTGTTGTCAACTTGTGTAATAATCTCTGACATATTGTCAATGGGACGTGAGTCATTATTGGGATGTGAGTGCTGTCATCATTGCCATTCGTGCTCATACAACCCATGTATTGCTCACTGGAGTGAGACACTGGGACTTGTGAATGTATATCTCCATTATGACATAATGGCACACATGGGTCTGAGACTTCATCATCACCTGTTTCGGAAGCTGAGTCTGTGTCCTCATCATCATGACTATCCCTACACAACCTGCCTTCATGGCCCTCCATGGACAGTGGGACATCTGGATGTGAACGTCCAATGTGACTCACTGCCATTAGGATGTTTGTATATGAACATCCATTATGAGGCAAGGTCACTTGTGGTTCATCTGTACGTGACAGTCCGTCCTGAGGTAAGGTCCCTAACTGCTGCTGTGTGAGCTTGTTGTACATCTCCTCAGTCAGTGTAGAGATGGTGTCGTGGTTGATGTTGTCATGAGCCGCACACATTAACACAGTGTCAGCAGCTGTATCCGTGAAACATGACTGGTTACAGACACCAGGGTCATACACGAAGTCATCAATGACGTCCATACTGCCTCATGTTTGTAAGCACCAGGAATTGTCTACGTGTATCACAGAAGTGTAGTTAATACCCCATATAGCACACATGATTGGCCACCTGAAAATGTAAAAAATCGGTTTGATTTTTTAACTTAATGAACTACTAAAGTAAAGTCCCTTAAGATTTGAAACAGCCATAGAAAGGTTTTTGTACTTAAGTATTCATCACAAACAAAGCTGGTTTTTTTTCTTGCCAACTGGGTCCTAATAGTCTATAAATACTGTAACCGTTGGGCCACCCTTTAGCCTGTCGGGTTATCTGTCGATGTGACACTAATACCAGGGACAACAACACAAGGAACTTAGAGTTTCCAAAGCTTTATTACTGATTTGAACATAGGTCACTTATTCGATGATAGGATGCACACTTATTGCTACTATAGAGTAATACCTTATGACTCTATCTGCCTAAGTATAGACAGTAGGTTTTGATAGATATTGAAATAGTATGGAGGTGCGAGAGGTCTTAGTGCCTAAGACACACTCGCTGGACTAGGAACATGTTGTCCCTTATATAGTAGGTTAATTAACATGTGACATCTTTAGCATATTGATTGTAATTAGAAATGGCGGGAACCTTATAGGTCACGTGCGGCAAATACTAATCCTCTTACATCACAGGCTTAGCGCCTAATTGGTGGTTAAACATATGTTACTGGTCGGTACTGATAAGTACCTTTTTATAGATGTACTAGTGGCTTCGCCACTAGAGTTTGAAGCAATAGAACCTATCATGGGAAACATGTGCCTATTCACGGAAATCTATGAATGAGTGAGTAATAGATGTTTAACGCCATTTCGACAGCTGAGGTCATATTCATGGTGAGAACTACATTACACAATTTCACAGAGGAATGTGTCAGTGCCCGCACATATGTGCACCACACACATCCTGAGGGGATAGGAAAGAGGAGAAATAGACCCTTTTAAGTGGGCTAGGGAGGCCCGTGGAAATCTATGGCCTATTCCCGGATCTGTAGGGCTATTCAAACACTCCTTCAGTGCAGCCCCCTGGTGTCTTACACTAGAAGCGCTTATCTTAGCGACGCTTATCTTAGCAACGCTTATCATAGCAACAGCAAACAATTCTACACTCTCCCAGCAGATACTCTCGGAGGGTTGAGTTTTGATTTTCTCTGGATCTAATGATCAGATCTTAACATATGACCTATCAAATTAAAGCCCTCAACGAGTACAATCTAGATCTACAAGGATCGAGAGACTTCCATTCTAAATATTTTCAGGATGGGTGCCAATCTATCTGGATTGAGATCCAAAATGGCGGCCATTTCAGCATGTCTGATGATTTTTGAGGCTATAAAACATTTCTCCAAAATATAGATAACCAAATCTTTAAGAGTTAAACATTAGGAATAATCAAGTTGGTAAAACACTACAATGTTTTGAAAATATTTTTGTTTAATTGTCTATACTTCAGATCGAGTTAGCTGGCACTTTCCTCACTGCTTCACAGCCTAAATATTTTGCTTCATCTGGTACCCCAAGGGTACTGTAGGCTGAAGCAGTGACAATTTCGAATTTTGTAACCAGCGATCTAGGAACCCATTTTTATATATAGGGTAATGACATACCATTTTATTATGCCATAATTTGTAACATATGATTGTATTAATGCATGAATATGTGAGGCATTAATACATATAACTCCATATGAGCATTCATGCTCCACTGCACACCAGCTATGTCAATATACATAAGTTATAAGACCAAAGGCACCAACCTCATGGTCCACTGACCACTAAAGAATAGTGTATATAATTATCTAATGGTGAAAGCTACCGACCTAATGTTTCACTGAACACAAATAATCGTGTATATAATGTTTAAGAGTCACTGCAACCGACCGTCACGAGCCGCTGAGCACCGCAGATGCCGTCATGGGTGTCTGAGCACCAAACTCTGAACAATGGGTTACATAAGGGACGGTGTTGTGAACTTCCGGCGGCTCTGGAGCCGCCCCACGGCCGTTCAGCTCAAAGATGAAAGCAGTTATGTAACTGCCCATACAAGACGGTCAAAATGAGCTTAAGATGAAGGCTCTACTTGCATTATTAAAAAAGCAACCAAGACTGTTTCAAGCTTTGAATACGCAACAGACAAATGAGCGCAGTCTGGAGGGCCAAGCATCATCATCATCATCATCATCATCATCATCATCATCATCATCATCATCATTATCATTAATACACAGGTGGAGTGGAACATTACTTTATACCCATATTATAATTACTGTGTGTGGAAATTACCTGTATATTAACATTTCTGTTAATGATACATGACATGTTCTGCCTAAGCTGAATAAACCAGTGATAACTGGAATAACACTAATAAGAGCTTGATATTCTTACTCTCTATAAGCCACTAGTCATATGATATTTCTCATATGACAACTTGATCATGCACAATCTCTAGTGTGACAGTTGTATTACCGGTCGATAAGATATGTATCGATAGAAACACATGTTAATTCATAGAACAAGATCAATGGATAATTCATGACGAGTGTCCATTGACTACTTATTTTATACCACGAAACCAATAAATAATCAATAGAATACCAATAAATTCAAGTTGAAAACAAAAATTATTCCCCCTCCCCGGGACTCAAAGCCAGCCATAGTGTGTGTACACAGGTACATACACCTCCTCATCGCCCGGCAGTGGACAGCGACAGCACCCGTCTTGGCTACGCCTGGCAGCGGCACACGACGAAAAATAGTGTTTGTACACAATCAGTACACACACCTCGGCGCCCGGCTATGCTTGGCTTGCTTTGAATGCGTCTCGCAGTTATGTTTGTGTAAAATACAATACAATGTACGATACATACACCTCGTCACCCGGCAGCGGACAGCGACAGCGCACACGGCGAAAAAAAGATGCGCCCAGACCGGGGCTCGACCCGCGTACCTCTGACAGCTGAGCGCAAAGGGCTAACCACTAGGCCACGGCGTCACACACCTCAACGGTCGTCTCGGCTTGGCTTTGTTTGAATGCATCCCGCGGTTATGTATACATGATCGGTACACACACCTCAGCGCCTGGCTAGGCTTCCTTTGTTTGGTTTAGTTCTAGCCAACCACTTCTCGTCAGTCCCTGTGGTGCAATGCATAGGGAGTTGAATTAGGGATCTGAGACTGCAGGTTCAAGCCCTGCCCAGCTCATAAGATTTTGTGGGTTTTAACATGTAACATATGACATGGAAGGACATGAGAGGCGTGTGGGTTATCCATGGATAACCGCATGGTGTGTGGGTTATCCACGGATGACCGCACGCCTTACAAAATTGATGTTACAGCCTACAGGGTGTGCAATATCGACAGGTATGTGCATGGGAATATCCAGCAAAAAGCACTGAGTAACCCAGAAATTGTGGTATAAAGAACGGTAAGGCAGCATGTAAGCTTGCCCGTTACACTACCCCCCACAAGAATTTGTACAGGGTTTTGAAAAAGACAGTAGTAGTATTATTTATACAGTTCTATAACACACATAAGAGAACGATGAAATATCAGCCAAGAATATGTTACGTGTTGATGAATAACGTAATATAAATGCCAGAAGTCAATGTCACAACATAGTTCTTCCCGGTATCGAGTTGGTTCCATCTTCTCGGGCCTGGTTCACAACAAAAGGTTACAAAGGAGGACCTACTATGTATTCAGCCTGATATAGTAGCCAAAGTTTAAAACACAGACACCTGTTTTAGTCCATTAAAAGAATATACAAGGGAAACTCCAACATGTTTTCTGTTCGCTTCTTAAAACAATCTGTTCGTTTTCATAAAACAAATGGCAGGTATCCTTCTTCCACAGGTTAGTGATAATAGTTTATAAGAGATCCTCCTTTGTAGATAAGGCACTATCATCCTTCTGTGGCTAGCGCAGCAGAGCTACCGGGGTCATCCGAATCCTTTAACGAACGGGTTAGTCCATGGTAATGGCCAGGTCAGCATCCGATAGAGATGGAGATCAGCTGCCTGGACTAGGCAGTGTCACCATCCCTACACAGCTTTTTCTCCTCTACAGGAGCTTCAGTGTCCATCTGCTCCTGCGGTGCCGGTGAGACATCCTCTGTAGGAGGCTTGTACTCCTCAGCGGGTTGATCGTCAACTCCTGTAGGACGGAGTGTGAGCAACCCGGCCGGTGGCACCATAGGAAGCCAGGTGGTGGCATTCCCTGACTTGTCAGGCCCTGGCGTCCCTCATTCCCATCATGTGAAACATGTGAGTCTGAGAGCCCATGGCCTTCCAGCCTGGAGGGGCTGTCATCCTCGGGTCAAGTGTCATGCTGGGCTCTAAGATGTGGCTACTCATCGGCGCCAACCTCAGGTAGCCTTTCCTCTCCCAGGCCTCCAGGGACATTCCAAACTGTGGATGCAAGTGTGAAGAGGCCTGATTCCTCGTGGCGCGCCTTATCGAAGGCAGCGTCTTGGGAGACCTGCTCCTTGTAACCTTCCAGTTCTGCCCGAGCCCTTGCTTTCTCTTTAGACCTCTTCTTCTCATCCTCCTCAGACAAGATAGAAGATGCCTTCAGTAACGACTCTTCGAAAGTCGCTACCTGAGAGGCTTGGGTTCGGCTGAACTGCTCTGTCAGTGAGTCTTGAAGCTCACGCACTGGGGTGCTTATCTGCTCCGAGAGCTCACTGTTCTCTTCTGGTAGTGGTCCTGGTAACAGGGGTCTGGCCACTTCAGCAGGAACTGACACACCATCAGAGTTAGAGGAGCTCCGCCGAGAGCGGGAGTCCGGATGAGGTCGATAGGGATTCGTATGTGCCTTACAGATGTACATCTTCTCACACATTTCGGCCCAAAGGCGAGACTCAAATTCTCGGTTTTGTTCCGAATGCAACATTACTGGAGCTCCCCAGTTGAGAATCATATTCTCGAAGAGTGCTGTTGGTAACGGCAATATGGTTTGGTATAGGATATATCTGGACGTACTTGGTATAGTAGTCCTGCACTACCATCATACATGTGTAGGGGCTCGTGGAGCTAGTGTTTGCTCCCTATTCGAGAGGGCAGGTCGATCGGTGCGGTTACCACCGGTAGGACCAGAGGTTGCTTCGATCTCTGGCCACTACGGGGTGATGGCAGCACTAGTCTTAGCTGCTCCAGTCCCTACCTTGGACCACGTAGGGAGCTCAGTTGGTTTCTGGCTGCGGCCAGGACAACACCTGAATAGAACTGAGCTATACCCATACCACCACTCCGAACATATGTAACTCCAAATAAACAAAGCTAACTTGTCTGGTTTTGCTTGATATTTACATCTCTCGAACTAGATCGAAGTTATATAAAATCTCAAACCATTACACTGGTGCCGTGACCAGTCTTGGTTTTAGTGCACGACCCTGGACCCTGAACCATGACGGAGCGACCCAAGGAGACTTGGGGTTCGACAGTGGTGACTCCACTGAATCTGACTTCAGCAACTTAGGTTCTGAAGCGAAAGCGCCACCATTTACGGTAGATACAGGCCGAAGCCTTACTATCAAAACCGAAGATGGCTATAAGACGTTCACTGATTCCCTAACAGAAAAGGTAGTTCAAACTCCTAAGTTGACAACTACCCAGGCACAATTGACTTTGAATCCGAAGAAACTAGACCTAACACAACAGACCACTTCGGATCCAAGAACTCGAAGTCCCATCATGATGATGAACACTTCGCTTCGAAGACATGTAGCTACTACCACTAGTACTGCTACAGCTACACCGATCACAGATAGGAAGTCACTTGAAGGCTTAAGTACATCTATATTTGATGTAGGTGGAAGCCAAAGCCAAAGATTGACTACAAAAGAGTACTTGCGACAGCAAGCAATCAACCGAGATGAGATGATGAGACGCGACCAACAAAAGAAGTGGGAAAATTCCGAATACAAAGTAGTGTGCCTACGAAATCTCGAAAAACAATGCGAGAAATACGAAAATGAACAAAAGATTCTATTTTTCTGAACAATCTTGAACAGAATGTGGAGAATAAGGAAGCTAGAAACAGATCTCTGGAAAAGGAGCATCTAGTTATCCAAAAGAAGCTCGAACTGACTAAAGCTGAATAGGAGAACGAGAAACTCAAACTTGAGATCGAATACGAACAATGGCAGGCTGATCAAGAAGATAAGCGCAACCAATTGTTAATCGATGAAGGTAGAATCCGAGAAAACATCGATCTTCGGAAAACTGAAAATGAAAAGTTAGTACAGATACGAAATGCAATGATTGAAGACAACGAGCAACTAATGCTGGAAATAAAGGATAACAATGAAGACTTCTCAACCCACCAGCAAGAATTGTGCCTACAGATAGCTCAGCTAACAAAGAAAAAGAATGCTCTAGACTGTTATGTAACAGGCCTGGAGAATACAGTGCCACCACCGAAGATGACAACAACATGTCAACTAGCAACTGACGACATTTCAAACAATGATAATGTCCATATCAATGGTGAAGAAAATTCTTTCCATACTGATACTACTCCAACTACATGTTGTGACATCGCTGACGATTTAGATTCAGATGAATTCGAGGAACAGAATGTTATACCTTCTGATCAAACATTTGTCAAAGGTATGGCACCAATGACAACTTCGACACCTGCGGAAGCCCTGGTGAGACAGAGATTACCAGACTAAGACCCATTCATCAATGATAATGCTAGGGTGAATGTTACCGGTGACGGTATCTATCAACATGGACATAAATCTGGGGGTGGAGATAAGAAACTGAGATTTAGTGTCGGAGATGAGAATGGTGGATCCTATCAGTGTTCGTACCAATAGTTCGTACCAATGAGGATGGATCTTTCGACATCTCGTATGAAGACAACTCCTCTCCTCGAAATCTGGGAGCAGGCAATGATCAGAGTCAAGGTGCCACGGGAGGTACTTTGGGTAAAGCCGGAGGAGCTCCAAGGCCCAACAGCAGAGCGACAGGTGCTGCTGGAGGATCTTCTGGAAGTAGGAGGCGATCTCGAGCCACCCTCGATAACTTACTGAATCGATCCTCGAACACTTCCGGGTGTGCTCACAACGAAGAAACGATTCAGGATTGGAGCGTTAGCCAAGTGGGTAAGCTGGTACATACCAGCTACGCTGCTTGAAGAGTTGCCATCATTCCCTATGTCGGGACTGCGACGTGGAAGGAATGGTTTTCAAACTTTACCGACGACATGCGCTGTAGCGCATGGTCCCCCAAAGAAGCACTGCCACACCTGGTCAGATGTTTGAAGGCCGGACCAGGGAAGATAGCAGTGGTCAGATGGAATGAAGTCTACAATGAACGTGGCACATTCACCGATTTAGTAGAATTCGCGAGTGTACTCCTGTACAACTTGGTGACCGAGGACCCTATGATGGTTTTCAAGAAACGGACCCAAAAGCCTCATGAGACTTTTAGGGCTTTCGGATTCAAACTGCAGACCTTATTACATAAGGCCCGTCCCAATGTTGGTCTGACTGTGGAATACTTCATTAACAACCTACTACCTCAGTCAATACAAGGACGAGGAACAGCAGCAGGCCGCCCTCGCTGCTTGGAAAGGGAAGAATGCAGGGCTGACCGACCTCTTCGAAGGAATAGATGACTTTAACAAGGTTTGAACCTTGATGGCGGGTAAAATCCCCATGAAGGCAGCTGCCACCGCAATGGCCTCGACAGCTCCGGTCTCCTCCATGCATCAGGCTGATGGGGGTGACTCCGAGATTGAAGAGGAGGATGGAAGCATCTCTGCTGTCCAAGTGAAACGAGACATGAAGAGGAAGTATATACCCCGATGGATGTTCAATAAAAGGACTCCTAGTAGGGACATCAGACCTAAAGCTGAGCCCACCCCCACGGAGGGAACGAACTCCCGAGGTCTAAGGTCCTCTTCACTGCCTACTCCAACAACATCCAACACTACTACTTTTGTAGCCACTCCGGCACAGGTGGATGTTACCAAAATGATGGAGGAAATGATTAAAACCTTTACTGAAGCTATGACCATGAGACGGCCTCGTCAGAGGGTGGACCGGTCTCGGTTAAGATGCTATAGATGTCAGGAAATGGACCACTACGCCCACGAATGTACTGCTCCGAAGCCCATATTCGCCCTTGTTACGGCTGTCCAGGAAGGTGAGGGTGAAGCAGGGAATGAGGAAAACTAGAGGGGGTCACATTAAGGGCAAACGATGTGATCCCTGAAAGGAACTGCCAAAATACCGGAAACGGCAAGATCGAACTATCCAACAAGCCAATATCTCCTGGGAGTCTGGTAAGGCAGAAGGATCCTCTCACTCCAGTCGGGGCCAGGAGCTTTGATGTGATGGCGGATCAGGGGACCCGAAGCCGGAGGGAGGAATCCTGCATCAAAGACGAGGAAAGATGGGTCAGAGAGCTGGCCTGGGTGAGTGCGACATACCTTCCCCCAGACCATCCATGTTTAGCCTTTTTGAAAGACTTTGAATGGGAGCTTGGTGACTACGAGGAGCAGGTTTGGTTTGCTGAGAATCCTTCCCCATTGGGAGGGAAAAGATGGTACGTCACTGTATCGGTGAAGGAACAGGTCAGAGAATTCTTGATAGATACTGGTGCCAGCCATTCGTGTATCTCCAAGAAGTTCTTCGAACTGATGTCGGGTAAGCCTGATGCACTCCCGGTAAATGCTTGCATGGCGGACGGTAGCCGGATACAGACTTTTGGTAAGACCTTCATACAAATCGGGATGGGTGGACATGACTTTGTCATGTGCCCCACTATTGCCGAAATTAGTGACGATGGGATAATTGGATTGGACTTCGCTAGTTTGTATGGCGCTGTGTTGGTTCCTCGCCATGGGTTGTTGAAGATTAAGCATCCATACAACTGCTAAATCCGTTGTGTATTAAGACACATGTCCTCCATAGTGACCGTGGTACAGACTGTGAAGATTCCTCCTGGAACTACCTGCGACGTGCTGTGTTCCTCGAACTCAAAGTGCAGGGGGCCCAATGCGGTGTTTGAACCCAACTCAGAAAGGCTGAGTTCTCTAAGATTAGAATCTGTCAACACCTTAGTTGGCAATGGAGCTTGGACGGTCATTCCCATGACCAACCGAGGCCACAATCTTATTTATTTGTATAAAGATGAACAGGTAGGGCAAATGTCCCTCACGGAGTGCATATCTGAAGTCCACTTCGAGAGTGAGGCTCACCCGAAACCAGTGAAGAAACTGACAGATGAACTTGACAAGCTGGTTGACGACTCCTCGTTGACCAACGCTGATGAGAAAAGAAGGCTTCGAAACCTGCTAACAGACTACTTCCCCGCTGGTGAGGATGGAGGTCCGGTGGGTAGGACTGATAAAGTTCTACCCAGCATCGACACTGTGGATGCTAAACCCTTTAAGATTCCATATCGGAGGCTGCCTCTGAAAAAGAAACTCGAAGCGGAGAAGCAAATTCTCAACCAATTGAAGCAGGGGTTATTGTACCTAGTACCAGTCCCTGGTCTAGTCCTGTTTGTATGACTACGAAGAAAGATGGAACCATAAGGTTCTGTATGGACCACGGAAACTTAATGGGTTAACCAAGAAGAATTCTTATCCTTTACCTTGGATTGACGAGACTTTGGACTCCCTTGGGGGGAACAAATACTTTTGCGCCCTGGACTTGCAGTCCAGCTATTGGCAAATTGGAATGAAACCCGAAGATATGGAAAAGACAGCCTTTTCGAGCCATATGGGATTATTCCAGGATAATGTATTACCCTTTGGGTTATGCAATGCGCCGGCTATGTTCGAAGCCATGATGGAAACCATGTTAATTGATTTATTATGGGAACGTTGCCTGGTGTATCTTGACGACATAGTCGCATTTAGAAAAACGTTTGAGGATTATGCTATCAACCTCGAATTGGTCTTGAAAGGGATTGAAGCTTAAACCTAATAAGTGTAATTTGTTTAAAACATCCAGTACCTACTTAGGTAGAATAATAACACCTGACGGTATTCTTGCCGATCCCGAGAAACTTCAATCAGTTTCGGAATGGGCTAAGCCTGAGAATGCCAGGGAGATTCGTTCTTTCCTGGGTTTTTGCTCGTATTACATAGACTTTATCCCGAATTACTCCAAAGTGAGCTATCCTTTGCAAATACTTGCAATTGGACTCTGGGACAGATTAAAGAACGTTTCCCATGGGGTGACGAGCAAGACAAGTCTTTTCAAGCTATAAAAGATTTGTTTGCAAACACACCGGTGTTGAAATACCCAACTTCGGATGGGCATTTCGTCCTTGATACAGATGCCAGCAATGATAGCATAGGGGCGGCCAAGACGGAGTCGAAGTTCCTATTGCTTTAGCGAGTAATACTTTGAATAAAGCGCAGAGAAACTATTGCACAACTAAACGTGAGTTATTGGCTGTGGTGGTGTATACTAAAAAGTTTCGACACTTTCTATGGGGTTCCGACTTTACGTTGAGAACTGATCACTCATCTTTGAAGTGGCTCCTGAACTTCAAGGACGCTGAAGGGATGATTGGGCGCTGGTTAGCTCATTTATCTGAGTTTGGATTGGAGCACAGTCAAATCCAGGACCGAGCAGGCTCGAAGCATGTAAATGCTGACGCCCTTCAAACAATTCCAACAGAGTGACCCTGCAATAAAACGAGTAATTCAACTACTTAAGAATGGTAAGAGGCCAGAAAGGCCAGCCATCTCTATTGAAGATCAAGAAACCCGTAAGTTTCTAGCTCAGTGGACTGAGCTGGAAATGATGGATGGGCTGCTTTGTCGTTGGAAGACTTGTCCCACTAAAGACAAGAATTTGTAGATAGTGATCCCTATGGCAATGAGATGTGACATCATGTACTTCTGTCATGGCCACAAAACTAGTGGGCATTTCGGGAAGAGGAGGTCACTCGAACACCTCTCGAGACGCAATTACTGGCCTGGAATGAGTAGTGACATCACCAGATGGGTTATGACATGCCCTGAATGTGGTAAGAACAAGCCCGGGCCTGGTATGGGTAAAATGCCCTTGATGCAAGAACTGTTCGGGGTAAGATTCGCCCGAATAGACATTGACATCATAAACGGAATGGAACCCACACCTCGAGGGAACACCTGTATGATGGTAGTTTCGGACTATTACACGAAGTATACTCGTGTATTCCCACTGCCTAACCACAAAGGTGCCACTTGTGCTAGTGCATTTGTCAAAGGATGGGCCCTACACCTGGGCACACCTCTGATGATGCACAGCAAGGGAATTCGAGTTGAATTTATGGCAAGAAATGTGCCATTATTCGGCGATATGCAAAACTTGAACTAATCCATACAGACCTCAGTCTGATGGTCAGGTGGAGAGGTTCAATAGAACATTGATTCAAGTCCTGAAACCCTTGGTAAACTCATGTCAAGATGATTGGGACGAACAGTGTGACTTCGTAGTACATGCTTATAATAGCACTGTACATGCCTCAACAAACTGCTCGGGATGGGATGGTCCTCATGTGGTGATGAAGATCATCTCCGAGTCCACTGTTAATATATTGAGTTTGCCAACGGGTAGAACCAATAAATCGAACATCTGTAGACTACGACGATGGAGAGGCAGGGAAGCAGCCAATGCTGAATGCAAAGAACTAACGGAAAAATGGAACAGAGAAAAAGACGAGATCCTTATGAAACCAAAGTGTTTAAGGACATCGCCTGGAGCTAAAAAGTTGAATAAAAGGAAGTCTAAGAAGACTGGAACGAGAAAAGCTTAGAGAATCAATGTGAATCTAAAATCCGATCACAAGGAAAATGTCTCGCCAGGACACAGGAGAAGAGGTAGGAAGAGGACGCTGGTATCTTCTGATAAACCACCTCGGACTCCTGGGTTGAAAAAGAAAAATCAGGTAGGGGAAAGACGCAGCCCACGACTTGCCATAAGGTCTGCCGTTACTTAAGTCCTGGTACACAACAAGTGTAAATATCCTGTAATATGTGATGTTATTTGTTTATAAAAGTTGAGATACTTTGAAGCTGACTCAAAGTAGGGCCAGATGCACTGAAGTACCCCGTTCATGATTCCTGTGGGTGACAGACAGCTAAGCTGACATGCATGTAAGATACTGCATGTATTTCTGTCGAACTCCCGATGATATGAACAGCGCAGGTACACACCAATGCAACGACCAAACGGAGAGAAAAATTCTCGAACTACAATGGGCGCTGCTCGATGTAGTACTAGTTTTTGCCACGGCGGGAAGGCTGGCGTGCCGGTTAAAACCTGAAGTGGCGCAGTCCCCCCGTGCGGATGCGCACTGAAGCATCGAGAGTTGTTGTGCAGCCATTTTCTCCCATAGCACACGTCCAGATCTGTAGGAGACGGACGTGCTTCTGGTGGGTGGACACTTCCACTTGTTTCTAATACAATTCTTCAGGGAGGTGGTGAATCGAAGACTATTCGGAGTAGGGTGAGAAAGTTCCGACTACTCTTGGGCCCGTAATAATGGCCCAGAGCCAGGTTACGGCAACCTTAAATGCCAACCCCGAGGGACACCCTGTCCCAGTCACCGAATCAGAAGAAACAATGGACACTTTGGAAGTCCTCGCTTCATCAACGACAACAACTGATGGCTCTACGCCAGCCCCACGACTCCCGAAGGACCAAGTCATCATTCCGAAGTTCTTTTGAACATAGGAACCGACTCCAGAGTGGAGATAGTTATGCCTGAACCAGCCGACGCCATCCTCGAAGTGCCAGTCACTGTCCCCGGACTAGAGACAGTGCTGAGGGGTACATCCATACCGCTTCGGGTAAGGACTGTTGGATTGCTCCACGGATGCTCGGAGGCAAAGGTTTACCCCCTGATTGCATTTCTATGGATGTACAGATGAGATTGGTCAAGGGCCAAATAGATGATATCGGTAGAGACACCTATTGGTGTGACTTCTTCAGCCTAGCTGAGGCCATGTGCGGCTCTGACGCACTGGCTCAGGTAGTGGACGACATCGCCGAGGACGAGCGGATCCGAATGTCCCTCGAAACCCGTATGATCTATGGACTCATGCCCATAGACAAACCACTGCCTAGCATTTACCGCTGGGGGCAGAATCATCCTCCGATTCGGGACCGAGAATGCACCTACGCATACTGTGTGGCCAGTTCACCAGTTTGACAATCTGAAGACAGACTGTTGGAGGATGAGGAACTGGTGAAAGAGGATACCCGAATGGCAAAGGAGTCTTCTCGGGAAGACGCCGACGCCAAAGCTATCCCTGATGCCGCTCAACCTGACTCTGTCGAGGAAACCCTAGAGGACCTCAAAAAGAAGCAGGCCAAGATGGAGAAAGAGAGGAAAGCACTCCTCAAGAAAAAGACCAACTTGAGGAAGAACATCGAGAAACTCAAGAAGGAGAAAGACGAAAAGGAAGGTTTCGAAGAGATCAAGCCTCGACTGAACAAGAAACGATTCTCTAAGAAAGAGGTTAAAGAAGATTCTGACAGTGAGGACTCTGGTGCATCCACCCGGTCTTCTCGAGCTCAGAATCGATCAGGTTCAAATCCTACTAAACCGACCTCACCCGAACCAGGGGCATCCAGTGCCTCTTCGAAGTCTACGACTCCGAAGAAGGTACAGGCTCCCCCACCAGTTCCGGCCTTTGAGGTTACACCAGGTCGTGCTTCAAGACATTCACCCCGAGGTTCTTTGGCAGTTGTGAACAATATGCTGATTCGTACTCGATCCTGCCTGCCAGAAATCGTCATGACGAAAGTGATGACGAAGACTGGATGAGGTCCAGCACGGATGATCCGGTACCTTTGACGTTCTACCGAGTATGGGTAGCGAGCCTGAGCGACACCACGAAAACCCCGAGGACGTATTACGGCTATGAGTATAGAACGAAGCTCAAATATGCAATATGCAGCTTCGAACTATAGTAGCCAACAGAGAAATTGCTCATTCGAGGTATGTGTGAACCTGCACGAGAACGAGAAGAAGTGGTCCACTAAGGATCGCTTCTATCGACACTTGTGGAGGCCCACATGCATCATGAGCCGATCTACCGATGTACAAATGAGAAAAATGAGGATGAGAAATGCAATGGCTACGTCACACGCCGTGGACGTCTGACAGAGCACATTGTCAAGAAGCATAGTCTGAAAGCCGAGGACGCCATGGCTAGAGTCCAGAAACTGCATACCAAGCTCATGAGTGTGTGGTATGATCTGAAGCAGAAGGAGCGTATCGAACTGCTCATAACCACTGAGTATTTCTGCCATG
Source organism: Acholoe squamosa (assembly GCA_949317995.1). Classification (NCBI taxonomy): domain Eukaryota; kingdom Metazoa; phylum Annelida; class Polychaeta; order Phyllodocida; family Polynoidae; genus Acholoe; species Acholoe squamosa. The sequence continues at coordinate 53,565,747 of OX439052.1, forward strand.
TATCTAAAGGCAAGCAAGATGACTATTTTACGAGGAATGTGAAATCTCACAGGTTCGACATGACACCTGAAACCCATTGGGAAGTAAAAATCATGAGGAAATACAGGGATACCATGGATAAGCATGGCAAGGTGAAGCCCCAGCCTGGAGTCGACCCTTGCCATAAAGATAAGAAGAGATCGAGGTCTGAGTCGCAGTCACCTGCGCCACCAGAAGCATCAGAAAGGAAACGTTCTCCCACCCTCGAGGAGATCATGTCTCAGACTGATCCCCGAGGTATGGAACAAATTTCCCCACTGATGCGACAATCGAATGCTGGCGATTTCCTGACCTGGCTACGCTCAGGAACCGTGTATACATATGATGATTGGATCTGGGGTCGAGTAGACCAACCACAAATCCCTCCGGCACCAATCGATGCAGCTTCGAACGTGCACACTATTGCACAAATAGTGACAGGAGATAAGAAAAAGGACGACTTCCCAGCCCTTCAAACAGTCGCGACCCCTGGTAAGGAGTGGCAGGTACTGTCTGCTGGAGGGAAGATTAGTGGATCGATGGGCCCACCTTCGAACCCAGCGCCGACCGCTAAGGTCAAGCGCCCCGGTCCCGGAAGGGACCGAACCAACCACTACCTGTTCAAGGTGTGGTTGTACTATGCCAGCTGCCACTTCCACCGGCCAAACTCGGAGCACTGTGACAACTAGCTCTGTGCAGTCCAGCGATATTAGTGGTGAAGAGGGTGCTCCTACACCTCCACCACCGTCATCTGCCGGAATGTACTGGCGACCCATCCTTCACAGGGTCCGAACTTCTTCCGACCTGGATGTTAAAGATCCAGAGGAGTATATAAAGGAACGATGTACTCAGTCCATCAACATACAGAAGGAGGTGTTTGAAGCTTGGCAAGAATGCCACCTTAATCAGAGTGTGACTTATCTCCGCAGTATGTCTGAAAGCATTTTCAAATGCCTTCACGAGATACAGCAGAGAGAGACTGAGCAAATCACAACCAAAGCCACTGCTAAGGTTGATGAGGTTGCAGGACCGCAGAGAAGAACCTGAGAGACGCTGCTAATACAAAGGGAATGTGTGATCTGAAGCTTAGGAAGCTAAGAGAGGAGATGGACTTCATGGATGCCAAATTCATGGGGGCTTTCGGGTGCCTTTTCTCTGAATGGGATGGCACACCCGAGTCTGCCTTCGAGCTGTTGATGAAGCAGCAAGCTAAGAACAGACCAGCGCCATCAATGAACCCTAAATCAGGTCCCAGCGCGGCCGGCTCTGCCCCCTCTGCCTCACCTGACAAACCAGAAAGTTCGAAGCAAGTCTGACCAAGCCTGTGCTATGGAGACAAATAACTAATTTGCTACCGATCCAACCTAGAAACCTAATACCTAGGTTGGAAATTTTTGATTCACACGACAAATGCAGTGATGACCTTGATGACCGGACAGATGCAGACTCGAATGGCTTTCGATGATCTACATCTTCCCATCCTGTCAGCATAATACATACATTAAATTAATTATAAATCCAACTCTATAGTAATTCCTATACAATTATCGCCTCTACCTATCAACCACCCGTATTTCGTCTTTCTGTACAATTAGACCCCACTAAAGCAATTATGTGTAAACCATATTACTAATAGTCCAGAATGTATAAAGAACATGCAAGGGATAACCATCAGGCAGAAAACCCATCACACGGGATGACCACGGGGGGATCCCAAAGTGAGGTCCATAGGCCGGTACATTCCAGTATGAACCAGATCTAGCAAGCCCATGGGACAGGACACCCGTATCCCGTGTAGTAGAATCAGAAGCAGCCCTGACGGTCACCCAGCTAGGACACAGGTTGTGCAGCACCACCTTCCGGTATACAATAGCATAGCCATGCAGCGCTATGTGCTGCCCCCCATAAGTTAACTAATACATACAGGCATGCCAAGCCTAGAACCATAGACTTCCTATGGTAATATCAGAGCGCACGATGGAGATCATCATCACGAAGGACTTATTTATTATACTGTAAGTTAAGTATGGAATCTCTCACAATGGAAATGTGTGTCGCCTCATTAGCCAAGCGAGAAGTATTTGTTCACTATGAAACATCATTATTAAGCCTATGCAATAAAGATATATAAATTGTATCTACAGGTTCTTGAGTTATCTCTTCATCAATGTCATTGAGAATCATCATATTAAAAAGGATGTCTCGACCCGACATTTTGGTGGAGAACCTGTCTTTTTCGGCACATATTTCGTTCATGAATTATGAATGATCAAAATTCAGGATACAAACTTCGAAATAACACTGTTACTCGACACAAAAGCCATATAGAAGAAAAACTAGAAAGAAGAAGTAGACTCAGATACACATTACAAAGAGGAGTTTCCATACAAAAGAAAATATTAGGTTATCTAGAAATCATCAAAGATAACACCACTACAAGAGAGGCCATCATTCAACATTACCAGATGTCGGACCACGACGAGCTAAGTACAACTATAAATTCTGACACTAACACAAATGAACAACAATAAGACATTAACACCAGCCCCATAGAATTCGGTAATTCACAAATTATAGACAACAACAACTCAAACAGCACAGCTGCAGACGTAACATTGACAGAACAAGAAATTGTACTAGAAGAAAACACTATATCAGACACAAACAGTGCATCCTCAACACCTTCACCAATATTCCCACACACACATGGCCAATATCCAGCACCACCATTGCCACAAAGATTTATACCACCTACCTCAACCCCAATAACAGATCTTATATATGACCAAAACTTTCACAACCAACTAGAAAAACAATTCCAACTACAAAGAAAGAATCAAAACCACGTCACTAATTATACCCCTCTCCATATTGATAGCTCAATCGATTTTGAAGAAACACCAGAAAGACAGGATGTAAGCACACCATCATATATTCAAACAAACGTAATCACAAGTTCTATCATAGGCATTGTACCCATACAACCATCACATAATCAAACAGCATTGAATAATTTATCGAATGGAAATAACAAGGCCATAAGAAAATTAGGCGACTTAGCAGCAGATATTGTACTATCAGATACAAACACAACAAATCCCAATGCCAACTGCATAGGCACAGGCGCAAGACCAAAGGACACCATTCACACAGCGAAATTACCAACAATTGGTAATGTAGACACACTATCAGAGCACGATTACATAAACCTAGGAACAGGTGCAGAAGCTAAAATTAATCCCATAAAGCAACATACAGAGAAGAGTACCAACGCAAATCTATCATTAGAAGAAGGAAGAGAGAGACTAAATTGGAGAAAATCAGAAATCACTGATATAGCCAACATGGTTGACAGAATCAGGGATCTAGACAGTCACTTGACTGAATACACTGACAGTCAAATCAACAAGATCAGAGCAGAACTGAAGCTAGAATGCTCAAAGCTGCAATCATCAATCAAAAACCAAAGTACACAATCAGAAAATATACACCAAACCCTATGCAGCCAAAGAGAAACAACAGAAACAATCATGGTCAAGATCAGGAGGGAGATACCAAGACCGCAACAGCGATCACAACAACGAAAGAGAATATGATAATAAGAATCATCACGATTCAAGAAGGGACAACAACAAGGGTTACAACAGCAGCGACGACAAACGATGTAGCAACAAAGGAAATAGCAATAGAAATTTCAACAAGCAAGAAGGTAACAGAAGATACAATGATGATCGTAGCAAATCAGAAAAGGACAGAAAATACAATAGAAGATTCAACAACACGCAAGCGGAAAACACCAAACAGGACGCCCAGGAGGAGAGTGATCAGTACAGTGAGGACGACACTCAAGAAAATAACAGTAACAAATAGGTTTCAGGGAGAATCGGCAAGAGACCCACCGATGGATCCCCAATGAGCATCAACATGGTCAATGCCACACAACTTGATGAAATCTCAACAACCACAATAGACAGTTTAAACTCAGACCAAAATGACTCGGACACAGAAAGTGAGAACGAAAATAAATTATTCTTGACACTCAAGAAACGTGTACGCAAGCGCGGACCAGCAGTTAAAATCCGAGCACCATTAGAAGATGGAGTCCTAGACTTAGAAGCGGAAGGAATAAGAACAAAAGCATTGATAGACACAGGAGCAACACTAAGTTTCATCACTATATCCATGTATCACAAAATACATCAAATGAAACCAGACGTGTACAGACAACTAACCAATGTGACACTCCAATAAGCAGACTGTAGCAAAGTAACAGCAAAGTCAGCAGTGAGAATAAACATGAAAATTGGCAAGGAAACAGTAAATTTCCTACTGTACATAATGGAAGAACTAAACCTACCAATAATCCTAGGACTAAATTTCATCAGAAAATACAGTGGTTTGATCAAATGCATAGACTCAAGGGAGAAGGTATCAACCAATATTATGTTGATAAAGAATACCATCGTACCACCAAATTCAGAACTGCAAACGACAGGAACCGTAGCCTCACACGTAAACTTATCAGAATTGATAGGAATAACCGAAAACAACCAACATGAAAAAGAATATGTATTGCACCACATCATGGTCAAACCAAAAGGAAGTAACAACTTGATAAGAGTCATTATAGCAAACGTCCCAGAGGAACAAATCAAAATACCAAAGTTCACCCCAGTCAGAATTTTTAACCCACTACAAGATGAAACCCAAATGATACCACTAGAAAATCCAAAGAAAAACAACCAGTCTTCACCCTATAAACTGTGGAGAAGAAGTTCTGAAACATCTCAGGGGACCAAATGAAAGGCAAAATATAAAATAAATGATGAATTGACATCAATCCAAAAAGAACAGCTGGAAGAAGTATTGATGAGAAACAGAGAAGCCTTTGTAACCAATGAGAACGTCATTGGAAAGAAAATAGACTCTACAATTACATTAGAACTGAAGGACAAAAACAATATAGCGTGTAAACCCCCATACAGACTGTCACCAAGGAAAGAAGAAATAATGAGAGAACAACTGGAAAAGCAGATAATGCAAGGAGTTATTTCATTACTAGAGTATCCAAGTGAGTTCAATTCACCAGCATTCCGAGTACCAAAGCCAGGAATGGATCTCACCAAACCCGATAGTTGGCACATAGTCATAGACTATCGTAACGCCAATAAATGCCTCAAGACCTTCTCATATAGCTTCCCACGAGCTGAAGATCTAATAAACACCATTGGAGAATCAAAAGCAAAATATTACAGCAAGATGGACATATTTGCGGCATACCACCAAATCCCATTGGCAGAAGAGTCGAAATACATAATGGCATTCTCAGCAAATGGGAAACGCTATGTAATGAATTCCATCCCTATGGGAATGAACATAAGTGGACTCAGATATCAGGATATAATAGAACGCCTAATGGCAAAATGCAAATACCGTAATGCATATGCTTACGTGGATGATATAGCCGTGCACAGCCCAACTTGGGAAAGACACCTGCAAGACTTGGTCAAAGTGATGAAAATAGTGATCAAGGGAAACCTGAAATTTAAACCACAAAAATGTGAATTCGGATTCAAAAGAATAGACTTCTTAGGCTTCAGAATATCTGAAAAAGGAGTCTCACCATCACCAAATAAAATATGGCCACTCAAGGTCGCCGGAATTCCACAAAACAAATCCGAGGTGAAGAGCTTCAACGGAATGGCAAATTTTTATAAGAAATTTGTTAAAGACTTTGCAAAGGTAATGTCACCACTTTATAAACTGACCACAGACAATGCGCCATTTATCTGGACAACCGAATGCCATAGAGCATACGAGACAATAAAGAAGGCGATAGACGGAGATGCTTTCTTAAAGTTTGCAGACCACGCCAAGGAATTTGTAATCTTTACTGACGCTTCAAAGTATTCAATCGCAGCTTGCCTGACCCAACAAGACGAAAATGGATTCTATAGACCAATCGAATGGGTGGGTAGAGCTCTGACAGATCAAGAAAAGCGATATTGTACAACAGACCGTGAAATGATAGGTGTCGTGTATGCAATCAGTAAATTCTACCGTTACACTGAATTCTCTCATTTCACTATATATACTCACACGGCCCTAGTCTCGCTATTCAACAAAAAGGAAGCAATCACGAACGGCAGACTAGCAAGATGGCTAGATTTGTTCATGTCATGTGACTTCACAGTAAAATACCTAGCAGGGAAAGCAAACATAATAGCGGACTACTTATCCCGAATCAGATATCCACAGCAGGAGGATGAACCACTACCAATACAGACACAAGGAAAGGTCGTCATACCACTCAAAGAGACCAAATTCTCCGACATCACTATCACTAAATCATTCCACAAAGACGACATAACACCCAAAACTCCGATACTGCATTTCAAACCCAGATCAATATTGAAGGTCGGAGAAACATGGGGAGATAAAGCAAAGAAAGCAGGATACACATGCACCAGAAAATAAAAAAAAAAAAAAAAGGTCGAAAGCCTCAACAAAGGAGCACAACTAAATGCAATCACAAGAGCAAAGGCAATGCAAGAAAAGGACCCTACCAAAACATACAAGGATTCTTCGAAGCTTCAGACAGAGTCTGAACCCAGAAAGAGGGGTAGAACCGCCAAAACCTCAGACCCGCAATTTCGAGATCCGCAGCCAAGATAAAACGATCTAAAATAATTGCCAAAGCAGCTCCACTCGCAGAAAAATCGATCATAGAACTCTCAAAACACAACAAACTAACACCAACAAGAGAGGACCTTATCAAGGCCCAAGGCAAGGACGATTTCTGTATCAACATGAGGAGTTACATTGAAAACAACAAGCTACCAGAGGACAATCACCTTAGCAGACAGATACTGTTGGGACATGACAATTTCTTTGTCATCGACAATATACTGTTCAAAATGAATTCTTCAATTTTCAGTCAACAAAGAGAATTAGAACTGCAAGTTGTCATACCAAAGATATGGACCCATAGATTAATGGAGACACTTCATAATGCTCCATTGGGAGGACACTTAGGCATAATAAAAACATATAGACTGATTAGGTATTTCTGGCCCAACATGTTCACCGACGTAACCAACTACGTTGGAACTCACCACACATGTCTGATCACAAACAAGAATCCCAAACGCTTGAAACTACCAATGAAAATAAGAGAGCCAATACTCACCACATACAGTCATGTCACTGTAGACAGTATAGGACCTTTACCTGAAGCAAGGAACGGAAGCAAGTACATACAGGTAGTCGTGGACCACGCATCCAGGCATATCACCGCTTGGGACTGCAAAGAATTGAGCAGCGCATCATTCATATTAGACTACATTAACAAGGTAATTTGTATACACAGACTACAAAGTGTACTCATGAGTGACAATGGATCAATCTTCACATCAAAATTAACAAAATTGTTCTGTTCGAAATTCGGAATTAAACAGGTTTTCGGAAGTGCACAACACTCAAAGAGTCAGGGATTGTGTGAAAGAAGTAATCAGGCGAAAGAAAACGCCCTGAGGTCATATATTTACAAAGACCAGAAAAACTGGAATTTGTACCTACAATCAGTGGTTTTCAGCCTAAACAACACGGTTAGTAGGACCACTGGTTACTCACCCAATTTCTTGGTTTTCGGGAAACAAGCACTGCTACCAATGGACTCAGCGTTGGCCCTGTTTAACAAAACAGAATTCAAAGATGAAAGGGAAATGGTTCTACACATGATAAAGCAAAGAGAGTCAGCTCAGAAAATCACCTCAGACAATCTAAGAAACTGCCACGAGATCATGAAAGAAAGGCATGACAAGACAATAAGATCCATTACCGCCTACGACCCAGGTGACATAGTATATATGTACGTTCCCAACTTGCTGGCACCAAGCACCAGTAAAAAGCTTCAACCAACATATGCAGGACCCTATATGGTCACAGAAGTATGCTCTCCACACACAGTACATTTAAGACGTTTGTCAGACGGCAAAACAACCCAGAAATCAATCAATATTGAACGCCTAAGGAAACCTTCAAGTTATGCCTCACAAAAGGCAATTCTTAAAAGGTTAGAGAGACCAGTATCAGACCCAGACATAATTGGGCATGCAAAACTGTCATGTAGCGACATACCAATCTTAAAAGAAAAATCAAAAATCATGGTATCAGGGCGCAAGAGAACAAAGACCTAGGATTATTCCATAGAGCAAACTGAATCATCTGAAAATTGTAACTTTCCAGTAGGTATGAGTATACACCTATAATGTATTCAATGTAAATATCAACATTGGAAAGGTTTTATTATGCGTAACAATGCGCATCAACTGTCATGAAGGACACTCATGTCTGGTATGGTAGACCATTAGTGACATCAGTCTAAAAATAACCCATATGGCATGAGACAAAGGCTGATAGGGTGATGAAGCGGCAAGGGTATCCAAACAGCCTGAAAATAGCGTCCTATAGCTAAAGACTGTGGTATTAAAAACACCCCCTGATTTTTTAGACCTGATATGCTGCGGGAGCTGAAAAAATACCAATCTCTCATCATGTTTTAAAGAACAGGTTGTGGACAATCAATGATAGGGTTGATTAACCGGGCAAGCACATCAATAGGAAATAAAATCTGTATTAATTCCATCCATTTCCACAGAGGAACAGATAATGTATCTGTAGCTCTTTGTTAATAAAATAGGTACTGTTTAAACCTATGAATGGTTGGCACATACAGCCTTCCTTAATAATGTAAGGGTTTGTGGCCTTACGGACCTGGGGGGGGTTCGGGTCTTACGGTTCGGAAAGAAAGAGTAAGACAGTATTCCAAGTGTATGCCAACGGTTAGGTTTATTACTTAATGCACACTCACGGCTGCCGGATGATATCAAAGAGGCAGCTAATATTAAAAGACAGTGGTTTACATGGTGTGGAGGCCAGAAGGGCCTCTGACGTAGCGGCTGAGCCCTGGGCTTTATATACGGACCCAGGTGTTCGTCGTCAGATGTCCCCACAGACCCGGATCGGTGGTGCCACCTATCCGGAACCTGAGGAACGTCCGACGACTCGACTCACCCGCCACGTCAGACGGTACCCAACTCCTATGGTTTAGTAAAGTGTACCTCTACACCACTCCCCCAGACATTTAGGAGGGTGTTATACATATAATATTACTAGGATAACATTTCTACATGTCTAAACCTTTAGTAATAGAGGTACAACCATAGGTATAACATTAACACCAAATCAATTGTGAAACGGATGTCACATATATATATATTCGATAGTGAAATGTAGTTACATATAACGATTAGGATGTTGAAATATTATACGAATTACTTGAAGAAGAGACAGTTATGTGAAACAGAACTGTCTATTTAATTATTATACCACATAATATTCTATTATATTTCAGGTATAATTAATAAGACAAGTAATATGAATCGTATACATGTGATGATGACAGCTATGTGTAACGGAACTGTCGATAATAAAATATATCACATAATAACATCCGTATGTGTGTTTGTAGTATTGACAACACATTTGAATATGTAGTCTTAAAGAAGACTGTTATAGTAACATCACTATCTAATGACATGTCGTATATTAATATTATACGAATCCGTTAAAGATTCCGTGAGTAGTACGAATAAGGATATATATACCATACACTTAGAAAAAAAGAAAAAATTCACGGTGTGGTAATGAATATGATAATGATATATTATCACCGTGTATTTAATAATCTTTATAGCACCAGATCAATATACTTATTATATAATTTTTGTCTCGCAGGACAATAATATGTGTTTTCTGGTGAGATTTAACGGATCTTATAATATGAATACTAATAATAATCAGAGATCCGTTTCAAGAAAATATCTATGTACCCGTATCATAATATGTATCTAGTGGATATGTACATACATGTAATGTTATAGAAAAATAGAAATATGACATTATACACAATATACAGGAATTATAAATGCTGCTGAAGTCTTCTGCTGTATCCTCCGGGTACTAGTAGGTAGGTGTGGTCAGCTAACCACGGGATGGACGTGCTAAAGTTTATAGTTTCCTTATGCAGAGTGAACACGGTAGTTGATTTGGGGCAGCTACCCACAATCCTCTAGTAGTGCTAAAGTTTGTAGTATATCCGAATGGTGTAGATGTGTAGAATAATAGTCCGGATGTGTCAACTATGTAGAGAACGTAATCCTTTTTAAGCTTAGTTGACATAAGTAAAATAATAGTCCGATATAGGTTGATCCGGAAGTAATAGTAGTATTGATATAAGTCCATTCGGGAGTACAGATGAGTTGTAGAGGTAAATCGTAAAGTCCATCCTAGTAATTGGTTAGCACGGGTAACAGCAGGAGTCTGGAACTGGCATCCGGATACGTCTCACAGCAGCAAGTCTACTATCGGATTGTTCATGGATGAAGTTATAAATCCGAATAGGCTATTCAGGGTGCAATAAATGTTATACAACCTGAATTATATAATAGACTGGTCAAAGGAACCCGGAACACATACCATAGGTGTTCATGCACTAGTGAATAAAACATTCGCAGACCTATAGGGTTCCGCAAAGACTATATCTGGTCATTTGGTGTTGGAGAAAAAAAATTATGGAAGAAATAACCCTAGCATGCTTAAACGGATTTCTTAGCATGCTTCTTCTTCAGAAGAGCTAAAGCCGACTCGGGAGTGCCGTCCCACTCGTCCAAGTCGACTCCGAACACCCTCATGAACTTAGTGTTCAGATTGGTGTTCCGAGTGATCTCCTCCTTTACACGCTTTTCCAACACGTGTACATCCATAGCTGCCTTTTCTTGGGCAGCTGCGGCAGCCTCCTCCTGGGCCTTCACATCGTCCCGGATGAGGGTCTCGAGACGTTGCTTTTCAGCGTCGCCCACCTGTTTCATACACAACAGAGTTTCGTTTAGGAGACCCTGATGAAACTCGATCGCTTTCTCACGAACGCTCTTCTCCCAATGGGTGTAGATGGCCTTCTGGACATCTGCCTCCCCTTGGCGAGACTTCTCGAACCAAACTTCCGCATTACCGGTTTTAATGGTAATAGCGTCCTTTGGTTTCTCAGGTGCAGGGACAGCCTTGGGAGGAGTCGAGGCGGCCTGTGGACCACTTCCGGGTTTAGGACTTCCGGACACACCTGTCGTTGGTACACAGAAGGCAGGTGGTACATTCTGTTTCAGTCCCATTTGCAGGTACATGTTTAACTGCTCCTGGGTAAAGGTAACTGGTGGGGCGGCTGGAGCGGATGCAGATCCGGCGGCAGCAGATGCGGTGGTCTTCTTTGGCATAAGGCGACCATCCTTTCCTACCACCAAGGTCTGGCTCTCAGGTCCAGGTCCCTGGTTTAAGGACGGAAAGTTTCGAGAACTCACTTTCCCAGGTTTAGATACGGCTCCAGCGTATCCGGCAGGTTCGGGCTTCTTGAACACCGGAGTGCCCTGAGCCTGCTCTGCGGGGTGCCTTGCCAGAGGGGACCTGGAACGGTCCTCTGCTCTGACTTTCGATTTAGTCGTGCTCTGACCATTACCGTTGCCGCCACGGTTCTGATCTCTCCTGCTCCTTTCACGAGCTCTCTTTGCATCCTTTCCGGATTCCTCGCATTTCTGCCAGAGAGACTCGTGCATGTCCAGTTTACCCTTTCCAGGAGTCAGGACTATCTTTGCTCGGAGTTTCGAATCCTTGGTCTTCGGAACTTCGCAGAGGACTTGGTCCCCTGGTCGGATCTTAGACCAAGCATCCTCCCTCAGACTGTCGAACTCCTTCATGAGTTCCTGATGAAGCTCCATGATGCGCTTCCGTGCCCCGTCCAAACCTTCTGCGTGGCATTTCTTCTGGTGTCTAGCCAGATCACTACGTCGGTTGTATTGCACCTTCGTAGTACACTTCTTGCCCTTCTTACCATAACTCGGATCACAAATGTAAACCGGGTGATGGTGGAAGTGGGCCTCTACCAGATGCCTTTGGAACCGGGCTGGAGTACTCCAGGTCCGGATCGAGACATCACTCGCATCCTGGCAGATAGAGAAGGGACAGGACTTTTGATCGTCGCCGTACCACTTCTCTAAAGCCCAACGCAGCTTCCTCCTCTGGGTATAAGTGTAATACCCTTCGGTGTGGTTTAGCATAAGCCACATCTTTCGATAGGCTTTGCTCGGATTGGGGTCCTCGTCCGAAAGACGCATCCAATCTTCATCATCCGACTCATCGTTCTTATTGATTGAGTCTGGACAGGCATAGAGGGTAGAGCCGTCCTTCTTCACTCCGTACGCACAGTCGGAGAAACACGTCGGAATCCGGGTTTTGAATCCGGATTTGGCGTTAGCCCAACGTTCGGCCTCGGTTTGAGTTGATGGAGTGGCCTTCTCATCATACTCAACCGAGGATTCGTGCACCGACTCCTCGTCAGACGACTCAACCTCCATGGCAGTACTACCAGTGGTTGAGGTGCTGGGTTTCGGCTCGGCTCTCGCAGAATCCGGGAGATTCTTGAGCTTCCGAGCAGCGGATCGTCGGTTCTTACTGACCTTCCAGTCTTCCTCCGGTTCCTGGGTTCCGGATGTGCTGGAGGTCGTGGCTTCTACTGGGGTAGTAGTGCTGCCGGTAGCTGATGTAGCACTGGCGGAGCTTCTGGTGGCAAGCTTCAGGTCGGGGATAGGAGGTGCGGGTGCTTCCGCGGCCCTCTTAGCCTCTTCCTGTGCCTCCTGTTCGGCAGTCATACGGCGGACAATAACCGTCCGAAGGGCTGCAGCTCGGTCCAATCCGATTAGTGAATTGTTCTGGACATCCACCAATTCCTGTTCGGTTATGTAGTAACCGTCATCCCACTGCTCGAAGTTAGCAGCGGCCTCCCGGAATTCCTTAGTGGTCCGGCACGGCGTCCGGGTAGCACTAGGGCGTGGGTAGGTCTGGCCATCGGTATCCCAGACACAGCCTACCCAGTTGATGTTCGTAGCCTTGACGTTCCACAGGGACTTGTCAGGCTTTGGATACGCTCCGAGCTCGAAGGCTCGGTTAGCTGCATACACGGTTTCACGGAAACCAGCGTCCACCATAAGTCCCCGTTGGAACCACGGCCAGTCTCGAAGCCACTCGGGAGGCATCCTGGTCAGCTGTTCGGGAGCCATGACGCCCTCGATAGCTATCCTGACTTTCGGGTCCATCCTGACTGGTGTCCCGTCCACGTAGGTCACTTGTGCCTGCAGTTCCGGGTGGACATACAGGTAGCGACCATCATAGCTAGCTGGAAAAGGCTCCGCCACTGCTGGCTTCCACTCATCCTTCTGTCCGTCAACTTGGGTAGTTTCGGACTCTGTTGCTGCGGGTTCAGCACTCGCAGTCGCTCCGGATCCCTCGGCCGGGAGTGGAGATAATAGTTTCTCTGGCTCATTTAGTGAGAATGAAGCCAGCTTCTCCTCGAACGAGCGATCCGTGGGTTCCTCCACGTCCATCATCTTGCTCTCTTCCTGTGTAACAGGCGACAAAGCTTCCGGAAAAGCTTCTGCGGACGGAGTCAGCTTATCCGGGTCACCGGATAGCTTGGCTGCAGCTACGGATTCCTCAGCCATGACTGGGGAATCACCCACGGGAGTAAACTACTCCTTTTTCCGGCTTTTACGGCGCCGGGGCCGACACAAACGGAGTCTGTCTACCAGGAGACAGACTCTGGAGGAGCAGCGGGGGGTTTGCTTAGCCGGTAAAATCCAAGAAGGGAGCGAGCTCGACCGTCTTGAACGTTACCGAAAACAAATATGGCGACAGGCCAGCTTTTGTGACGTCATTTCCCCGCAGCCCGCGAGGTCACGAGAGGTCAGCCGAGACTGGACACGGTGACGTCATGCGGAAACGCACGTGCTACAGGCGGTACATCAACAAACTGATTGTTTTTAGGTAATTATCGCTCACCCCGATGACTCGACTGGGGATTTAAGTGGAGATTATGGAAAGCTTAAGCAAATCCACCGGATTATCCGTCCACTACCCATTGGTACATCATGCGGGGGCGACAAATAAGCCTTAGGGGTCAGTTGTCATCCGTTCCTCTAAATGTAAACATTACACTCGTTGTGTATACAGGTTAGGTCACTGCAGTCCTCTGGGCAATTCGGGGGCTGCGGCGAACGTATCTCCCCTTCTCGGATAGTTCTTTATCGGACCTGACAGTCTGAAGAGCTTTCTCTAGGTGCTTCTTAGCCTTAGAAACACCTTTCCTCCTCTTTTTGTCTTCACCTGCCGAGACTTTTTTAAATCCCCCACGCTTAATCGGTGTTGGCGTGGGTGTCACTGATTCGGAACACTTCTTGGGTCTACCACGGCCGCGTTTCACTGTAGTGTTCTCTACCTGGTCTATTATGCGATTCTGGTTCAGGATCTTTCCGGAACCTTCACCATACATTTCTGTGGAGGTCTCCCTCCCAGACCATTTCCTTAATCTAGCCACATTTGACTTATAAAGTCGACCAAGGTCAGATTTAATAATTACGGTACAATCACTGATAACTTGTGTTATAGTAAAGGGACCGTCCCAATTAGACGCTAATTTTATGTGTCTAAGCGGTTCATGTAATCTGAGGACTCTGTCTCCGGATTGGAATTTCCGATGCTTTAGATCGGTATCGTATCCTACTTTCTGCCATTTGGCACTTTTCTCCAAATCAATTCGGACAGACTCATATGCTTTTCTAAATCTGTCTCTTAAACATTCCACAAAAACTACATGGCAAGGTAGTTCAGGGTCCATTCCTACGACTCCAAAAACTAGGTCAGCAGGCATTATCAAATCCTCTCCGAATACTAAAAGGTTCGGAGAACAATTTGTACTTGAATGTACCGTACTGTTATAAGCATGTGTCACAAAATGACATTGCTCATCCCAGTCATCCATATGTTCATTAACGAGTGACTTTAGGACTTGGATGAGGGTTCTATTGAACCTTTCCACCAATCCGTCGCTTTGTGGCCTATACGGATTGGTTCTAGTCTTGCAAATAGCTAAGTATTCGCACATACCCTGCCAGAGATTTGATTCGAATTCTCTGCCTTGGTCACTGTGTAACATTAATGGTACACCGAAGCTTAGTACCCAACCTTTTACAAAAGCTTCGGCACAAGTAATTGCTTTGTGGTCCGGTAGTGGAAATACTTTAGTGTATTTCGTATAATAATCACACACTACCATCATACAGGTATTATCATTAGCGGTTGTATTAAATCCACTAATAATATCTACCCCGATTCTTGCGAATCTAACTCCGAAAAGTTCTTGGGATAGGGGAAGTTTGCCCATCCCGGGTCCGGGTTTGTTTTTACAACAATCCGGACAGGTGGTTACCCATCTTTGCAAGTCCTGTGTCATGCCAGGCCAATAGTATTTCTTGGAAAGTCGTGCTAGCGAGCGTTTCCTTCCGAAATGACCACTGGTCCGATGTCCATGACAGAAGTACATAATGTCATGTCTCATGGCATGTGGTATCACCACTTGCATGATTCTATCACCATTATTACATGGCTTCCAACGGTATAACACGCCTTTCCGGACTTCAAGCTCGGTCCATTGAGCAAGAAACCTTCTCATTTCTCGATTTTCCAGAGAGACCTCTGGTCTAACTGGACGTATACCCTTTGGTACTAATTGCAGTAGCTGCGCAGTTATCGAGTCAGCTTCCTGGAAATGTCGTATGTGATCCATAGACCAATCCAGTATACTGGCAACTAGGGGTACGAATGGTCTTCGAATCCCTGCTAACACTGCCCTATGAGCTCCACAATCAGTACAATCCGGATTATCACATTTCCGGATTGGTATTCGAGACAAAGCATCAGCATTTAAATGCTTAACTCCGGGTCTATGCTGAATCTGTTGATGTTCAAGCCCATATTCGGATAAATGGGCTAGCCATCGGCCTAACATGCCTTCAGCATCTCGGAAGTTCAGTAGCCACCTTAAAGAGGAATGATCCGTACGCAAAGTAAAGTTCGTTCCCCATAGAAAATGTTTGAACTTCTTGGTATATACGACTACTGCTAACAACTCTCTTTTGGTTGTGCAGTAATTGTGCTGAGTCTTGCTCAGTGTGTTGCTGGCAAAGGCAATTGGTACTTCTCTCCCATTTTGGACTTGCGAGAGAGCTGCACCAATGCTATCATTACTAGCATCAGTATCCAGTATGAAATGATCCGTTTCATTCGGATATTGCAATACGGGAGTACTCGTGAACAGGTCTTTTAGCTTTTGAAAAGCGTTTTCCTGTTCATGTGTCCAAGGAAATTTTTCCTTGGTACTTCCTGGAGTCCAGTTAGCTATTGCTTGTAATGGGTAACTGACTCTAGAATAATTCGGAATAAATTCCCTGTAATAGGAACAGAATCCTAAAAAGGACCTCACTTCCTTGGGTGTTTTAGGTCTATTCCAATTCGTAACTGATTCGATTTTTTCCGGATCAGCCTTTATTCCTTCATCACTGATGATGCGGCCCAAATAGTTTATGGACTTTCTAAACATGTGGCATTTCTTAGGTTTCAATTTGAGACCATTAGAAATAATACGTTCTAGTACCATTTTCAGGTTATTAGAACATTCTTCGAATGTTTTTCCGAAGACAATGACATCGTCTAGATATACAAGACATCTTTTCCACAATAAATCACTTAGAATTGTTTCCATCATTGCTTTAAATGTTGCAGGTGCATTGCACAGTCCAAACGGCATTACATTATATTGGAATAATCCAATATGACTCGAAAATGCAGTTTTCTCCATATCTGGAGGGTTCATTCCCACTTGCCAGTAGCCTGATTGCAAGTCTAGGGTACAAAACCAGCTGTTTCCCCCTAAGGAGTCAATGGTTTCATCTATTCTCGGTAATGGATACGAATTCTTTTTCGTTATTCCATTCAACTTCCTGTAGTCTATGCAGAAACGGATAGTACCGTCTTTTTTTGTTACCATACACACAGGACTACTCCATGGACTATTGGAAGGGACTATTACATCCTGTTCCAACATCTTATTTATTTCATCCTCAGCTACTCTCTTTTTTGCTAAGGGTAACCGTCTATACGGTATCTTAAAGGGTTCGGCATCTCCAGTATCTATTTTATGTAATACTTTATTTGTTGTACCTAGTTTTTCACCAGGTTTGGCAAAGGCAGTATGATACTGACAGAGCATATCATAGAACTCTTTCCGGTGTTCCGGATCCTCTAATGAAGTTTCTTCATACAACTTAAGTAAGTCTTCCGAAATTTCATCATCCCCTGTTACCTTCTGTAAGCTTAGCTTACTATCCGTTACAGTTTCCGAAAGGGTCACATTTCCAAAAACTTGTCCCTTTTTCAAGTAGATAGTAGTGTTTCCAGTATTGGAGACAGGTACTACCGACCAGGATGCATTCGCTACTATCGTGTCTACAGAATTTAATCCGATACTTGATAACGTAACTACATCCGGTTCTATCACTGCAGGCTTATTACGCATTGCAGGATCACTTCTTACAAGCACATCACAGGCTACTCCTGGAGGGATTCGCACAGTGTGTGCCACACTAGCCATACTGCTCACTTGTCTCAGTACACATCTAACTTTCACGGGATACGGGTATCTCACACTCAACACTCCTGTTTGGGGCTCTAACACGGCACCATACAGGGATGCGAAATCCAACCCGAGTATACCCTCATCTGCTATATCCGCAACGGTGGTGCTCATGACATAGTCATGGATACCATCCAACTGTAGTTTCACACAAGTTCTACCATACGTTTGCAAGGTACTGCCGTCGGCCGTCTGAGCACTTCCTCCCGATTTGAGAGTCTCATGTTCATCCGGTATAAGATCGTAGAACCCCCTGGAGATACAAGAGTGGCTAGCTCCCGTATCCACAAGGAATTCGGCAGATCTTCCGTTAACAGTGAGGCAAACATACCACCGCCTTCCGTTTAGAACAGAGGGTATGTCCGTGACAATCGGAACATCATTTTTCACACCAGGAGTCGATCCACATCTTTTCAAGAATTCAAGACAAGGATGACCCGGGGGCAGGTGGGCACCACAGACCTTGGCTAATTCATAGCCGCCTGCCTCGTTACTGATATTGGGTTTCCCCTGTGCGCCCGTGGCACCTGTTATATCAGCTTCCCTAACCTTCCGGGTGTCTACAACCACCTCGGTGTTAGGCGATCTTGTTACTAAATGCGAACTATCGTCACGGATGGTGATATTATGGCAAGATTTGTCACTGGGATCCCCTTCTTTGCCCCTCGGGAGATCCCTTTCTAGTTTTCCTCTGTACTTATCCCAGAGACACTCTCCTGTTTACGTGGAACAGGCTTTTCAGCCATGCATTCGGGAGCAAAATGCCCCAGTTTCTGACATCTGAAACATCTCCTTTGAGATTTATCAACTCTTGGTCTCCTTAGAGCTTCTGTTAATCCGTTTCCATCATGTTAGTCGGAGCAACAGTGGCTGCCACAGTTGAGTTCGCCGTAGAGGCTACACTGCCATGTTGAGTTGATCCGGAAGCTGTTTTACCAGCAACAGATCCTCCTCTCCCTCTCGAATGTACTTTCCTATACCGCTTTTGTCGGTAATACTTTCCAGCCACATGGACTGAACCAATATATTCTCCGTTTTCATCGGAGATATATTCATCTTCCTCATTAACTTCATTCGATTCAACCGGAGCTAATTGGGAAGTATCATATACTGGAGCAGGTGTACCCCCGTATTGGAAAGGAGCTGCTCTTACTGGACTAGGTCCAAGACCTACCAAACGTTTCTTCATGTCATGTCCATCAATTGCTATGAACAGATCACTGAATGAAGTGTCATCTTTCCAGGAGTCCCACACCACTTGCTTATGATCCGGATCTCGTAATCCACTATAGAATTGTATGAACAATTCTTGTAGATAACAATCATCGTCATGAGCCCAATTTGGACGTGCTTTCGAAAGCAAGTCCTGTAGCTCCAAACCAAAGACTTTGTGTGATTCTTTAGGTTTTTGTGTTCTCTTCTTAAAGCTTACCCACGGATCTTCTCTAACAATTGATCCGAAAAGGTATGCGGCACATTCGACCAATTGATCGTAGGTACCGTATATTCCGTAAGCTGCTCTCCATTGGTTGAGAGCTACTTTTCCGCCTTTATTTAACCAACAAATCAAATATGGCAGAGCTTCTTCTTTTGTCCATCCACTACAATTGACTTCGTCGACAAAAGCTTGGTACCTGTCCTTCCATGGATCATTAGAATCATATGGAGGGGGTATCCGTGCCTGCCTACGTGCCGGATTATTACATCCGCGTAGTCTATCTGCTTCTCGCAGGCTCCAGTTCATGACTTCCATGCCGTCCGCTCCCTTTCGGTAGCAGTCAATGCCAAGGTTTTGTATACATTGGCTTCTATCAAAGATGGTTTGCATCCCTGCAGGCATAGAAGTTCTCCTGTTTGGTTTCCTGCCACCTCCTCCTGATCCTGATCCTCCGGATCCGGATCCTCCTGGGCCGCCTGGAGGGTTTCCTCCTGGTGGACCATTATTATTATAGCTTCCAGATGAACTACCAGGGCATCCACTATTGTGACCGGTGTTTCCAGAAGAAGCGTATCTAGGGTAAGAATCATTTTGATTCCATCCCTGGTTATAGCTATTACCATTCTGATAATTGCCACTTCCCGATGGATTATAATTATTTCTATATCCATAGGAAGTTGTTCTTGGTTGATACGTACCGCCATTAATATTGTTTTGTGGCGGATTTGGTCTCGGAAAACGTCCATCAGTAGGACCATTACCAGAACCTGGGGTTGGAATAGGTAATCTTGGTACTGCTGGTGTACTGTGGCCGGGTTGGGGGAAATATGAAGGTGGTGTCAACATATGCCTTATTGGTCCGGGTGCTCTTGGTTGTGCCACGGGTGTATTATTATTGTTCCCTGTAGCACCATCGTGAGTCGCTTTGATTTTGTGACTCAAATCTGGTATGGGTGGTGCCGGACCTATCGTATCCAGCATTGGAATTACTGGTTTAGATGCGGTTCCATTTACTGCAGCATTATCCGGTTTCTTATAGATTCCGGATACCACATTCTTGTCAGCCCCATCATCAACGAATGGGCTGTATCTAATTGGGGTTGCATCTTTAGATGTCTTTCCCAACATTGTAGATACTACAGCTGGATCTATATTACCTATAGTTAACTGGGCTGCTTCTACATATTTATCTAGAGTTATTGCAGTAGCCTGCAATTCCTGAAGCTCGTTTGTGAGTTTCTGTCTATCCTCCTCCAGTTGTTTGTTGTAAGCTATGATGCCTACCCGGATGGTTTCATTGTCTTCAGCTTGTTTACTACACTGAAGTTTCAATTTATCCAACTCATCCTGATAATGGCGAATTTCGGATTCGAATTTTGTCTTATCAAGGTTTAGTTGGTCGTTCGTATCTATGTATGTTTGGATACGAATGTGCCTATTATCATATTCTTTATTGAATGATTCTCTCATAGATTGAAGTTTTAGTTCTTCATTCTCGAGTTCTTTCATGTACTCGCTCCTTCTGGCTTCGAATTCCTTTCGCATGCCAGTTAGGTCCTCTTCCATCTGAAGTTTTTCATGGAATACTTCATCCTTAGCTTTGACCAAGGTATTTAAATTCTCGTTCAAAGTTACATAAGTTTCATTCAACAACAGGACATCCGGTCGTTTTAATTCTTCACCTTCCGGTACCGCATAGGTTAAGTCGCCATCTATAGCGCTATAATCTAATATTGGTAATTCGGGCCTGGGTAACCTATAAGGTAGTTCTCCGAATGTTACCCTTTTTCGCATTGGTGCCGGATGTTCTGGGTTAGTACTACCACCGACTTCGAACATCGAATCACTTAATTCGTCAACAATTGATTGCTGGCCTATTAAGTTACTATGTCTCTGTATGGACTGTTCGCGTCGTACAGAGTCTGGCAGATTCTCCTCACTATCATTATAGTGGGGTCCGGGATCTCTCCAAGATGCTGATTCCGCATCTTGCGAGTCCGAATGGGCTTGGAGCATTAGCGATCCATTTCCATTCTCTTGGGCAAGTGATTGCCCTGCTGGGTTAGCTTCCCTAATGGTGTCTAACCCATGTACTAGCCGTTCGGATGTTATAACGTCCGGGCTATACACCAGAATTAACTGGTCACGGCACCAGTGTAAGGGTTTGTGGCCTTACGGACCTGGGGGGGGTTCGGGTCTTACGGTTCGGAAAGAAAGAGTAAGACAGTATTCCAAGTGTATGCCAACGGTTAGGTTTATTACTTAATGCACACTCACGGCTGCCGGATGATATCAAAGAGGCAGCTAATATTAAAAGACAGTGGTTTACATGGTGTGGAGGCCAGAAGGGCCTCTGACGTAGCGGCTGAGCCCTGGGCTTTATATACAGACCCAGGTGTTCGTCGTCAGATGTCCCCACAGACCCGGATCGGTGGTGCCACCTATCCGGAACCTGAGGAACGTCCGACGACTCGACTCACCCGCCACGTCAGACGGTACCCAACTCCTATGGTTTAGTAAAGTGTACCTCTACAATAACAAAGAGATGAGACCAAGGACGCGTGAGTCAACTCATAACAATATATGTTAATTAGGAGCAGTGGAAAGATTAACACGAGAATTAGCCAGATCGTGTCGCCACTCGGTGACTGCCAATAAAAAATGAGATATCCACTATAAATAATAGATAACAAGGCCGTTCAACAAGACTTTGTTAGCATAACGCTTGACGTCGGTTGAACCATGGCAGGAGAAATGTTCCAGTGGGCTATGGCCAACAGGTGAGATTTTGTGCACTTGCTATAAGTATATCACTCGGGAATCTTGAAACTGTAAGGGTTTAGCTTTGGATCCATAATAGTGCTCAGGTATGGAATAATTCCCTTTAAGACCACGTCCTAACCCCCATCCTATCAGTAGTCCTCTATATAGCGGTTTGTCACATATAATACATAGACGGATGTCATTATCATCTAAAAATGGTCGGACCTATCTCAGACAGGAATAACCTTGGACATACCACTATTTAACATATGTTATCTAATATCATATACCCATAGCTGAAAGCTTAGCTTACTTAGTAAAATACCGCTTTTATTTTATTTTAGCCACCAAGAAATTAAACACTACCCACTCAATAGTGATCATTTCCTGAGAACACCCATGCCCTGGACGGTTGAATCACTCATTGGCCCTGAGGGACTTTGTACCTTCGATCCGATCAGTGCTAGACAACTAGTCCACAAGAACCAGCACGTTTTTGCTGGAAACGGTCTTCACTCACCCCTTAGTTATTAGACTGGTCGACCTGCGCAACCCTGTCGACTCTGCAATAGTATACGGTGAGATATCAAAGTTAATAAGGGTAGACCCAGTGGAAATGCGTTTGAGCAATTGGAAGGAGCCGATAGCCAAATTGGTATCGCTCCTGGGAGCACTCACCCTGGTAGAAAGTTTTAAAATGGAGGCAAGATCAGCCCCTTTGGCTGAGTGGCATAGGCCGCCAAGCCCTAGCATTCACCGCAATGCGTAACACAGAAGCAGTGTACAGAAGGCAACACGCCTACTGGAAAACACAATCCGAAGGGACCTGGCATCACGCGTATGACGACAAGTATAGACATTTTATAGAAAAAGAACCATTACAAAGTTTAATAGCACTTTTGAGAGAAAGAAAGCATGTTTTAGAGGAATATTTTATCTTAAGAACCAAACCAACCCCCCTACCAACTCGCATTAAACCCATTACAGGAACACTCGCACACACACCCCCGAGCACATATCACAAAGTCATTCGCCCACCAGCAAGCGTGGTGGCAAGACATACTTACACACGATAAATCACAACACCACATACAGTCTATTGGAGTAATATAGACATATTAGGACAAGATGCATACACCATTCAGAATGGTCACAACACAGATTTTGGTAAGTCTACTGACTTTGCTCTACATGACATCCTGTTCAGAAGTCATAGTTAGACAGAACTATGGAGTTATCATCAGGAAGGAGGCAACCCCGATGTTACATGGCGTAACATTACTAGACTTTGAGTTTGTAATTAACTTCAAGCTATTCAGAACAATGCCAAAACCGATTAGACTTAGTGAAGCTTTGCTCGACAAAGAACACTACAGTCTAATACACACAAAGCTATTCCAAACTGACGACATGATAGATGTAGAACATAGAAGAATGCTAGGCTACCACAAACAGTTAGATATTCATTCTCGGAAACACAAGAGAGTGAAACGGGCTATCCTACAACCAATAGGCAATTTATTAAAATCAATCACAGGCCTGGCAATGCAGCCAGAGTATGATACGCTCGCCCAGAAGGTAGACCAAATCAGCAACGCCGCAATGCTTGAATTCGGAACTTTCAAAGAAGTATCCCAAACCATTTTCGACCTAGCAGATTTCAACTACAATTTGCTACTATCTCGTATCACAAGACAAAATTTGACAGACATGACCTTAGATTTCCTTCAAGATTCTATCAATAAAGTAGAATACAACATGACAAACCTCTACAACTCATTACTTACTAAGGTATACTTCAACGACAGAAATTACATGCTAGTCTTTTCAGGCATAATGAAACTGCTCACAATGAAACGCTACAACGACAGATTAGGGAATCTATTACATCAAATGGAACTGTTAAAGACAGGCGAACTATCATCAATAATAATGCCTGTAAACACCCTAGAAACAACACTAAGCAGACTGAACGGATCATTAAAGAATGGTAACATCAGCATGAGAATCTGCAATCTTTCAAACTCATACTACTACCAAAAGAATATGGTCACAGGACACATTAGACACAATTCCATAAGACTAAGATTGAAACTACCACTTTGCTCAAAGAACAAAGTGTACGACATGTATAGAATAGAAACCATACCCGTACCAATCAAACCACACCACAGTACAAGCAACAGTTACACTAAATTAGTTACAGAACACAACAGCCTAGCTATATCCAGTAAAGTGGGACTATACGCAGAAATGAATAATGATCTTCAATCTCTATGTCACAAGGACAGGACAATAATATGCCCATTATCTATTCCTATTAGAAATGTTAGCAACCCTACATGCTTGCTCGCACTATTCTTTGACCATGCAGGAATGATTCATGAATTATGCAACTTTGATATAATTCAACCCCACACAACACTAGCACCCACCGCAACACCCATAGGACTAGACGAATTCGTAGTAAGAACATTCGAACTGATATCCGTAATGACATGCAACAACGAGTCAAGAATAATTCATAATCTTGGATCATACTTTATTATTAAAGTTCCATGTCAATGTTAAGTGTTGACTGGCAGATTGATATCAACAGGTAATAACATATCGTGTGAAATCAAATCATTCAAAGGACAAGTAGTGTACCATTCGTATAATCTGCCCATAATACATCACTTCAGTAGCAAATTGTTAAATATCTCAGGTTCAAGAACATCAATAATACCCTTATTCAAATCATAGGAGTTAAGCATCCTACACAAACACTTAGACATGGAGAAAACAACCCTCACAACACACGCATTAGACTTAAGAAGCACAGCTAAATCTATTAGAAATAAGGCTCACTCTTTGGACCATTATAAAGGTCTATTGTCAGCAATGGATTCCATAACATCACACCCATTGTTGGAAGGTCTAAGTATAGCCTTATCAGTATGCTCGTTACTTATATGTCTGTACTTATGGAGAAAGATAACTGGAATTTGGACAATCTTTCTGCTCAGCAAACATACTAAGGGTATGAATCTAACAGCATGGAAATCAGTCTTCAAGACGCTTGACACAGTAAATAAAAATTCTGACAAAACTCTGAAAACCGAATTATCAATAATGAATACCTACAATAGATACAATGATTTCATGGTAGTTTTGGTATTGATCATGATCATTTACATTATAATAAGGATAATGAAATGTAAGATAGCCAAACGTATGACTGAAAAGCCAGTAGAGAATAATATGCCATTGAAGCTGTACAGAAAATGGAATAGTATTATAATCCCACTCACATCAATCAGGTATGAACCAAATATATTCAAAATAAACTAACGAACACCCATGCTGAATGTTCGTCAAAGCGGCTGTCTGAAGCAACACCTCGAGCTAATCTGGGCACATGAAAACAAAATCTTGTTAACATTAAGCGAAAGGTCAATCATGGAAATTGTATTACCCAACAAGGTGTACATCCCAATCAAACAACGATTCCAAATTTGGAAATCGGTGAGGGACCATGAATACCCCAGATTCGGATTGGTAATCATTTGCAATGGCAAACACCATCAGCTGCCCCCAGCGACGCTCGACAATGTAGTAACAGACAGCAATGTATAAACACATAATAATTGTATACTCATTTCTAGAAAATAAGGTAAGAAAACTGGTAAAGTTGACAATGCACCATCCCATAGACGTTACGGCATGCAATTATTTCACATATAACTGTAAACTCATATCAGTATATTTATTCTTGTATAGCGATGACGAAACTCCAGACTACCCCAGCTTTTGGTCTAACCGTTGCGGCCATGGCATTCAGACAGATGCAAACATAGACCGCGAGGTAGACGTGGTACACAACCGGGATGTCTTCGGGGAGTCGTATCTGATGAGACGACCCAACTGGGACACCCTCCGGAAGACATCACTTCGCCTGAAAGCGTGGAGGTCAACCGGAGAGGGCCCAGCGGATGCCTGGGACAGGGACACGGCACAGGACTGTGCGGACAGCCCAATGGACGTGACCTCACCCCAGGGTTCTCCAGAGGGACCGCCCATCCTCTCACCTATAACAATAACACAAGATGACGACGAAAATGCTTAGAAAGCCTGGGAGGTAGAAACCTCTGCCCCCGCAGTAAGCAACCCTGAAAGCTTCGCAAATATATCAGTAGCCGTCCAGTAGCCGTCATCGCCCCTCTAAAGATGTTCACCATCGACGACGACTGGGGCGAAACCGACAGCTATGACCTCTTCGCATCCTTTGACGATTACAAAGAGAATGTCCATGCATTAAACCTGCAATGAAAACATGACTTTAAAATGCAGAACAATATTTACATTTTTGTTTTCAGTGCAAATAGGCATGTACCTACATATACTTGTCCATATACACAAATCGCCATCTTATATTAATGATGAATGGAACAAACAATGAACTGATATCACAAGTTAATATACTCAAGGAAGTTGTAAACAAATACTCAGCAAGAGTACCAGAGCTATATATACAACGACTATTATAATGACCGTAAATTAGACGCTCAATTAACATTTACATGAGTAATGCATATGCGGAATCCTGTGCCACACTGCAACGAGCATGATTTATCTGGTGCCTTACAAGGCACACAATATGTATATTCTTTGAAACATTGCTCATAATAGTTTAGATGTCATATACAGACATAGATAAGCACATATTGACTATTACAATATCATAAAAATGCTTACCTAGATCATCGCTGATTGAAGACCCAAAATATATCCAAAAAGGTGTAGTCATTAAGTCATGCTTGGTAAGTTTGTGCAAAAATATGTACTAAAACATACGAAATATGTATTGTTCCATAATATTGCCATATATAGCAATCATAAAGGTCCATGACGGCGAAATATACTTCATTGTTTGTGAGCGTCATTGTAACATTTCTTGAATTTGCCATTGTACATTCACAATTCCTTATCTTAGCACCATAATGAGTAAAGCAACGAAATTTTACAGATTGGTTATTAATAAATTCTGAACATATTATTTCAAACACATCTGTGAACGTGACTCTGAGGCTGGAAGATAAACCATTGAGATATCACTAATAAATCATTCGTTCATCACTCACTCATACAATCATTAACCCAAACACCCCACTCACTTATTGGAAATAGGATAGATGCAGACAAATGGAACTAGTGCTTGTTATAAGAATAACAGAGCTGGTAAGTAAAAATGATGAAAGCAACTAAGCGGGAAAGAGAATAATGAGGAAAGGTTTGGAGAAAACATTAAAGAAGGCTAGGAATACAAATGATACACTGACTGAATTACTTACATCATCAATAGTCAGATAAATGGACTGTTTTTTGCAAACCATCATAATGACCACACCAACAGAATGACTGAATTCAGAAGTAGACCACGATATGGGTGATACCACATTGTGCACAGATCACTACTCGACTCTTAGGGACACCTTTCACAGCGTCGTACGCTATTGGAAAATATTTCAACCCACTCATTAAATACATGACCCAATGAGTCCGTGGAGGAATACATGGACACCTACTTCAGACTGCTACGGGCTGACTGCTCAAGCCACAAAGTTCACGGTAAACCACCTTTTTGTGGACAAGCAAATTGTAAAGGTGAACGAGTTAATCACTATTTAGAATACACAAAATAGCAATGGGTAAGTAACGTGCAGGGATGAAAACATTGTCACAGACATAAGAAGACACACCCGCCTCTAAGCACATCTTTTAAAGGGAAATAAGGATGACTTCCATGTTGAGAAAGAAACCTTTATATACTAGACGTAGAAACCATGTTACTAAGACAGCATTGGGATACTTTAGGATTGATTATATATTGATTATATATTGAGAAAACATATATTGAGTCAGCAGTTAACTGGTCGGATACTCAAATTTCTCCTCGCCACCCCACCATTATACACAGACAAGTGTAGTGGAAATGACAAGAGACAAGCAATCAAACCACCATATATTTTCCTCATATTCTAATCCGTTTCATATTTAATACATGCATGAGAACAAATAACCAACACGGCAAGAGATCAATCAGAATTGACCGGAGACCCTTCTCCTCACCACCTAGGTTATCTGCATACATGCACAGCCTGGCCTTCCAAAGGTTCATTTGTGATACATGTGAGAAATCATTCAAAACACCACTTGAATTCACCTCCAGCTATACTGGCTATTAAGCCGGTTGTATATACTGCAGACTATCTATACTAGTGACCTGACACAAACCCAACAGCATGGTATCCTAACCAACAACTACAACAACAGGCCCAAGGCGCTCCAGTAGTAATATTCTCACCAAACAATGCCAGTGGCAGTAAGTTTGTGACTTATGACATTGAACAGCACATGCCGCATGACAAAGTAAAAAACACGCCTTGAATGATGTTATTTCTGCTAGCATGGGTCTTTTGAATAGCATGTTGGCTAGAAACTTCCCATGTAAAAACTATGGTAAACATGTTAAGTTTCTAACTGACAAGAAAGCATTCTACAATGAGGATGCTCTCATTCAGTATGATCTTGCAATGCGTGAACGGGGAGAATCGTTTGGTGAACACACATTCTGTTATTTCGATCACAACATCTTCTCAAACAGTGGTGGTCTTGAGAATCTGAGTGCTGAGCACTTAAGTAATGTTCTTGGTATCCAGCCTCCATCATCACAAAGTGGTGCTGGTGCTAGTGCGGGATCCAACAGTAAGAGAAAAAAGAACAAAAAGAAAAAGTCGGATGAAATTCACTGTTGCTATGCATTTAACTGTGATAATGGTTGTAACGCCAAAGATTGCCCTCACCTACATGTATGTCGTTCTTGTGTGGGTAATCACACAAAACTAAAGTGCACTGTAAAAAAATCAAATGATTGATATCAGGCCTTAGTGGATTCTGATTCAGGCTTTAATGACTCCGAAGAATCTGGCATAGATTGTGGAATTATAAATTCCTATGATTCTGAAAATACCAGTGAACTGGAATACAGTTTATTATGGGATGTCAACAAATTCGAAATTCCTTGTGGTTCAAATCATGTCACTTCTTCAGAGTCATTACCAGATACTGGACACATTATATTAACTCCTACTATCTATACTTCCAGAATGGTCGATGGTGTTGAATGGTTTAGACCTTGTCCTTTGGATTGTGATGCCGTTCATGTCTTAGATGGCATGTGCCTCCAACTCAACCCACATGCCTTCTTTGATGAATGCATGGGGTTTGAGGAAGTTGATTGTAATTATGCTTATATCCTAGACGGTGTTTGTAACGGCTTCAAAATCGTTGATGTGGATTATGATGGTTCTTATTTTCAAAAAAATTACCACTCCATAATCAAATAAGGTGTAAAATGCCAAATGGATGATCTGGTAAGGAAGGAGTTAATTGATGGTAAAGTCAAAAGGGTTCTTAGTAGACCCCAGTGTGTACATTCACTGGGGGCTATTTTAAATCCAGATGGCAGCTTAAGACCCATAACAGATTGCAGCCGTGGTGATCCCGATGATAATCTTAAAAGTACCAATGACTTTATGTACACAACTTGCCAACCGTTTCATTACACTCAAGTAGATGATGTTACTAATGTCATACATGAGGGCTCGTTTTTATGTGTATTGGACATCCAATCTGCTTATCGTAGTGTGGCTGTTCATCCGGATGATCGTTCCAAGCAAGGTTTTGTGTGGAGTCTGGATGGTGCGCCAGAATATTTTGAAGATCAAGCCTTATCGTTTGGTTTTAGATGTGCACCATTTATCTTAACTCAACTAACCGAGTTTGTCATCCGGTGTATGAATCGCAGAGGTATTTTTAATGTTTTCGGTTACCTTGATGACTTTGTCATTGTTGCTGACAGCTATGATGAGTGTGTGAGGCGTCAGGCTATGTTGGTAGATCTGCTTCAACGTCTCGGGTTTCATATTGCATGGAAAAAAATCTTATCCCCTGCTACCAAAGTCCAGTATTTGGGTTTGGTAATTGACACAGTGAAAATGGAAATCAGCTTAACCCCAGATAAGTTAGACAACTTATTAGTACTGATCGACAAGTTCTTGGGTAAAACTGTTGCTACCAAAAAAGAGTTACAAGAACTGTGTGGTCATTTGGCACACGCTAGTAGAGTTATTCAGGGAGGCAGGACATTTTCACGTAAAGTCATTAACCTACTCAAATAAATGGCTGACAGCGTCATGGTGGTTAAACTACCTGATTGGTTTATGGATGATATCCGCTGGTGGAAAAGGTTCAGTTATGTATTTAATGGTTCTGCCAAAATTCTACGTACCTTTGATTGTCATCCTGTCGTAGACACTGACTCATCACTAACTGGATTCGGCTCATGTTATAATGGTGATTGGTTAGTAGGTGCATGGAAGCTACCTGCCTATAATCAATTGTACAATCGCTTTCCCTTACATCATACGGTTGAACCCCCTTGTGAATATGATGAGTCGGCGGACATTAACCTACTGGAAGTCTGGCCAGTGGTTGCCGCAGCGCAACGATGGGGAAATGATTGGTCAAATACAAAAGTTATAGTCAGAACTGACAATACCCAAGTCCAACGTATGATAAATACGGGCAGATCACGGAGTGTTCGCTGTATGTGGTGGATAAGAGAATTATTTTGGTTATCAGTTGTACATAATTTTCATATTGTTGCTACTCGCGTTAAATCTAAAGATAATGTTGTTCCTGACTTTCTGTCGCACTGCACGGATAAAAGGTGTGCAAAAGGATTGCCTTCATTTCGATAAATGACTTCTGCTGCAGGGGATGTCTTGACTCACAAACTATGGAACTACCAGTCACAGTGGATGGCTGGAGCCACAGAGCGTACTAGGAAGAGCCAATGGAACTCTTATATGGAATTTTGCATATAATATGGTGTGCTTTTTCCATTCCCTGCTAGTATAGAAGTCGTGTTGTTATATGTTACACACTTGGCTGAAAGATTGCGCTACAGCTCTATTAGACAGTACCTAGGAGGACTTTGGGTGTTGCACAAGGTCCTAGGATATTCACATGTCCACTCTGATACATTTGAACTGTACATCACTATGAGAGGTATTCAAAGGACCCTAGGTGATCATGTAGACCAGGCGCGACCAGCGTCAGTGCAAGACTTGAAGTGTATTTATAAACTATTGGATATGTCGTGTTCTGAGGGCGTGGCATTTTGGATCACTGTTATCATGTGCTTCAGGGGCTTATTACATAAGTCCAATGTTGTCGAACAAGGACTGGCAGTCTGCTTGTCAGACTTGACCTGGGAAGTCTGGGGTGTCTCCGTCAGACTTTGCCGTACAAAGACTATTTCATTTAAAGAGCGGGTCTTGTTCATACCTTTCACACTCATCAATGACTCACTCTTCTGCCTTCACTATTACCTGACCCTGCTGTTATCTATGGTGATCTACCCATCAAGTGACTCACAAGTAGTGTCATACATGAAAAATGGCCAATGGTGTCGTGGCAGTTACTCATGGTACTTGGGCAAATTGCAAAAGTTGTGTGCCAAGTCAGGCATCGATAAGTTGTCTTCACACTCGCTACGCAGAGGAGGTGCATCAGCCTTGGCAGATGCAGGTTTCAGTCTATTGGACATCAAGAACATTGGTGATTGGAAATCATTGAGTGTGTTGCATTATTTGACAAAATCCAAACAATCTGGGTTTTCTTTTCTTCTCCATTCTGTTTGGCGTGTTGGCCTGGTTATGTATGTTTATTGGCCAGGTCCAATAAAATATTCGCCCAAACTAGATTGGAGTTGTCGTATGTCTATTTATAAGCTACTTATATGCGTGCATATAAGTGGGGATAAATGGGCAGTAGCAGTTCCCAATGTATTACTAGATGTCATCACTTCCATTCAGGTGTTATGTAACAGGTTCCTTCACTGGTGGCCCTTGTAGTCGGCCATATTGCCTAGCCCCAGGAAGGACCACCGGTTGCACATTGGAGATTTTTTTTTTCTTTCTTCTTGTGTTACTTAGGACTGGTTATGTATGTTTATTGGCCAGGTCCAATAAAATATTCGGCCAAACTAGATTGGAGTTGTCGTATGCCTATTTATCACTGGAATTGAATGAGTATATCATACCGTAAAATGAAATTGAAGAAGGAGTTTTACTATTTTTCGGTTTACAAATCTATTAGCTTTACTCCGAAATAATTCGCCAATGACAAACAACACATTAGCCTCTCAGGGTAATTAAGAATGCTTAAGGTAAGATTGAAATTGGACAATCATTATATTACACTCCAAAGGAAGATTTTCCCAAGGTTAGAGAATTAGATATAGATGGAACAACTACATCTACATAGGAGGCCAGATATGAACATGCTCACTCTTTGGTAAGATCGTATAAACAGAGAGCGTTACAAAGAGAAAAAAGAAAAACATTCAAAACGAAATAAATGTCATAAAAAGATTCTTTAGAATTGGATAAAAGAATGAAAAGCAGAATTAAGGACATGAAAACAAAACAAAGGAGATAATACAAAGGATTGAATGGGACAAGGATATAATCTGTAATATGATTGGAAGAGCGATGGCCACAGTCACCATCAGCCTACTTCACCCATTTACATAGTAGGAACCCCAAACATAGCGTCCAAAATGGCCGCCACATTCCAACCGACACATTCCAAACCCCACCCAAAACCGCCAAATGCTGCAGGCACACTCTCATCCACTCACACCCACTCATATACTCAATCATGCCACCGGCATCATTTCAGCTAAAGACTCAACGACCTAGATGTGAAGGTCATTGCGCACTGTGGTTCGATTCTCTGTCGTGTACTCGGATATGATGCTATTTCAGAACCTTGTAATGTTACAAATATTGGCAAATATATTGTTCATCGGATGGAACAATGCACTCAGCTACACAACCGGTATAGACCAATCGGTTGACCAGTCTTAGTCCATCAACGTAAGGGCACTCCTTGATACTGTCCAATTAATACTCCATTGGTAGATCAAGCCATTGCATAGCTTAAAATCCATATTGTGTCACAAATCTCCTTACCAAGCAACGACCAACTAACACCACGAAAGTAGCCCTGATGTTAAGGCTTGATGGTAACCATCCTACGGATGTATAACGACCATCTTGGCCCCCGTTATAGGCCTAAGACACAAAGCAGCAGCTAGTGCTGGCTGTGTCTCCGCCGACCACCCACCGACTGATGGGAAAAGTGCGTGATTAACCAAAACAGGGACACCCACGTGATCAGGTCATGCACAAACAAATGTCTCAGGAATCTAAGTGGGACACTGTAGTAGACAAGCTCAGAGTCTCAGAATTTGATCAGTGAACACGAATACTTTTCTGGTTGTGGCAAATCAACGTCCTAATTATCTCAAATGCTCGCCATATAGAGATTTGTGAGTAATGGGGATTTATATACGCCAATATTTAACCAACCCGATGTCGTTTGTATGCCATTATTGATGACAATTACAATGTTTCCCTTGTTGAAACTGACATAATGGGCAACCCATCATATAGGGTTATTTAACAAGCCCGAGTTGTAATGCCCATTGGTTGTATTTATTCCCAAGTAGAGACACCATATAGTCTCATAAAACAAACCTACGCAGGGGACCAACGTCCATTACAACTAAAACAGGACCATCAATTGGTAATTGAATGACACGGTGCCTACGGGGATCATTTAAAAAACCACATAATGGGACTTGTCACGCCATTAGCCACCCTTGTGTTTGAGGACACTGTTTCAGTACATTACACGACATGTCAGATGTATGATTACTGACACTTGGTTAAAAGACTCATTCCAAGTCACTCGTTTTGTTTTATACTTTAAAGTGGTTATATTTCAAAGGACTTTGCACTCTGTGTTTACAAAGTCGGGAGACTTTGAACCGAGAAGGGGAATTGTGTCAGCATAATACATACATTAAATTCATTATAAATCCCACTCTATAGTAATTCCTATACAATTATCACCTCTACCTATCAACCACCCGTATTTCGTCTTTCTGTACATATAGACCCCACTAAAGCAATTACGTGTAAACCATATTACTAATAGTCCAGAATGTATAAAGAACATGCAAGGGATAACCATCAGGCAGAAGACCCATCACACGGGATAACCACAGGGGGATCCCAAAGTGAGGTCCATAGGCCGGTACATTCCAGTATGGACCAGATCTAGCAAGCCCATGGGACAGGACACCCGTATCCCATGTAGTAGAATCAGAAGCAGCTCCAACGGTCACCCAGCTAGGATGCAGGTTGTGCAGCACCACCTTCCGGTATACAAGCATAGCCATGCAGTGCTATGTGCTGCCCCCCATAAGTTAACTAATACATACAGGCATGCCAAGCCTAGAACCATAGACTTCCTATGGTAATATCAGAGCGCACGATGGAGATCATCATCACGACATGGAAGGACTTATTTATTATACTGTAAGTTAAGTATGGAATCTCTCACAATGGAAATGTGTGTCACCTCATTAGCCAAGCGAGAAGTATTTGTTCACTATGAAACATCATTGTTAAGCCTATGCAATAAAGATATATAAATTGTATCTACGGGTTCTTGAGGTATCTCTTCATCAATGTCATCAAGAATCATCATATTAAAAAGGATGTCTCGACCCGACAATCCTCATCAGGGCACAACATAACAGTGACGCGTCTTGCCACTGCCAAGTTCGACCTACTCGCTGTACGGATCTGCAGACAAGCAGTGATATGAAAACGAAGACATTTGAAGTCTAATTCTTATTGTACAGATAGACCCACTACACCGGTGGGCTATCTTTAATTATAATATTATCATATATCTACTGTTTAGGAGATGGGTTCGAACTTGCCCACATCTCATTATAATTATTTTTCTATGTTTAGTTACCACATAAAAAGTGACTACTACTATTCAACTACGCATAAATGAGTTGATCTCATAATGTAATATATGTGTATAATATCGAACTATAGTATTATGTACCTTTGATCTGTAAACCACCTCTAAGAGTTGGTATCTAAAAAAGGGTACTACATCATATTCTCTAAGTCACTTATACATACACCGTCCGTGTTCAAACACTAAACTTAGTTATCTTATAGTGTAAATAGATACTTTATTTTTTTCATTGTATAAAACTAAAATCAGTTCAACGAACTGACCAAAAAAAACTCTAAAAGGTTAACTCATATGTGAGTTCAAAAACTTTGCTTTTTCAGGTGATAGTGCATATATGTTCTTGTTAAAATACATAATGCTCATTTGTAATCAGGTACTTGTAACATGTATAATATAATAGTTGTTCTTCGAACTACTGTTGTATAATTTAACTTTACCTACCCTCGAAGTTGAAATTGTATCTCACTTCGAAGAAGTATATATTTATTACCAAGGTCTGTTAATTTAATAATGTTACATAATTTGTATATATTTCGCTCCACAATATCATTGTGTAAATAATTACCTCAAGCCCTATTATAGTTAATAGACTATTTCCTATGCGTTTTTTCTACCCTAGTCATAGCCGATGGGGGTAGTGTAGGGGCTCGTGGAGTGGTATATATAGTGTTAGCTCCCTATTCGAGAGGGCAGGTCGATCGGTGCGGTTACCACCGGTAGGACGAGAGGTCGCTTTGATCTCTGGCTATTATGAGGTGGTGGCAGCACTAGTCTTTGCTGCTCCAGTCCCTACCTGGGACCGCGTAAGGAGCTCAGTTGGCTTCTGGCTGCGGCCAGGGCAACACCTGCAGAGCACTGAGCTATATTCATAGCACCACTTCAAACATATGTAAATATGAAATAAACATGTGCCGGTTGCACTAACCCGAGCTAACTTGTCTGGTTTTACTTGATATTGATATATCTCGAACGGAACCGAAGTTATATAAGAACTCGAACCATTACAATGGAAACACCGACCGCTCTACAGACTATCAACTCTGAGAACCCAAAAACTGTTACAGAATCACCATATTCACCCTCGGAGATCGAGCTCCTTGCTGATCTGTTCACAGGTACAGGTGATGCTAACACCGAATTTTATATTGACCTGTACGGATGGTTGGATGCTGGTGCTGGTGCTACTCCTGTTACTGCTGCTGCTGCTGACGAAGCTACTGCTGGTGCTGGTGCTGGTGCTACTGGTGCTACTGGTGAAGGTGGTGGTGGTGGTGGTGGTGGTGGTGGTGCTGCTGCTGCAGACGAATACCCACCACTTGTCACACCTAAACCCATAGCCAATGCAGCTCTGGCTAAAGGCGCTAAAGGGGGTGGTCTCACCGGATATGGAGGTGGAGATCTCGGTTACTGCTGCTGCTGCTACTTCTGGCTGGAACCTCTAACGTTCATGGTTGTGCCTTACCTACTTGTATATTGTTAAAGGAGTTTATGTGTACTTGCGAACCGTTTTACACATGGGAAATAATCAATGCAACAGATGTGCTGTTCTTTAAAGCGCCGTAGTTAAAACAAAATGTTCATAAAGGACTCTTTTCTAATCAGTCATTCGATTCATTGAAAAAGTGTTTCAACGATGTTTTCTGGAGAGGGACCGATGTCTTCCCAGACAGATCGATAGGAGTATATCAATTTCACAATCAGAAAACCTGTCCTCTAATCAAAAGACGATATTATGGCACATGTGTTGTCATGACTCTGAGAGAATATTCAACACCTTCTGTCAAGAGTGTTTAGACCGTGTGCTCTGTAGAGAGTTTCATTTTGAAAATATACAGAACGCTCTACTGAGAAGCGTCATGTCCACACAAACCGAATGGCATACTTGGTATTATACTTCAGCAGATTTCTATTGTAATTTAGATGAATTGTGGACAGGAAGTATGACTTACACTATTCCTGCATTTCGAAATAACACTTGCATGAAAACCGTATACAAAGATTACACTATGTACAGTCTGGATTATGATTAAAAACGAATGTATATACTTGTAAATATTTTTGATCAAATAAAAATATAAAAAATTGAAATGTATTTGAATATATCTCATTAACATAATTAACCCCGCCCATATGATCAAGTGACCACACTAATCCCCTAATTAGGTCATGTTACCATGGTGACCAGAATGCTGGCCTCTGATTGGCTGAGAGGTGGTCGTTAATCCCCTAATTAGGTCATGTTGCCATGGCATCGGGTCATGTGACCAAATGGAGGCCTCTGATTGGCTGCATCTCGGGTGAGTAATATCCTGTAGTTAGCTATTGTCCTGTTCCGATACATTATATACTACTCCCTCGTCATATTTTTCAGGGGTTGGTGATGAGAAACCAGTTGTTTTTTTTTGAGTGGCCTAATGTCTAATTGTCTAATTCCACCAAGAACCCCCCCCCCTCACTCGAAAAGGATGAAAAAATGGGTTCTTTTTCACTTTATTCCAATGTCCCTAGACTAAGAAAATGGCAACTTTTTTTGCCCACTAAGTTTCTTGAATTTAAGAGAAAAGGGGGGGGGGGCTGATTCTGTGATGGTAGGGGGGCACAAAAGTCGGGGGAGATATTGACATGTCCTGGATTTTTTTTTTCGTCTACAAGGGTGGTATGCACTTTCTAAAAAGATGTGTACTAAAACAATTTGAAACCAACTACTTCAGGCCCCTCTCGGGCTGGGGGGGGGGGCGGTAAAAATTCACCCATTTTCACTGTAAATACCTGTGTGTTTATACCGCGGTATTATACCGAAAAATGTCAGACTCCCAGTGGCCAAAATTTGGGTTGTTACAAAATGACAACTTCCTTTAATACAGGATTGAATCTTTTGATATGGAAGGCTGCAATGCAGGACTGCTATGTGACTGGATTGGTCTGGGACTAGCCAATCAACGACGACGGGTTTTGGTCCACACTCGGCCACAGTCACAGACTCAATGAGAATGTCAAGATTATTATGAACGACGACGGATTGTGGGTCCCCATATTCTGGGGAATATTACTATGCTTTGTACCTTCCTACATTTTACCACTACAGCAACCAGTCCCGCAACCAGTGGCCAGAACTACTTTTACCCATAAACGCTGGTCGCCAGAGATGACTCACGCTAGTGGTCGAGATGGGGCCAGATTGGTCTGGGACGCGCTGCGGGAAAAATTCTGCAGTGCAGCCCCCTGGCGTCAGTTCAGGAAAACAAAATTCAAACATGGCGACCAAAACAAACGCAGGGAATATGAGGATAAAGAAACACTGGGATTTACCGGGAAGACTTGCAGCTAGAAATGCAGAAGTGATGCCAGTTGGAGCCTGGGTGCAGCCGGAGTCGGTGATGATCCACCGGTCACTGGAAGCAGTGGTAAGGAATGTATACACTACGATATCTGTCCCTGTCTCATGGAAATACTATATTATCGCTCACTGACTACTTTGACAAGTTTGGACAGGTTCCTCATTCTCAGTCAGTCAGTCACACCAGATCCCTCTCAGTCCCACATACACATAATGACACTGAGAACCCTGTATGAACCAGTTGAATTTAAAGATGAAGACTGATACAATGACCACCCTTTCTTTTATAAATAACATATTTCAGTCCTATTGTGTTGTAACAGTGTATTCTATAGGTATGGGCGCCGAACGCTTCTGAATAGCACCGCCTCTCTGTCACTATAGTAAATTGGGTAACTTCAAGACCTAAATTCTCGTACTTCTGTTCTGTGAAAAAACATCATATTTTGGTATGTTATGTAAAAAGACCCATAGAATATGAATATCATAGGCATTTTCTTGTGGGATGTCAAGTTTATTAAAACATCAAGTATATACATGACCATGTTTGCTGTGACCGGGGTGAGTCTCACCCCGACATCAGTTACCAAATTTGTTGTAATTCCTACAATTCTTTGTCAAATAACACACTTTAAAAACCAATTTCAACTTAAAATATCAAGCTTCCTGGCCAATGAAGAAAGACAGAATTTTGTAAAATCTAAAATTGAATAAAAATATTTCAAATTTTTAACCATTTTTTTGAAATTACAAAGTTTTGGGGTACCTTTGAAAACCACAACCAAAATGTCCGCAATTTTGTTTTCTACAAGAATCTAAAACTGGTTCCTAAATATCTGTGTGCTCAAAAGTGCTCGAAGAAAAAGAGTAACAGCATATTTTGCTCAAAATTGCACAAATCTGACCTGAGTGAATTTACTCCACCACACAGAATTTTGAGTTTCCATCAGAATATGATACATTTTCCCATGTCAAATCACAAAATAATTTATACCCCTGGAACCACTAAACTGTTTTCTGTCTTCTGGTATGACTGTTTTCTCTGTAACCTTGACTGTTAGAAAGTTATAAGCATTTATATGGGATGATGTCAAAAATGCACCACTCAGTGAGTGTGGTCAGTGAGGCTTGATTTGACCTAATTTTCCCTCACAGAGCTGATAATGACCTGAAAAAGGTGACAGAAAATACTCCTAACTTTTTTTATTCAAAAATGCACTGCTTCTCTTCTAATCACTCTATTACATTTATTTAAAAAGCATTGAGTTGGCACGGATTTCTTCTTTCCGAGGGCATAATTTTCAATTGGATGGTACAAAATCTAATTTATGGGTGCCCATCCCTATATTCTATTCTAGTACCGTAGCCTAAAGTAGGGAGTGATAATTTTTCAAGACATTTCAACAACCCAGGTTCAGTCTCAGACTCAGGCTGAAGCCAAAGCGAAGGGGAAGGAAAAGAATTTTGCCCCTTGTTAAAAGAAACACCCCCTTAATTATCCCCTTTTATGTAGAGAAGAACCTGATCGGACCTTAAGACTTAAGTTGTGGTGAACGGAAGGGGTGAGTGTAGCTATAGGGGCAAGGCCAAGGGGTCCAGAGGCAGAGGAGTGGCCCATATGATATATGACATGTTTTGGTCCACACTCGGCCACAGTCACAGACTCAATGAGAATGTCAACAGAAGATGTAGAAGATACTTTGTGACGTTGTGTATAAAGCTCAGCTGACGCTGGACTCCAACTACCAGATACTGATACATGCCTAAGGCTTATTCTCAGAGTCAGTAATGGCAGCAGTTTATAAAGTTTGTGACTTTCTATGATCAGGTGTCTGCGGGGGAGGAGGAGGCACGGATACAAGGGCTACTAGCTGAGAAGGAGGCTCGTCTACGTAAATTCCAGTCTGATGTCAAACACCGCGTGGCTTACATGGACCGACTACGGAAACAACAACAACTGGCACAGTCCTATAAAGCTGTAAGTGCTAATTTTAGTACTGGTTAAATGAAGTTATTTACTTTTAGGTAATTTCATTTTAACAGCTTTAGCCCTAGGAGCACATGCACATTAGCTGCCACCTGCACATCAACTGCCTTTTAATCCTACATCGGTTGACCAGAGATGCCACTTTTCCTGGTTTACCAGGAATTCCTGGTTTTGATTCCGATATTTTTGTAATAGATTATGTTAAATTCCTGAGAAAAAGTGTCGAAAGTTCAGTTTTCCTGTTTTTTCTCGGCCAGTGAGTGGCATCTCTGGTTGACACATTGGGCATACATTGCCCTGATGGGTAGCCGATGCGATGCCAATATTGGCACAACCATCAGTTTGCTAGTTGTTTTAGCCACCTATTGGGCAACAGTAAAGTTGAACTGAAATACAAATAATGTCCTACAGGTGGAGGTGGAGAGGAAGGTCCTTGGTCAGAGTGCGACGGCAGCTGAACGTCAAACACCTCGTAAAAACCACTGTGTGCACCGAGACAACACCAGCCACATCATCCGTCAATCTGCCACAGTCAACACACAGGGTATTTAGTGTACTTTTAACCAAAATTACATTGAAAAAAAAAGTTGTAAATCTGAGGTGTTTTTTTTTATTTATTTTTATTATGAATTAACCCAATATTAAAGTTATCTCTGTCTCAGTGACTAGGCTGAATTTCCTAGTTCAACTTGCATTCCTATATGTGCAGAGTTAAATGAAATCGTGTTTGTCATGAGTGGATGAAATAGGTGAGACCAATAGCTAAAACAGTTAGTGGTCAGACTTCAGCCGTTTTGAGAAGATCGGAGATAGGAGATAAGATAATGGCCCAATTGAGGCTCCCTTCTTCTGACCCCAGGTTACAAGTTTTTCTGTTTTTCGTAAATATGTGATCTTATTACTAAATTAACTTTATAACTAAATTGATTTTTCTACACTTTATAAGGTCTAAAAATTCCTGATTTCTTTTCGAAATTTCTGTACACTTTTCTTCTAATTTTTCAATGATTTTGTGGCTTTGAGAAATATCTCTCATTTTCTATATCCCAGCTGTTTAGAGCCCCACTGTCCCTACCAGCATCACCTCCCCACTGGGGACGTTTCCAAAACAGCCTAGGCCTGAAAAGTAATGTAATGTAATATTGATATTTCCCCCAACCAGGTGGCATAAGTTCAGACTATGACCTTGAGGCAGAGAAGGCGCGGGTGTTTGAGGAACAAAGTCATAAGGTGAGTTAATATGTCAGTGTCTGTATGGGTAGGGGGTGGGTTGATAGACTGATATGTTGCCGATATGTTATATGTTGTGGATGTACAATGTATTCCGAGTTAGCAGGTTGTTGCATGGGCGCCGCCATTGCTGGAGCTTGTTACCAGCGAGTTCTACTGATAAGAGCTATCAGATGGGTACCAGTTGGCCCCCGAGAGGACCGCAATGAATAGTTGGGATCATCTCATTGGCTAATAATTAAACCGTATAGGCTGGTATTGTCTCCCATCGATGAGTGCTAGGAGATAACTGCCTATTGAAGATAACATGTGGCACTGGACATAAACCGATAGGGTACGATATATGTTAACAATTAAATAATCATACATTGCAACTCGTTGTACTTGATGGTGTTGAAGACGGTGGCAGTGTGAATCCACCGTCCAGTACCAAGTACAAACACCCAAATCCTTGTCCATTTAGGTACACCAGTT
The DNA here is from genome assembly GCA_949317995.1 of Acholoe squamosa. Lineage (NCBI taxonomy): Eukaryota > Metazoa > Annelida > Polychaeta > Phyllodocida > Polynoidae > Acholoe > Acholoe squamosa. The sequence continues at coordinate 53,607,583 of OX439052.1, forward strand.
TACGTGTGCAGCAAGGCGTAAGTTGACGTCAAAACGCGTCATCACTGAGAACTTCATGAAGGACGACCTCCCCGGGGGTGTGTGGAGAACTGGTCCTACACTAGATGTAAGTGTAGTTATGATGTATTCTGATGTTGAGAACAAAAAACATTAGTTTATATCATTTAGGACACATCATAAATTCCTGAATATAAGCCGCGGCTTACATGTGAACGTAGCACCTCGCATATAGGACACACCCTGAGTTGAAGGGAATGATATAGTGTGCAGGTGAGACTTAATTTGGGGTAGTTTAGTACTTTTATAGTATAAAAACCTTGCCTCTAGGACGCATTCTGAGTTCACGTAAATCCTATAACATGCACCTGACGCTACTTTTGTGTATATGCCCTGTCCTATGTGTGGGGATTTACGGTACTACAACTCGTCTATCATACTTTATGAATCATTACACAGCACCCATCATCACATATTACAGCTTGTCTATGATACTTTATGAATCATTACGCAGCACCCGTCATCACGTACTACAACTCGTCTATGATACTTTATGAATCATTACGCAGCACCCGTCATCACGTACTACAACTCGTCTATCATACTTTATGAATCATTACGCAGCACCCGTCATCACGTACTACAACTCGTCTATCATACTTTATGAATCATTACACAGCACCCGTCATCACATACTACAGCTTGTCTATGATACTTTATGAATCATTACGCAGCACCCGTCATCACGTACTACAACTCGTCTATCATACTTTATGAATCATTACACAGCACCCGTCATCACGTACTACAACTCGTCTATCATACTTTATGAATCATTACACAGCACCCGTCATCACGTACTACAACTCGTCTATCATACTTTATGAATCATTACGCAGCACCCGTCATCACGTACTACAACTCGTCTATCATACTTTATGAATCATTACACAGCACCCATCATCACATACTACAGCTTGTCTATGATACTTTATGAATCATTACGCAGCACCCGTCATCACGTACTACAACTCGTCTATGATACTTTATGAATCATTACGCAGCACCCGTCATCACGTACTACAACTCGTCTATCATACTTTATGAATCATTACGCAGCACCCGTCATCACGTACTACAACTCGTCTATCATACTTTATGAATCATTACGCAGCACCCATCATCACATACTACAACTCGTCTATGATACTTTATGAATCATTACACAGCACCCGTCATCACGTACTACAACTCGTCTATCATACTTTATGAATCATTACACAGCACCCGTCATCACGTACTACAACTCGTCTATCATACTTTATGAATCATTACGCAGCACCCGTCATCACATACTACAACTCGTCTATCAACTCGTCTATCATACTTTATGAATCATTACACAGCACCCGTCATCACATACTACAACTCGTCTATGATACTTTATGAATCATTATACAGCACCCGTCATCACATACTACAACTCGTCTATCATACTTTATGAATCATTACACAGCACCCGTCATCACATACTACAACTCGTCTATCATACTTTATGAATCATTACGCAGCACCCGTCATCACTTACTACAACTTGTCTATCATACTTTATGAATCATTACGCAGCACCCGTCATCGCGGCAGACTGTAGAGCCTGACATCATAGACCTGGAGGATGATGACGATAATGAAGGTGTGGAGTACAATAACATAGAGACAGGAGGAGGGGACGGGAACAAGGAGAACAATCTGCCACACGTTGTACAATTTGACACCGAGCTACGCACTGAGGAAACACGACAAGAACGCATCACACGCAAAAGTGGTGGGTACCTTAACTGAGATTTTGTCTCATGTTTGATATTAACCCTTCAAGGACAGTTTAATGCATAACCCACAATTAGCTCCATGATGCATGAATGTAGCCCTGGTGAGTACGTTATGCAGCGTGCCCAGCCTATGGGGCACATCTAATTTGTAAACACAGTCCTGACATCATTTGGATTTTTATGAACATGACATTTTGCTAAAGAGCTGTAGCTTTTAACAATATCATGAAGCAAATGTTTTTCATACATTTCTAAATCTGAATAAGTTATGGTTGGATATAATATACTTCTGTCACTTCCGTAAAGAACCATTTGTGTTCAAGAACAAAGCAATGTAATTTCTGTACCTAACATCTACCCTGTGTGTGTCCTGTATATCTATATATAACATTAACCTTCTACCCCCCATATTTACCCTGTTTGTGTCCTGTATATCTATATATAACATTAACCTTCTACCCCCCATATTTACCCTGTGTGTGTCCTGTATATCTATATATAACATTAACCTTCTACCCCCCATATGTACCCTGTGTGTGTCCTGTATATCTATATATAACATTAACCTTCTACCCCCCATATTTACCCTGTGTGTGTCCTGTATATCTATATATAACATTAACCCTCTACCCCCCATATGTACCCTGTGTGTGTCCTGTATATCTATATATAACATTAACCTTCTACCCCCCATATTTACCCTGTGTGTGTCCTGTATATCTATATATAACATTAACCTTCTACCCCCCATATTTACCCTGTGTGTGTCCTGTATATCTATATATAACATTAACCTTCTACCCCCCATATGTACCCTGTGTGTGTCCTGTATATCTATATATAACATTAACCTTCTACCCCCCATATTTACCCTGTGTGTGTCCTGTATATCTATATATAACATTAACCCTCTACCCCCCATATCTACCCTGTGTGTGTCCTGTATATCTATATATAACATTAACCTTCTACCCCCCATATTTACCCTGTGTGTGTCCTGTATATCTATATATAACATTAACCCTCTACCCCCCATATTTACCCTGTGTGTGTCCTGTATATCTATATATAACATTAACCCTCTACCCCCCATATCTACCCTGTGTGTGTCCTGTATATCTATATATAACATTAACCCTCTACCCCCCATATCTACCCTGTGTGTGTCCTGTATATCTATATATGGGCCAAATTTTTGAATGTGGTACTTTTGGCCCTGACAAATCAAAAACAGTGAAACTCAAAATAAGTTAAAACAACTTTACTACATTCAAAGGGCAATGTCTTGGCTACGTAAAAACACCTGACATACGCAGCAACTCCTAGCGGGTCCGTTTTTATAAGCATTCAAAGATAATCTGTTGTAATTTGGGTTACTCCCTGCTCAAAATTCAGATACCAACTGGATATACCTCTTAACTATATCCTAATGACTCCTAAATCCATTTACAACATCTACTAGTAAGTATGTATCATGACTCAAAAAATCAATATGTTCCTTTAAAAACTTTCCAAGATATCGGATATTGAACTTTTGTCATTGACTGATTTTTCTGAGAATTTTTTTCTAAAAGCCCAATTTTCATCTAGCTTTGTCAAAAGTTGTCAAATAATCACCAACATTCATCCATATTAACTTCAATATGCATACTTTAATATGCAACTACCATCTGTTCCATATCTAGCATTAGTTTGTGATAGAACTGGTGACAAGTTGGACCACAATTTGACTTTTTTGAGCAGGGAGTAACACGTTACTCCCTGCTCAAAATTAATTTCACCCCCCAAATAGTACAAAGTGCAAATTATGTACACAAATCTACATAAATAGGTTAGGAGGACTCCATAACAAGCAAATGAAAAAGTAGTAGGTGGAGTTTGATGGATATTCCTCAAAAAAATTAAAACATGTTCCTATCAGGTGTTACTCTCTGCTCAAAATTCAAATTCCCCCATTGATTGGGTTAGTGGGGCTAAATAACTGCATGTAGGTAACATATAACACATTTTTTGAATAAGTGAGGGGTACATCTATCATAAAAGCCACAAAAAACAGTAATCTTTACAATATTAGGGACATGAGATGTGAAAAAGTGGGATAAATCTTTAGGTCCGATGCAGATTTTTGGAATTTCCACACTCAAACAGACACTTAAAGTATTAGGATCATAACCAAATACTGCAGGAAGATGCAGGAGTGTATAATCTATCAGAAGGATATCATAAGTACACATTTTGATAACTGACAGTCAAGAGAGTGAGTTTTAGCAGCAGAATCTATTTTTGAGCAGGGAGTAACATATATAGGGCTCGGGCAGGCGACATGCTTTAACCCCATATAATGCCCAGTCATTTAGAAATAATGTCAAAATTCCACCACTTGCTGACAGACAACATCAGTTTTGATCAAAATAAAAGCATTTGGACCCCAACAAAGTATATCAACATGTGCCCTACACCTTCGTACATCTTATAAAGGTGAATTTTTGGCTGATCCCTTACCTTTCTTTTGCTTTAGGAGTAACAATTGTCAGTAAAATTGGACAGAAAGAGGATCAAACGATAGGTGGGAGTGTCCTTGTTGTGATTAGAAAAGACCCGTATGGATGTGCCATGCGAGAGACGACAGAGATGTCATCTGGTTTAGAGCGAAAGGACTTAGAATTTTGAGCAGAGAGTAACATCCTGTCATGTTTTATGGTCTACAAATGGCACAAAGAGTCAATATAGAACCAATTTTTGTTCATAATTAATTAGGAGGTGCCTATACAATATGCAAAGCAAAGATTTACTGTATGGAAGCAGTAGAATTTGATTCATTAACCAAAATGTTAAATGTTACTCCCTGCTCAAAAATGTGTATGCCAATACACTTTAGGGCCAGGACTAAAAGAAAATGGGTGTGGCCGTAATTTTTTTACACCATATAAACACCTTAAATGTCCCTCAAAATTAAGTGCAGCATGGATGGTAGAAACAGAATATTTCATTGGTATTTTGAGAAGTTTTATTTTTGAGCAAGGAGTAGCATAATGCTACCTTTATTCAGTATGAAGGGGAGAAAAAAAAATCTACCATGTACATCAGGTTAAAACCCTTTGGATCTCAGAGTTAACATATGTATTGAATTCCAAAAGTGATTTTAGGGGTGTTGTACAGTATAAGCAACATGTGGGGGTGTGTGAAAATTGTATTTTTTCAGCAAAATACACACTTTTTGGTCATTTTTCAACTCTGTAGACCCATAACTCAAAAAAATTATGGTCTGATTCGCTAAAGTTTACTCTCATTTGAAAGCTTAGGATGTTTTCTCTTCAATAAAACCAAAAAATGCCAGGCTAGTGCACAGGCTTTGACCCTATTGGTAGGTAAAGCTTAAAAACCCTGTAAAATGCTAAAAGTACCATTTTCAAAAATTTGGCCCATATAACATTAACCTTCTACCCCCCATATTTACCCTGTGTGTGTCCTGTATATCTATATATATATAACATTAACCTTCTACCCCCCATATTTACCCTGTGTGTGTCCTGTATATCTATATATAACATTAACCCTCTACCCCCCATATGTACCCTGTGTGTGTCCTGTATATCTATATATAACATTAACCTTCTACCCCCCATATTTACCCTGTGTGTGTCCTGTATATCTATATATAACATTAACCCTCTACCCCCCATATGTACCCTGTGTGTGTCCTGTATATCTATATATAACATTAACCCTCTACCCCCCATATTTACCCTGTGTGTGTCCTGTATATCTATATATAACATTAACCTTCTACCCCCCATATTTACCCTGTGTGTGTCCTGTATATCTATATATAACATTAACCTTCTACCCCCCATATTTACCCTGTGTGTGTCCTGTATATCTATATATAACATTAACCCTCTATCCCCCATATTTACCCTGTGTGTGTCCTGTATATCTATATATAACATTAACCTTCTACCCCCCATATTTACCCTGTGTGTGTCCTGTATATCTATATATAACATTAACCCTCTACCCCCCATATTTACCCTGTGTGTGTCCTGTATATCTATATATAACATTAACCCTCTACCCCCCATATTTACCCTGTGTGTGTCCTGTATATCTATATATAACATTAACCTTCTACCCCCCATATTTACCCTGTGTGTGTCCTGTATATCTATATATAACATTAACCTTCTACCCCCCATATCTACCCTGTGTGTGTCCTGTATATCTATATATAACATTAACCCTCTACCCCCCATATTTACCCTGTGTGTGTCCTGTATATCTATATATAACATTAACCCTCTACCCCCCATATTTACCCTGTGTGTGTCCTGTATATCTATATATAACATTAACCTTCTACCCCCCATATTTACCCAGTGTGTGTCCTGTATATCTATATATAACATTAACCTTCTACCCCCCATACAGCACCAGCTATCTGTGGTACAGACATATCACGGGTTATGTCTGTACCTAACATCTACCCGGGGGTGGCGAGTGTAGAGGAGCGTCAGCGTGCAGTCACACAGCGCGCCATGTACCGCCGGCTGTTTATGGACATAGAGCGGGAACAGGTCAAGGAGAACCAACGTGCTAATCAACACAGGCGGAAAATAGCACAGTGAGTTATTAAGTCTTTAAGCGCTGCTGATATATAAATACTTCATACCATTTGGTTTTCAAGATTCATGAATGCAGCCCTGGTGAGTTACTCGCTCAGGCTGCATTCATGCATCATGCCCATTGGCCGTCATGATGCATGGATGCAGCCCTGGTGAGTTACTCGCTCAGGCTGCATTCAGGCATCATGCCCATTGGCCGTCATGATGCATGGATGCAGCCCTGGTGAGTAACTCGCTCAGGCTGCATTCAGGCATCATGCCCATTGGCCGTCATGATGCATGGATGCAGCCCTGGTGAGTAACTCGCTCAGGCTGCATTCAGGCATCATGCCCATTGGTCGTCATGATGCATGGATGCAGCCCTGGTGGGTTACTCGCTCAGGCTGCATTCAGGCATCATGCCCATTGGTCGTCATGATGCATGGATGCAGTCCTGGTGGGTTACTCGCTCAGGCTGCATTCAGGCATCATGTCCATTGGTCGTCATGATGCATGGATGCAGCCCTGGTGGGTAACTCGCTCAGGCTGCATTCATGCATCATGCCCATTGGTCGTCATGATGCATGAATGCAGCCCTGGTGGGTTACTCACTCAGGCTGCATTCATGTTTGATGCTGACCCTACATCCTAAAGGATCATCACGATGCACTCATGCCATGCTTGGGCTTCCCTAGCCTTCTTGAAATGGTCTCTATCTCCTCTTTCCGATCCCCTCAGATGTGTTTGGTACATATATATGTGCAGGCACCAACACATTCCTCTATGAAATTGTGTAATGCATCATATTCACCATGAATATGACCTTAGTTGTCAAAATGGCGTTAACCATCTATTACTCACTCACCCATGCTGTTTGTGGATTTGGTGCATTACGATTTGGTACAACAAACATGAAGCTGGAGTTATCCCGTGGCCGTCAACTCTGACTCAAGTTACCAGTCTGCATGTGATTTTCACACACTGATGTGGAGTACTTTGTTAACAATAACCTATGTTATAGACTAAAACGAGAGAAGGAGGAGGAGCGGAGACAAGAGGAACTGTCGTCACAACAGACGGTGGCACCCAAGGACCCGCTGACAGGAGAGACAGCAGAACAGATGGTGGAACGACAACGTCATGAGGAGGAGTCATTACAACTACAGGAACAGGAGCGCAAACATCGCGCCAAGAAAAGTGTCGAGGCTACCAGGTATGTGTACCATAAATTCTCTCCTATAAGCCTCACCCTTGTATAAGCCACACCCCTGATGTTCCAGGGAGCTATAAGCCACATCTGTTGCTTGAATATTGTAGTTTTAGTACTGTTCTATAGTTCAAAATGCCTTCCTATATGCCGCACTCAGACTTTGGGCCTGCCCTATACGCCGCATTTACTGTTACTAGCCGCGGCTTATACGACAATTAATGGTACCGTAAAGACCCCGTCATAAGCTGGATTTTTTTTCCTGTTTTGGGCCCAAACCGGCTTCTAAATTTTTTCCCAAAGTCCCCCCCCCGGCTTATGACCGGGCTTTTTAAAAAGTTTAAGTTATTTTTAACCAAATTTCAATAAATAAAATTACTTTAATATGTACGATTTTTACCATACAAGTTCATTTCAATGGGTTTTCTATAAGAAATCAATAAAAATATTGATAGAAATATGGCTAATTTTCCTCAAAAATTTTAGTTTTAGGGGGGTAAGGGGGGGTCAAGGGGCTAAACACACCCCCCGGCTTATGACCGGGGTTTTTGCAAAAGTCTAAAATGCACCAAAACCGGCGTATACATTTCGCCTGAACTCACCCCCCCGGCTTATGACCAGGGCCGGCTTATGACCGGGGATTTACGATAATATGGAGGTAAATCTGTAGAAATTGCTGCTATTCCCCTTACTTCCCCCCCCCCCAAAAAAAAAGAACCAATGCCTTTTACGTGCCATATTTTCCAGTTTTTAGTGTGGCAATATGCAGCCTTTAATGTGCTAAATTTACCAACATTCCCAGGTTTATTTTGGCATTATGTTGCATATTATCATATCATGTGCTAAATTGACTGTCATTCCCAGGTTCGTTGAGGCGCTGAAGGCCCAGCTGAGAGAGAAGATGCAGAAGCAGAACGTGGAGCTCCCCGCGCTCTGCTGCTGTGGTCCGACCGTGTGGGACACGAACCCCGACACTTGTGCCAACAACTGTGTCTTCTACCACAACCCTAAAGGTACTTAGAGATTACCATAACCCTAAAGTCAGGCTAAAGGTACTTAGAGATTGCCCTATTGCTAACAACTCTTCTACCACAACCCTAAAGGTACTTAGAGATTACCATAACCCTAAAGTCAGGCTAAAGGTACTTAGAGATTGCCGGTTGTACTGAGAGTTTATCCTATTACATGCAAAGGTACTTAGAGATTAGCATATTGCCAACATTGAGAACTCATTCAGCATTTTCAATGTATAAAATAATTTTGCATTATTGACACAGATAAATAACACACGTCTCTGTTTGTGTTGTAGCCTACACACGCGCGCTCCAGTCTCTACTTACATCATGTGACCTCGTCTAACTGCCAATCATACATCTAGATAGTCGCTGCAAAATGTCATTCTGGTTATAAACTGGTATTTATGTGTGAGCAATGTGGAATATTGCTGTCTGTATATCAATACATTATGAGACTAATAAATGGAATACTACTGAACTTTACATAACAAGGTAGCGTTTGCTTTAACTTTATCCTAGCTATTTGTCTCCAATTCAAAAAGTAACGCTTCCAGTTCCATAGTCTTGACTTATTAGTAACAAATAGTACTAGCATATAAGGACTACTGGTAATTGCAGAGAAATGGTGAGTTAGTACGGACATACATTGCACGATTGCTGACAAATGTTAAGTAAATTACTTTCATATATTGAGTAAATCATCCTGACATAAGTCCCGGTATAAGTTCCATAGTTCCATCCATCCATCCATCCATCCATCCATCCTAGACAGTCATTGTTGATCCTACAATTAACATCACAGAGAGTGTAACCAAGGTGATGTGACCTTGTTACAATTACTTGTTACATTTCCTTCCTTCCCCATGGGAAATGATTGGAAGCCAATCCTCTCACTACTGATACTTACCATAGAGAAGACTACTAGGCTCCTCTATGTACTGACCTAGATTCACCTCCAATGCAAGACCAACATGGCCTCTATGTTATTCCCCATGAGGAAAAAACAGTACCTTTGCATGCATATCACTCATTTCACTGACTAGTGTAATAAAAAATGAACATGGTATGACCTGCTACTATTCTTCTAGGACACTCTGATCACAAAATTACCTACAGGTGGTTGCTCATTTTGAGTGAGTGAGTGAGTGAGTAAAAGATGTTTAACGCCATTTCGACAGCTGAGGTCATATTCATGGCAAGAACTACATTACACAATTTCACAGAGGAATGTGTCAGTGCCTGCGCATATGTGCACCACACACATCCTGAGGGGATAGGAAAGAGGAGATATAGACCCTTTTAAGTGGGCTAGGGAAGCCTGGGTTGCTCATTTTGACATAGTGATGTGTACAAAACACACTATGCACCAACATAATCCCGATCACCACCCAGTACCCACTTTTTAAATCAAAGATTTAAAAAAAAATACATAGAATCATCCTAGGGACACCAAACTGGACTAAGTTATTTCAAACTTCATAGATGTTGTCCATGGAAAGAATTAGAAACTTTAAACTATGATAAACCACTTTTTCCTAAAATACTTAAAATTAATAACCCAACTGGTAACAATGGTCCACTTTACTGAAGCTTAGAAAAGTTAGACATGTTTGCAATGGAAACTGGATGCGTTAATGACGAATACAACTTTGTACCCATATTTATTTCTGGGTCAGAATTTTTCAAAAGGAAACTACTTAGATATGAGGAGCTGATTAAGATATCATTTATCGTCAAATGTGCCTTATTGTTGGGTCGTCAGTTTTTGTTGTTCTGATAGTTGAAAAAATGTAGAGAAGTAAGACAGTGGGGACTGAGATATTGAGATTGTAACACTGATATTGTTGTATGGATGTAATGTGCCATCCAGTCACATGTACCTAGATTCCTGAGTATTAGCCACACCCGGACTACACGAGTGCTAAAAATGTCAGGTTGCCATATTGTTGTATAGGGTAAAATACCTGAGTATTAGCCACACCCCGACTACACGAGTGCTAAAAATGTCAGGTTGCCATATTGTTGTATAGGGTAAAATACCTGAGTATTAGCCACACCCGGACTACACGAATGCTAAAAATGTCAGGTTGCCATATTGTTGTATAGGGTAAAATACCTGAGTATTAGCCACACCCGGACTACCCGAGTGCTAAAAATGTCAGGTTGCCATATTGTTGTATAGGGTAAAATTCCTGAGTATTAGCCACACCCGGACTACACGAGTGCTAAAAATGTCAGGTTGCCATATTGTTGTATAGGGTAAAATTCCTGAGTATTAGCCACACCCGGACTACACGAGTGCTAAAAATGTCAGGTTGCCATATTGTTGTATAGGGTAAAATACCTGTGTATAGGCCACACTCCTTCTTTTTGGCTAGTGGTATAAGCAGCACCTGGGTTTTGGTTCACATATAAGCGGGAATTTATCATATTGTGAATTCTGTATGGGCCACACTACTACATATATATTAGCCGCACCCCAACATAGGATGGTGCAGAGATGTTACATACACAGTAACTCCCCAACATAGGAGGGTGTAGAGATGTTACATACATACACAGTAACTCCCCAACATAGGAGGGTGCAGAGATGTTACATACATGCACAGTAACACCCCAACATGGGAGGGTGCAGAGATGTTACATACACAGTAACACCCCAACATAGGAGGGTGTAGAGATGTTACATACATACACAGTAACACCCCAACATAGGAGGGTGTAGAGATGTTACATACATACACAGTAACACCCCAACATAGGAGGGTGTAGAGATGTTACATACATGCACAGTAACTCCCCAACATAGGAGGGTGCAGAGATGTTACATACATGCACAGTAACTCCCCAACATAGGAGGGTGCAGAGATGTTACATGCACAGTAACTCCCCAACATAGTATGGTGCAGAGATGTTACATACACAGTAACTCCCCAACATAGGAGGGTGCAGAGATGTTACATACATGCACAGTAATACCCCAACATAGGAGGGTGCAGAGATGTTACATACATGCACAGTAACTCCCCAACATAGGAGGGTGCAGAGATGTTACATACACAGTAACTCCCCAACATAGTATGGTGCAGAGATGTTACATACACAGTAACTCCCCAACATAGGAGGGTGCAGAGATGTTACATACATGCACAGTAACACCCCAACATAGGAGGGTGCAGAGATGTTACATACATGCACAGTAACTCCCCAACATAGTATGGTGCAGAGATGTTACATACACAGTAACTCCCCAACATAGGAGGGTGCAGAGATGTTACATGCATGCACAGTAACTCCCCAACATAGGAGAGTGCAGAGATGTTACATACACAGTAACTCCCCAACATAGGAGGGTGTAGAGATGTTACATACACAGCAACTCCCTAACATAGGAGGGTGCAGAGATGTTACATACACAGTAACTTCCCAACATAGGAGGGTGCAGAGATGTTACATACATACACAGTAACTCCCCAACATAGGAGGGTGCAGAGATGTTACATACACAGTAACTCCCCAACATAGGAGGGTGCAGAGATGTTACATGCACAGTAACTCCCCAACATAGGAGGGTGCAGAGATGTTACATACATGCACAGTAACTCCCCAACATAGGAGGGTGCAGAGATGTTACATGCACAGCAACTCCCCAACATAGGAGGGTGTAGAGATGTTACATACATACACAGTAACTCCCCAACATAGGAGGGTGCAGAGATGTTACATACATACACAGTAACACCCCAACATAGAAGGGTGCAGAGATGTTACATACATGCACAGTAACTCCCCAACATAGGAGGGTGCAGAGATGTTACATACATACACAGTAACACCCCAACATAGAAGGGTGCAGAGATGTTACATACATGCACAGTAACTCCCCAACATAGGAGGGTGCAGAGATGTTACATGCACAGTAACTCCCCAACATAGGAGGGTGCAGAGATGTTACATACATGCACAGTAACTCCCCAACATAGGAGGGTGCAGAGATGTTACATACATGCACAGTAACACCCCAACATAGGAGGGTGCAGAGATGTTACATACATGCACAGTAACTCCCCAACATAGGAGGGTGCAGAGATGTTACATACATACACAGTAACACCCCAACATAGGAGGGTACAGAGATGTTACATGCACAGTAACTCCCCAACATAGGAGGGTGCAGAGATGTTACATACATACACAGTAACATCCCAACATAGGAGGGTGCAGAAATGTTACATACATGCACAATAACACCCCAACATAGGAGGGTGCAGAGATGTTACATGCACAGTAACACCCCAACATAGGAGGGTGCAGAGATGTTACATACATACACAGTAACACCCAAACATAGGAGGGTACAGAGATGTTACATACATGCACAGTACACCCTAACATAGGAGGGTGCAGAGATGTTACATACATACACAGTAACACCCCAACATAGGAGGGTGTAGAGATGTTACATACATACACAGTAACACCCCAACATAGGAGGGTGTAGAGATGTTACATACATACATAGTAACACCCCAACATAGGAGGGTGTAGAGATGTTACATACACAGTAACACCCCAACATAGGAGGGTGCAGAGATGTTACATACACAGTAACTCCCCAACATTGGAGAGTGCAGAGATGTTACATACACAGTAACACCCCAACATAGGAGGGTGCAGAGATGTTACATACACAGTAACTCCCCAACATAGGAGGGTGCAGAGATGTTACATGCACAGTAACTCCCCAACATAGGAGGGTGCAGAGATGTTACATGCACAGTAACTCCCCAACATAGGAGGGTGCAGAGATGTTACATACATGCACAGTAACTCCCCAACATAGGAGGGTGCAGAGATGTAACATACACAGTAACTCCCCAACATAGGAGGGTGTAGAGATGTTACATACATACACAGTAACTCCCCAACATAGTATGGTGCAGAGATGTTACATACACAGTAACTCCCCAACATAGGAGAGTGCAGAGATGTTACATACACAGTAACTCCCCAACATAGAAGGGTGCAGAGATGTTACATACATGCACAGTAACTCCCCAACATAGGAGGGTGCAGAGATGTTACATACACAGTAACTCCCCAACATAGTATGGTGCAGAGATGTTACATACACAGTAACTCCCCAACATAGGAGGGTGCAGAGATGTTACATACATGCACAGTAACTCCCCAACATAGGAGAGTGCAGAGATGTTACATACATGCACAGTAACACCCCAACATAGGAGGGTGCAGAGATGTTACATACATACACAGTAACTCCCCAACATAGGAGGGTGCAGAGATGTTACATACACAGTAACACCCCAACATAGGAGGGTGCAGAGATGTTACATGCACAGTAACACCCCAACATAGGAGGGTGCAGAGATGTTACATACACAGTAACACCCCAACATAGGAGGGTACAGAGATGTTACATGCACAGTAACTCCCCAACATAGGAGGGTGCAGAGATGTTACATACACAGTAACTCCCCAACATAGGAGGGTGCAGAAATGTTACATACATACACAGTAACACCCAAACATAGGAGGGTACAGAGATGTTACATACATGCACAGTACACCCTAACATAGGAGGGTGCACAGATGTTACATACATACACAGTAACACCCCAACATAGGAGGGTGCAGAGATGTTACATACATGCACAGTAACTCCCCAACATTGGAGGGTGAAGAGATGTTACCTACATGCACAGGAACTCCCCAACATAGGAGGGTGCAGAGATGTTACATGCACAGTAACACCCCAACATAGGAGGGTGCAGAGATGTTACATACATGCACAGTAACTCCCCAACATAGGAGGGTGCACAGATGTTACATACATACACAGTAACTCCCCAACATAGGAGGGTGCAGAGATGTTACATACATACACAGTAATTCCCCAACATAGGAGGGTGCAGAGATGTTACATACATACACAGTAACTTCCCAACATAGGAGGGTGCAGAGATGTTACATACATACACAGTAACTCCCCAACATAGGAGGGTGCAGACATGTTACATACACAGTAACTCCCCAACATAGGAGGGTGCAGAGATGTTACATACACAGTAACTCCCCAACATAGGAGGGTGTAGAGATGTTACATACATACACAGTAACTCCCCAACATAGGAGGGTGCAGAGATGTTACATACATACACAGTAACACCCCAACATAGGAGGGTGCAGAGATGTTACATACATACACAGTAACTCCCCAACATAGGAGGGTGCAGAGATGTTACATACACAGTAACACCCCAACTTAGGAGGGTGCAGAGATGTTACATGCACAGTAACACCCCAACATAGGAGGGTGCAGAGATGTTACATACACAGTAACACCCCAACATAGGAGGGTACAGAGATGTTACATGCACAGTAACTCCCCAACATAGGAGGGTGCAGAGATGTTACATACACAGTAACTCCCCAACATAGGAGGGTGCAGAAATGTTACATACATACATTGATTGATTGATTGACTGATTTGTTTAACGTCCTAAGGCCGTAGGCCTCATGGGACTGCCTCATTAGTTATCAGACATTTAGTCCATTCTTTTCTCAAACTTAATTTGCGCGTGTGTGTGCGTGCGAGTGTGCGCGTGCGTGTGTTTGGGAGTCTGCTTGTAGCAGTGGGACACGGCTCGTAGCAGTGAGACACTGCTCGTGGCTCAAGGCCCCTCTTTATCGTGCTGCCTCACCCAGACGCTGTGCCGCAGACTGTTGACACATCATCTGACCGGTCCATTATCCTGACACCGGCCGGACAGTCGTGGTTCTATACCAATCGGGTCAGCTTACCACGGACTGACGAGCATAGAGAGCCACTTTCCAACCTGGCTGCAAGATTACTCTTCCAGCCGGGCCGGAGGATCATTCCCCCAGCCCACCTGACAGATACTTGAGGGGAGGTGTTTCCCCCCCCCGCTTCAGAGCTTCTCGAACATCTTCACTTCCCTGAGGAAGGTCAGAAGTTCTTTCTTACCAGTGCTGGTAAAGACACTGTTCATGGACAAACCATGAAGATGCTTGTCCCTACATACATACACAGTAACACCCCAACATAGGAGGGTGCAGAGATGTTACATACATGCACAGTAACTCCCCAACATAGGAGGGTGCAGAGATGTTACATACATACACAGTAACACCCCAACATAGGAGGGTGTAGAGATGTTACATACATGCACAGTAACTCCCCAACATAGGAGGGTGCAGAGATGTTACATGCACAGTAACTCCCCAATAGGAGGGTGCAGAGATGTTACATACATACACAGTAACACCCCAACATAGGAGGGTGCAGAGATGTTACATACATGCACAGTAACTCCCCAACATAGGAGGGTGTAGAGATGTTACATACACAGTAACTCCCCAATAGAAGGGTGCAGAGATGTTACATATACAGTAACTTCCCAACATAGGAGAGTGCAGAGATGTTACATACACAGTAACTCCCCAACATAGGAGAGTGCAGAGATGTTACATGCACAGTAACTCCCCAACATAGGAGAGTGCAGAGATGTTACATACACAGTAACTCCCCAACATAGGAGGGTGCAGAGATGTTACATACATACACAGTAACTCCCTAACATAGGAGGGTGCAGAGATGTTACATACATGCACAGCAACTCCCCAACATAGGAGGGTGCAGAGATGTTACATACACAGCAACTCCCCAACATAGGAGAGTGCAGAGATGTTACATACACAGTAACTCCCCAACATAGGAGGGTACAGAGATGTTACATACATGCACAGTAACACCCCAACATAGGAGAGTGCAGAGATGTTACATACACAGCAACTCCCCAACATAGGAGGGTACAGAGATGTTACATACATGCACAGTACACCCTAACATAGGAGGGTGCAGAGATGTTACATACATACACAGTAACTCCCCAACATAGGAGGGTACAGAGATGTTACATACATACACAGTAACTCCCCAACATAGGAGGGTGCAGAGATGTTACATGCACAGTAACACCCCAACATAGGAGGGTGCAGAGATGTTACATACATGCACAGCAACTCCCCAACATAGAAGGGTGCAGAGATGTTACATATGCAGTAACTCCCCAACATAGGAGCGTGCAGAGATGTTACATACATGCACAGCAACTCCCCAACATAGGAGGGTGCAGAGATGTTACATACATACACAGTAACACCCCAACATAGGAGGGTGTAGAGATGTTACATACATACACAGTAACACCCCAACATAGGAGGGTGTAGAGATGTTACATACATACACAGTAACTCCCCAACATAGGAGGGTGCAGAGATGTTACATACATGCACAGTAACTCCCCAACATAGGAGAGTGCAGAGATGTTACATGCACAGTAACTCCCCAACATAGGAGGGTGCAGAGATGTTACATACACAGTAACTTCCCAACATAGGAGGGTGCAGAGATGTTATATACATGCACAGTAACTCCCCAACATAGGAGGGTGCAGAGATGTTACATGCACAGTAACTCCCCAACATAGGAGGGTGCAGATATGTTACATACACAGTAACTTCCCAACATAGGAGGGTGCAGGGATGTTACATGCACAGTAACACCCCAACATAGGAGGGTGCAGAGATGTTACATACACAGTAACACCCCAACATAGGAGGGTGCAGAGATGTTACATACATGCACAGTAACACCCCAACATAGGAGGGTGCAGAGATGTTACATACATGCACAGTAACTCCCCACCATAGGAGGGTGCAGAGATGTTACATACATACACAGTAACTCCCTAACATAGGAGGGTGCAGAGATGTTACATGCACAGTAACACCCCAACATAGGAGGGTGCAGAGATGTTACATACATGCACAGTAACACCCCAACATAGGAGGGTGCAGAGATGTTACATGCACAGTAACTCCCCAACGTAGGAGGGTGCAGAGATGTTACATACATGCACAGTAACACCCCAACATAGGAGGGTGCAGAGATGTTACATACTTGCACAGTAACACCCCAACATAGGAGAGAGCAGAGATGTTACATACATACACAGGAACTCCCCAACATAGGAGGGTGCAGAGATGTTACATGCACAGCAACTCCCCAACATAGGAGGGTGCAGAGATGTTACATACATGCACAGCAACTCCCCAACATAGGAGGGTGTAGAGATGTTACATACATACACAGTAACACCCCAACATAGGAGGGTGCAGAGATGTTACGTACATGCACAGTAACACCCCAACATAGGAGGGTGCAGAGATGTTACATACACAGCAACTCCCCAACATAGGAGGGTGCAGAGATGTTACATACATGCACAGTAACTCCCCAACATAGGAGGGTGCAGAGATGTTACATACATGCACAGTAACACCCCAACATACGAGGGTGTAGAGATCTTACATGCTCAGTAACTTCCCAACATAGGAGGGTGCAGAGATCTTACATACATACACAGTAACACCCCAACATAGTAGGGTGCAGAGATGTTACATACACAGTAACACCCCAACATAGGAGGGTACAGAGATGTTACATGCACAGTAACTCCCCAACATAGGAGGGTGCAGAGATGTTACATACACAGTAACTCCCCAATATAGGAGGGTGCAGAGATGTTACATACATACACAGTAACACCCCAACATAGGAGGGTACAGAGATGTTACATACATGCACAGTACACCCTAACATAGGAGGGTGCAGAGATGTTACATACATACACAGTAACACCCCAACATAGGAGGATGCAGAGATGTTACATACATGCACAGTAACACCCCAACATAGGAGGGTGCAGAGATGTTACATACACAGTAACACCCCAACATAGGAGAGTGCAGAGATGTTACATGCACAGTAACTCCCCAACATAGGAGGGTGTAGAGATGTTACATACATGCACAGTAACTCCCCAATATAGGAGGGTGTAGAGATGTTACATGCACAGTAAATTCCCAACATAGGAGGGTGCAGAGATGTTACATGCACAGTAACACCCCAACATAGGAGGGTCTAGAGATGTTACATGCACAGTAACTTCCCAACATAGGAGGGTGCAGAGATGTTACATACATACACAGTAACACCCCAACATAGGAGGGTGCAGAGATGTTACATACATACACAGTAACTCCCCAACATAGGAGAGTGCAGAGATGTTACATACACAGGAACTCCCCAACATAGAAGGGTGCAGAGATGTTACATGCACAGCAACTCCCCAACATAGGAGAGTGCAGAGATGTTACATACATACACAGTAACACCCCAACATAGGAGGGTGCAGAAATGTTACATACATGCACGGTAACACCCCAACATAGGAGGGTGCAGAGATGTTACATGCACAGTAACTCCCCAACGTAGGAGGGTGCAGAGATGTTACATACATGCACAGTAACACCCCAACATAGGAGGGTGCAGAGATGTTACATGCACAGTAACTTCCCAACATAGGAGGGTGCAGAGATGTTACATGCACAGTAACTCCCCAACATAGGAGGGTGCAGAGATGTTACATACATGCACAGTAACACCCCAACATAGGAGGGTGCAGAGATGTTACATGCACAGTAACTTCCCAACATAGGAGGGTGCAGAGATGTTACATGCACAGTAACTTCCCAACATAGGAGGGTGTAGAGATCTTACATGCACAGTAACTTCCCAACATAGGAGGGTGCAGAGATGTTACATACATACACAGTAACACCCCAACATAGGAGGGTGTAGAGATGTTACATACATGCACAGTAACACCCCAACATAGGAGGGTACAGAGATGTTACATACATGCACAGTACACCCTAACATAGGAGGGTGCAGAGATGTTACATACATACACAGTAACACCCCAACATAGGAGGGTGTAGAGATGTTACATACATACACAGTAACACCCCAACATAGGAGGGTACAGAGATGTTACATACATGCACAGTAACACCCCAACATAGGAGGGTACAGAGATGTTACATACATGCACAGTACACCCTAACATAGGAGGGTGCAGAGATGTTACATACATACACAGTAACACCCCAACATAGGAGGGTGCAGAGATGTTACATACATACACAGTAACACCCCAACATAGGAGGGTGCAGAGATGTTACATACATACACAGTAACACCCCAACATAGGAGGGTACAGAGATGTTACATACATGCACAGTACACCCTAACATAGGAGGGTGCAGAGATGTTACATACATACAAAGTAACACCCCAACATAGGAGAGTGTAGAGATGTTACATACATACACAGTAACACCCCAACATAGGAGGGTGCAGAGATGTTACATACATGCACAGTAACTCCCCAACATAGGAGAGTGCAGAGATGTTACATGCACAGTAACTTCCCAACATAGGAGGGTGCAGAGATGTTACATACACAGTAACTTCCCAACATAGGAGGGTGCAGAGATGTTATATACACAGTAACTCCCTAACATAGGAGGGTGCAGGGATGTTACATGCACAGTAACACCCCAACATAGGAGGGTGCAGAGATGTTACATACATGCACAGTAACACCCCAACATAGGAGGGTGCAGAGATGTTACATGCACAGTAACTCCCCAACATAGGAGGGTGCAGAGATGTTACATACACAGTAACTTCCCAACATAGGAGAATGCAGGGATGTTACATGCACAGTAACACCCCAACATAGGAGGGTGCAGAGATGTTACATACACAGTAACACCCCAACATAGGAGGGTGCAGAGATGTTACATACATGCACAGTAACACCCCAACATAGGAGGGTGCAGAGATGTTACATACATGCACAGTAACTCCCTAACATAGGAGGGTGCGGAGATGTTACATACATACACAGTAACTCCCCAATATAGGAGGGTGCAGAGATGTTACATGCACAGTAACTCCCCAACATAGGAGGGTGCAGAGATGTTACATACATGCACAGTAACACCCCAACATAGGAGGGTGCAGAGATGTTACATGCACAGTAACTCCCCAAAGTAGGAGGGTGCAGAGATGTTACATACATGCACAGTAACTCCCCAACATAGGAGGGTGCAGAGATGTTACATGCACAGTAACTTCCCAACATAGGAGGGTGCAGAGATGTTACATGCACAGTAACTCCCCAACATAGGATGGTGCATAGATGTTACATACATACACAGTAACACCCCAACATAGGAGGGTGCAGAGATGTTACATACATGCACAGTAACTCCCCAACATAGGAGGGTGTAGAGATGTTACATACACAGTAACTCCCCAATAGAAGGGTGCAGAGATGTTACATATACAGTAACTTCCCAACATAGGAGAGTGCAGAGATGTTACATACACAGTAACTCCCCAACATAGGAGAGTGCAGAGATGTTACATGCACAGTAACTCCCCAACATAGGAGAGTGCAGAGATGTTACATACACAGTAACTCCCCAACATAGGAGGGTGCAGAGATGTTACATACATACACAGTAACTCCCTAACATAGGAGGGTGCAGAGATGTTACATACATGCACAGCAACTCCCCAACATAGGAGGGTGCAGAGATGTTACATACACAGCAACTCCCCAACATAGGAGAGTGCAGAGATGTTACATACACAGTAACTCCCCAACATAGGAGGGTGCAGAGATGTTACATACATGCACAGTAACACCCCAACATAGGAGAGTGCAGAGATGTTACATACACAGCAACTCCCCAACATAGGAGGGTACAGAGATGTTACATACATGCACAGTACACCCTAACATAGGAGGGTGCAGAGATGTTACATACATACACAGTAACTCCCCAACATAGGAGAGTGCAGAGATGTTACATACATACACAGTAACTCCCCAACATAGGAGGGTACAGAGATGTTACATACATACACAGTAACTCCCCAACATAGGAGGGTGCAGAGATGTTACATGCACAGTAACACCCCAACATAGGAGGGTGCAGAGATGTTACATACATGCACAGCAACTCCCCAACATAGAAGGGTGCAGAGATGTTACATATGCAGTAACTCCCCAACATAGGAGCGTGCAGAGATGTTACATACATGCACAGCAACTCCCCAACATAGGAGGGTGCAGAGATGTTACATACATACACAGTAACACCCCAACATAGGAGGGTGTAGAGATGTTACATACATACACAGTAACACCCCAACATAGGAGGGTGTAGAGATGTTACATACATACACAGTAACTCCCCAACATAGGAGGGTGCAGAGATGTTACATACATGCACAGTAACTCCCCAACATAGGAGAGTGCAGAGATGTTACATGCACAGTAACTCCCCAACATAGGAGGGTGCAGAGATGTTACATACACAGTAACTTCCCAACATAGGAGGGTGCAGAGATGTTATATACATGCACAGTAACTCCCCAACATAGGAGGGTGCAGAGATGTTACATGCACAGTAACTCCCCAACATAGGAGGGTGCAGAGATGTTACATACACAGTAACTTCCCAACATAGGAGGGTGCAGGGATGTTACATGCACAGTAACACCCCAACATAGGAGGGTGCAGAGATGTTACATACACAGTAACACCCCAACATAGGAGGGTGCAGAGATGTTACATACATGCACAGTAACACCCCAACATAGGAGGGTGCAGAGATGTTACATACATGCACAGTAACTCCCCACCATAGGAGGGTGCAGAGATGTTACATACATACACAGTAACTCCCTAACATAGGAGGGTGCAGAGATGTTACATGCACAGTAACACCCCAACATAGGAGGGTGCAGAGATGTTACATACATGCACAGTAACACCCCAACATAGGAGGGTGCAGAGATGTTACATGCACAGTAACTCCCCAACGTAGGAGGGTGCAGAGATGTTACATACATGCACAGTAACACCCCAACATAGGAGGGTGCAGAGATGTTACATACTTGCACAGTAACACCCCAACATAGGAGAGAGCAGAGATGTTACATACATACACAGGAACTCCCCAACATAGGAGGGTGCAGAGATGTTACATGCACAGCAACTCCCCAACATAGGAGGGTGCAGAGATGTTACATACATGCACAGCAACTCCCCAACATAGGAGGGTGTAGAGATGTTACATACATACACAGTAACACCCCAACATAGGAGGGTGCAGAGATGTTACGTACATGCACAGTAACACCCCAACATAGGAGGGTGCAGAGATATTACATACACAGCAACTCCCCAACATAGGAGGGTGCAGAGATGTTACATACATGCACAGTAACTCCCCAACATAGGAGGGTGCAGAGATGTTACATACATGCACAGTAACACCCCAACATACGAGGGTGTAGAGATCTTACATGCTCAGTAACTTCCCAACATAGGAGGGTGCAGAGATCTTACATACATACACAGTAACACCCCAACATAGGAGGGTGCAGAGATGTTACATACACAGTAACACCCCAACATAGGAGGGTACAGAGATGTTACATGCACAGTAACTCCCCAACATAGGAGGGTGCAGAGATGTTACATACACAGTAACTCCCCAATATAGGAGGGTGCAGAGATGTTACATACATACACAGTAACACCCCAACATAGGAGGGTACAGAGATGTTACATACATGCACAGTACACCCTAACATAGGAGGGTGCAGAGATGTTACATACATACACAGTAACACCCCAACATAGGAGGGTGCAGAGATGTTACATACATGCACAGTAACACCCCAACATAGGAGGGTGCAGAGATGTTACATACACAGTAACACCCCAACATAGGAGAGTGCAGAGATGTTACATGCACAGTAACTCCCCAACATAGGAGGGTGTAGAGATGTTACATACATGCACAGTAACTCCCCAATATAGGAGGGTGTAGAGATGTTACATGCACAGTAAATTCCCAACATAGGAGGGTGCAGAGATGTTACATGCACAGTAACACCCCAACATAGGAGGGTCTAGAGATGTTACATGCACAGTAACTTCCCAACATAGGAGGGTGCAGAGATGTTACATACATACACAGTAACACCCCAACATAGGAGAGTGCAGAGATGTTACATACATACACAGTAACTCCCCAACATAGGAGAGTGCAGAGATGTTACATACACAGGAACTCCCCAACATAGAAGGGTGCAGAGATGTTACATGCACAGCAACTCCCCAACATAGGAGAGTGCAGAGATGTTACATACATACACAGTAACACCCCAACATAGGAGGGTGCAGAAATGTTACATACATGCACGGTAACACCCCAACATAGGAGGGTGCAGAGATGTTACATGCACAGTAACTTCCCAACATAGGAGGGTGCAGAGATGTTACATGCACAGTAACTTCCCAACATAGGAGGGTGTAGAGATCTTACATGCACAGTAACTTCCCAACATAGGAGGGTGCAGAGATGTTACATACATACACAGTAACACCCCAACATAGGAGGGTGTAGAGATGTTACATACATGCACAGTAACACCCCAACATAGGAGGGTACAGAGATGTTACATACATGCACAGTACACCCTAACATAGGAGGGTGCAGAGATGTTACATACATACACAGTAACACCCCAACATAGGAGGGTGTAGAGATGTTACATACATACACAGTAACACCCCAACATAGGAGGGTACAGAGATGTTACATACATGCACAGTAACACCCCAACATAGGAGGGTACAGAGATGTTACATACATGCACAGTACACCCTAACATAGGAGGGTGCAGAGATGTTACATACATACACAGTAACACCCCAACATAGGAGGGTGCAGAGATGTTACATACATACACAGTAACACCCCAACATAGGAGGGTGCAGAGATGTTACATACATACACAGTAACACCCCAACATAGGAGGGTACAGAGATGTTACATACATGCACAGTACACCCTAACATAGGAGGGTGCAGAGATGTTACATACATACAAAGTAACACCCCAACATAGGAGAGTGTAGAGATGTTACATACATACACAGTAACACCCCAACATAGGAGGGTGCAGAGATGTTACATACATGCACAGTAACTCCCCAACATAGGAGAGTGCAGAGATGTTACATGCACAGTAACTTCCCAACATAGGAGGGTGCAGAGATGTTACATACACAGTAACTTCCCAACATAGGAGGGTGCAGAGATGTTATATACACAGTAACTCCCTAACATAGGAGGGTGCAGGGATGTTACATGCACAGTAACACCCCAACATAGGAGGGTGCAGAGATGTTACATACACAGTAACACCCCAACATAGGAGGGTGCAGAGATGTTACATACATGCACAGTAACACCCCAACATAGGAGGGTGCAGAGATGTTACATACATGCACAGTAACTCCCTAACATAGGAGGGTGCGGAGATGTTACATACATACACAGTAACTCCCCAATATAGGAGGGTGCAGAGATGTTACATGCACAGTAACTCCCCAACATAGGAGGGTGCAGAGATGTTACATACATGCACAGTAACACCCCAACATAGGAGGGTGCAGAGATGTTACATGCACAGTAACTCCCCAAAGTAGGAGGGTGCAGAGATGTTACATACATGCACAGTAACTCCCCAACATAGGAGGGTGCAGAGATGTTACATGCACAGTAACTTCCCAACATAGGAGGGTGCAGAGATGTTACATGCACAGTAACTCCCCAACATAGGATGGTGCATAGATGTTACATACATACACAGTAACACCCCAACATAGGAGGGTGTAGAGATGTTACATACATACACAGTAACACCCCAACATAGGAGGGTGCAGAGATGTTACATACATGCACAGTAACTCCCCAACATAGGAGGGTGCAGAGATGTTACATACATGCACAGTAACTCCCCAACATAGGAGGGTGTAGAGATGTTACATACACAGTAACTCCCCAACATAGGAGGGTGCAGAGATGTTACATGCACAGTAACACCCCAACATAGGAGGGTGCAGAGATGTTACATACATGCACAGCAACTCCCCAACATAGGAGGGTGCAGAGATGTTAAATACACAGCAACTCCCCAACATAGGAGGGTGTAGAGATGTTAAATACACAGTAACACCCCAACATAGGAGGGTGCAGAGATGTTACATACATGCACAGCAACTCCCCAACATAGGAGGGTGCAGAGATGTTACATGCATACACAGTAACTCCCCAACATAGGAGGGTGCAGAGATGTTACATGCACAGTAACTCCCCAACATAGGAGGGTGCAGAGATGTTACATACACAGTAACTTCCCAACATAGGAGGGTGCAGAGATGTTACATACATGCACAGCAACTCCCCAACATAGGATGGTGCAGAGATGTTACATGCACAGTAACTCCCCAACATAGCAGGGTGCAGATATGTTACATGCACAGCAACTCCCCAACATAGGAGGGTGCAGAGATGTTACATACATACACAGTAACTCCCCAACATAGGAGGGTGCAGAGATGTTACATGCACAGTAACTCCCCAACATAGCAGGGTGCAGAGATGTTACATGCACAGCAACTCCCCAACATAGAAGGGTGCACAGATGTTACATACACAGTAACTCCCCAACATAGGAGGGTGCAGAGATGTTACATACATGCACAGTAACACCCCAACATAGGAGGGTGTAGAGATGTTACATACATGCACAGTAACTCCCCAACATAGGAGGGTGCAGAGATGTTACATGCACAGTAACACCCCAACATAGGAGGGTGCAGAGATGTTACATACACAGTAACACCCCAACATAGGAGGGTGTAGAGATGTTACATACATGCACAGTAACACCCCAATATAGGAGGGTGTAGAGATGTTACATGCACAGTAAATTCCCAACATAGGAGGGTGCAGAGATGTTACATGCACAGTAACACCCCAACATAGGAGCGTGCAGATATGTTACATACACAGTAACACCCCAACATAGGAGGGTGCAGAGATGTTACATGCACAGTAACTTCCCAACATAGGAGGGTGCAGAGATGTTACATACATGCATAGTAACACCCCAACATAGGAGGGTGCAGAGATGTTACATACATGCACAGTAACACCCCAACATAGGAGGGTGCAGAGATGTTACATGCACAGTAACTTCCCAACATAGGAGGGTGCAGAGATGTTACATGCACAGTAACTTCCCAACATAGGAGGGTGTAGAGATCTTACATGCACAGTAACTTCCCAACATAGGAGGGTGCAGAGATGTTACATACATACACAGTAACACCCCAACATAGGAGGGTGCAGAGATGTTACATGCACAGTAACTTCCCAACATAATAGGGTGCAGAGATGTTACATACACAGTAACTCCCCAACATAGGAGGGTGTAGAGATGTTACATACATGCACAGTAACTCCCCAACATAGGAGAGTGCAGAGATGTTACATACATGCACAGTAACTCCCCAACATAGGAGGGTGCAGAGATGTTACATGCACAGTAACTCCCCAACATAGGAGGGTGCAGAGATGTTACATACATGCACAGTAACACCCCAACATAGGAGAGTGCAGAGATGTAACATACATGCACAGTAACACCCCAACATAGGAGAGTGCAGAGATGTTACATACATGCACAGTAACACCCCAACATAGGAGAGTGCAGAGATGTTACATACATGCACAGTAACACCCCAACATAGGAGGGTGCAGAGATGTTACATACATGCACAGTAACACCCCAACATAGGAGGGTCTAGAGATGTTACATGCACAGTAACTTCCCAACATAGGAGGGTGCAGAGATGTTACATACATACACAGTAACACCCCAACATAGGAGGGTGCAGAGATGTTACATACATACACAGTAACTCCCCAACATAGGAGAGTGCAGAGATGTTACATACACAGGAACTCCCCAACATAGAAGGGTGCAGAGATGTTACATGCACAGCAACTCCCCAACATAGGAGAGTGCAGAGATGTTACATACATACACAGTAACACCCCAACATAGGAGGGTGCAGAAATGTTACATACATGCACAGTAACACCCCAACATAGGAGGGTGCAGAGATGTTACATGCACAGTAACTCCCCAACATAGGAGGGTGCAGAGATGTTACATACATGCACAGTAACACCCCAACATAGGAGAGTGCAGAGATGTAACATACATGCACAGTAACACCCCAACATAGGAGAGTGCAGAGATGTTACATACATGCACAGTAACACCCCAACATAGGAGAGTGCAGAGATGTTACATACATGCACAGTAACACCCCAACATAGGAGGGTGCAGAGATGTTACATACATGCACAGTAACACCCCAACATAGGAGGGTGCAGAGATGTTACATATGTAGCGTTCTACCCCTCGATGTTATATCGAATCTTTCGATAAACAACGAAGAACAACTATTCAGGTTCCAGTTAAAACTTTATTGTCTAATAACACATAGGCATCAGCCGTTCTCGATCACAGTTACAGGTGGCAGAGTTTGAACTCTATTGCAGGTTCGACACTAGGCCTTCTAGTGTCTAGAGTTAATATTCCACATGAACCCCCTCTGTGCAGGAGCACAGAGGAGTATTAGAATATGGTAGCCGGGCAGCCGCCGACCATTGCTCACAATGGTCAGTCGGGGCTGGACTGACCCTGAGGAAGGCCGTACAACGGCCTTATATACACCGGAGTCGAGGGCCACGTGACCAAGTGGTGACGTGGCGCTGGACTCCAGCGCCCCCAGGCGTCGGGTAATAGAGGTGCTCTCGACGTCGCCCACGAGGACCACGAAGGTACCTAGAAGATGACGCGGGACCACCACACCACCCCCCACTAGACTGAAACGAGGTCTCTGAAAATTCAGAGATCCCGGATCAGTCTAAACAATTAGATAATAATATGAACTACTGGATCCGTCGACACAGTCGACAGAAACAGTAGAGGAATATATAGAAATATAGTTTCTACTGTACTGTAGAAAAAAATTATTATCACAGTTAAATTATAAGGCGTTGCTCCATCCAACGTAGGAGACCAGTGTCGAAACACTGCTTCACGACCTGCTCCTGGTCGATCCGAGGGAGGCACGACCGGGTATGGCAACCGGGGTCGTGTCGTTTCCTCCCTGTCTCGTTGAGAAGCTCCTTCCAGCGTAGGAAGCCCATCGATAGCGTACCATACTACTATGATGGTCCTTCGACCGTGAGGCCGAGGATGTGTGGCACCACCGGGCCCTAAGACCAAGGTGGCGTCGGATCCACACAGCTTCGCAGGGAGGTCAGGGGACAGGAAAGGTACCCCCACTCGTGGAGGGTACACCGTCGTCCGGGAACGAGTTCCCGGGGGTTCCGTGCTGACATCGAGACTCTGTTCGATGTCAGCGATCCAGACTGACGAGGAGGAGCAGTAGTTTCATACTACTGATCCTCCGAGATGGACCCTGTAGCGGCGTCGATTTCGGCCTGCTCTCCGTCAGTGCGCTCCTCTCCATGTGGAGCGCTGGCGGCTAGCTGGCCCGAAAACGTCGGCGACTCCGGCAATGGGGCCTCGCGGTCCATTGTCGTACTCCAAGCCTCGTTAGAGGTCTCGGGTGCATCCCGGGAGTCCCCCTCAGCATCTGAGTGGAGAACGGCCGAGTCTGCTGAGTCGCTTCCGTCGTCGTCGTCGCTCTCCTGACCTTCATGGTCGTCCTTGTCTCCCTGGTCAGGGGGAGGCTTTGGAGAATGATCGACGACATCGACGTCCCCGTCTATATCCATCGACTGTTCCACCTCGGCAGGTTCTACTGCTTGGGCGGAAGCCGACGGGTCCGGACAGACGGCTACGTTCGCCGGGGCCAGGGGAGTGATGCCCTGAAGATCTGGATGGATCCTCGGTGACACCATTCTCTGGACCGGGGGCGGCGTAGGCTCGGTGGTTCCCGAGAGGGTTATCAAGGGAACCGAGGAGGAAGACGGGGCTGCTGGCGGGTAGACGGAGGCACCGAGAGACCTACCCGGGGTGTCAGGCTTGTCCTGCACCACCTGCTCTCGGCCCAACATCGTCATAGCCGAGCTCAGACTGTCAATCTTTGGAGACAACTCTCTCAAAGGATTCGTCTGAGCCGCCAGCGTCCTGACGTCAGGAATCTCTGCACCCTCGACGAGGTACCTCTGCGCTTCGCGAGAGGGCTCGGTTCGAACGGGCTTCAGGGTTCGGACGCCATGGTGTTTGTCCCTCATCCATTCCGAGAGTTGGACCCCGAAGACTCTAAAGAATTCGCGGTCGATTTCCTCCCAGCCTTCTATGATACTGTCCCTCTTGGTAATATCATATTGGGCCTGTGCCTCAAAGTTATTGAGACGCGTTCGGACGTCGGTCAGACGAGAGTCCATCTCCATCTGAACGGTCTGGCGCGCCTCATTCCTAAGAGCCGGAAGGAGCTCGTTACGGATGGCCATGTTTGTTCTATCAAACAGGCCGAACAAGTAGGCACTCGCTTCCTCACGGAATGCCTCACCGAACTTGTCGATAGCAGGGCTGCCTGTCATCTGTAGAAGTCCCTTACAACGTTCCACGAACGTCTTCGGGACCCCACATTCGACGCCATCGCCGTATGCAGGCTGTGCCAATTCCCAACGCAAGGTTGCTGTCGGGGTGTCGGCGCCTGTCACGACGTTGGAGAAGCTAGCTCCTGCTGCCGAGGTCAATGTCGCGCCTCCTACGTGGACACGCGGCGTGGCAGCTGGGGTGCTGCCCTCTGCCGCTGTAGGGGGCTTGACAGGAGACGAGTTGGTGGTCACCTTGGGTTGTCGATCACGACCACTCCGGGTTTCCACCGTCTTGCCTCCAGTTTTAGCACCACTGGTGCTTGGTTTGGCTGAACCGGTCGAAGCAGTCTTCGACTTTTTAGGAGCCGGGGCCGGGGCGGCTTTCGATGCCTTTTCGGGCTTCGAGGGAGCAGCCTGCGGCTTAGGCTTCTTAGGTTCAGTCGAACCGGCAGACTTTCCAGCTTCTGTAGAGTGGGGCCTCTTGTTCCCACTCGTAGAGACTGTAGGTCCTGGGTCCCGAGGACGACTGGCCTCCCGCTTCTTCCGTTGCTCTACCCTGAACTCGGGGTAGGCACCGTAGAAAGCGGGCATCAGCTCCGGTCTGATATACAGGCGCTTCGTAGACGGGGGTGCGGGGGCCATCCGCATCCAGTGTCTAGTCGGCGCGCCTGTCTTCTCATTCCGTTCGCACTTTCCAACCAGTGTCTCCACTAGCTGGATAGCGCCCTCGGCGTTGTACTTATGGGGCTGCTTGTACGACTTGAGATGACGCGCCATCAAGCCCCTTCGTGAGGTCACGAAAGGAGGAGAGGTCGGGTCATCAGGGTCCTGATAACATGGAATGGTCTTTTCCACCTTAACACAACCGAACTGCGGACGGATGGCTCGATGCTCTTCAACCAAGTGTCGAGCATACCTGCCGTCAGTCGCGTATACGCGAGGGGGAAACCCCTTACGTGTGCAGTTCTCGAAAGCACACTGCTGCCCTGGATTGAAGATGCGCCATGCGAACCCAATCCGCTGTCGCTCGGGCAGCGACACCCCCGACGAGTCTGAGGCATTCGTAACATTCTCGATCATCGAGACATACCAGTCAATGGCATGACTGTCGTCCGAATACCATTCCTCGTCGTCACTACCGTCCTTTCCGACGAGACTTGGGAGTACCACTTGACCATTCTTGCGGTAGTCCTGAAGCTTTGTCAGTGGCCTGTCATCGACGTACTCAGCACGTCGTTTGGCAGTGATCGCTGACAGTTGCTTCCACTCGTCGACAGCCCTGGCCGTGTCTGGGGGTGAGGATACGGTGCTCTCCACGGCACCGGCATCGACCTCCGACGGCTCGGTTCCAGGTTCCGGTGGAGCAGTAGACTCGCTACTCCTCTCCCGGGCTGGAGCCTTCTTGGCTGCGGACTCTTTCTTGCTACTTTCCTTCTTGGGCACCCTAGGGATCTTGAAATCCTTCAAGGTACCCTTGGATGCCTTCGATTCAGTCGGCTTCTTGCCTTTAGAACCTGAAGGGGTAGCACTTTTCGATGGAGCAGGCGTCGACGGCTCGTCGACCTCCATCTCATCGGGAGAAGAGTCTCTCGAGGCGGCAGCAGCTGCGACCTTCAAGTCGCGCTTCTGCTGCTTAGCTGCCTCCTTCGCCTTCCGGCGGAGCTCCTTCTCCCGCTCCTGGGACTCAGCCAAGGCTTTCTGTGCATCCTCGATCTGCTTCAGAAGGGCTGCACTCTTAGCCAAGGTAGACTCGAGCTCTTGCTCGGGTCTGGTCCTCTTGGACTTCTTCTTCTTCTTCTTCTTCTGCGACTTGTGGCTCGCCGAAGAGCTGTACCCTGACTGCTCGTCGGACGAGGACCCCATGGTTCTTCCTGAACTGCCGGGTTCCACCAGGGAGAGAAGACTCCGGGTCTCGAACCGTTCTCAGACGGGACGAGACGTCGAAGAGGATCTTCGAGGTTTTTCGATCCGCACTCTGGCGGGTCGAAGCCTCGAAGGTGTCTTCGATGTACCTCGAACCGCACTCAGGCGGCTCGAGGGACCGAAGACTGGAGTCTCGAGTGAACACGAACCTGCGCTCACACAGGTCGTGTCCCTCGACACTAGGCAGGGGAGACCTCCTACACTCAGGTAGGAAGTCCCCAGACGGGGCGTACCAGCTGGAATAAGCTAGGCTTAGTCCGGCTTATCTGCGTCCGACTCTCACGAGAAGGGCGCAGATGTGACCTCCGTGGTGGGCGACGCGGCCTTTTATCCCTGTGGCGCACGTCTCTGATTGGAGGAAGGGGCTACGTGACCGAGGAGGGCGAACCCTATTGGTCCACCGCGCATCACGCCATGACCAAATAAGGTATTGCTCAAAAAATAGAACGACTCACTCTCCCCTCACCGTCACGCTCTGCTTCTCCAGTCGCAATGTTTGCATATGCCGTTATTTCCTATGCGGTCTATGGGTTCCAACACTATTAACATGGATTAATCTGGGCACCCCCTCCTTCATCAGACTACCGGGATTAAAAAAAAAAATGGTTCCAATATGGATCTACCCTTCGGGCAGTATCCACCAGCCTATACTGGGAACCCGTCCTCACAGTCAATAAAATCAGAGGCTCCAAATTTCCATGTTTCCAGTGTCAGTTTGTCTCAAACTAAGAGGCAATCGTACGACTTCTCGTTGTGTAATTTTTTATTCACCGTCGGCTTCACGTCCACAGACAGATTTACTCAAGAACGGCACCCGTTATTTTAAAGTCTCATTAAAAACACAGGTTAGTAAAGCTGCTGCTTAGTATTGTGCGAAACATCGATTACTGAGTAGGGTTTAATCTAGGGCTTTTCCTGATTTTAACCTTTACTACAGGAACGAGTGTTGAGCCTCGGGGCGGGTTACTATCACCCCCTCCTAGCCCGCCGTCCTTTGATGTCGCCGGGCCGACCGGGCTATTAACCCGTTTCCGTCGGCGTCTGCCTCCCATCACTTGTGACGGTGTGGATGCAGGAGCCAGAGTGTTTGCTCTGGGTTTCCTTTTATCCTCGACACTCGCTGACCGTTCCTTTGATGAGCCTTGGCGCTTAAGCCTCGCTCGAGTCATAGGTCCGGACTGGAGTGACTGATCTTTCACTTCAATCGAAACGTTTCGATGTGAAGTTTGTTCAGTCGTTCGCACCTTCGAGGGGGGGTCGGGCTTCCGACATCCCTTCAAAGGCTGTTTAGATGTTTTCGACTTATCTCGACGGGCCAGTCGACCACGGCGCCGCTTTGATGGTTTACTGGCATCCAACACCTCCACCTCGCTCAGTTTTCGAGCTTTTTGCTGTCGTTTTCGATGACCCTGCTTAGTTTGTTCTTTAGACTGGACTTCCGGCCGCGACCTTTCGACCTCTATTTCGACCTGTCCAGAAACAGACTTAGCCCTTTTCGTAGCCCTACGAGAAGGTGAATCATCATCAAGTTGTGGTTGCAACAACTCGACAGTTTGTGACAGTTCTACGCCCAACCACCGGCGCACTCTATCAACATTGCTCTTTTGCAACCGTCCGCGGGATGATCGAAGTAATAATGTCGACTCAGAGAGGACAGAATCTACAACGAACGGCCCATCCCAGTTGGGGGCAAGCTTCATAGCTGCCTGGGGGGTGTGGTACCTCACCACCTGTTCACCAACTGAGTATCTTCTCTGCTTTAGCCCATAGTCATACCTGACCTTCTGGCGTTCCGCAGATTTACCTAAGTTTTCCCTTACCATGCTATAACTCTCCCTCAATCGGTCACGAAGTTGTTCCACGAAGGTGACGGAACAAGGGACTTCGAGTGGGTTCTCGATTGAGCCGAAAATCACATCCGCTGGCATGAGAATTTCTTCCCCGAATACCATCATATTTGGACTGCATCCAGTAGAACTGTGCTCAGAGCTGTTATATGCGGACACCACATATTTAGCCTGTTCATCCCAGTCGTCCATATGTTTGTCTACCAACATAGTCAGACTCTGAATCAACGTTCTATTGAACCTTTCCACCTGACCATCACTCTGTGGTCTGTATGGATTGGTTCTCTGTTTTACAATCGTTAAATATTCACACATCTCAGAGAAGAGTCGAGATTCGAATTCTCGACCTTGGTCGGAATGCAGAAGCAACGGGACTCCAAAGGTCAAAACCCATTCGTCCACGAAGGCCTCTGCACAGGTCTCTGCCGTGTGATTTGGTAGGGGAATAGCGCGTACATACTTGGTGAAGTAATCTTGGATTACTAACATGCAAGTATTCTTGTTTGGCGTGGGTGCAAATCCCGAGATGATATCCATAGCTATCCTCCCGAATCTCACCCCGAACAACTCTTGGTGCAGAGGAGACTTACCCATGCCCTCGCCGGGCTTTACCAGGCAACAGGTAGGACAGTGTCGAACCCAACGACCTATGTCCTTTCCCATCCCGGGCCAGTAATATCTCCTTTTCACCTTTTCGAGCGTTCGTTTACGACCAAAATGTGCCGCTGTTCGGTGTCCGTGGCAAAAGGAGAGTACCTCACCCCTCAGTTGGCGTGGTACAACTACTTGAATCGTGCGCCTAGCTCGACCCGCCTCGACTTTCCAGCGACACAACAAGCCTTCACGGAAGGTTAGTAGAGGCCATTGCCCTACTAATTTCCGTACCTCGGCGCTCTCGATCGATACATCAGGCCTAGTGGGTTTAGCCCCCTTAACTAGCCATTCAGCAACTCGTTTGATGTCAGCGTCCGCTTTCTGAGCATCAATGAGTTCATCGAGAGACCAAAATGCAACACCCACCCGGCTGTCTACTAAACCACTTACAGCTGCCAAAACAGCATTATGACTGCCGCAGTCTGTGCAATCCGACCTCTGGCATAGCCGCACAGGGATACGACTAAGGCCATCGGCGTTTAGATGCTTGGCCCCACTTCGATGTTCGATCTTAGAGTTTTCGAGACCGAACTCCGAAAGGTGGGCCAGCCACCTACCCATCATTCCCTCAGCCTCTTTGAAATTTAGGAGCCATTTCAAAGACGAATGATCAGTGCGGATAGTGAAGTTACCACCATAAAGGTAGTGTCTAAACTTCCTGGTGTACACGACAACTGCCAACAGTTCCCTTTTGGTAGTGCAGTAGTTTCGTTGTGTTTTACTTAGAGTGTTGCTGGCAAATGAGATCGGGACCTCCATTCCATCCTGCACCTGGGATAGAACAGCCCCGATCGCTGTGTTGCTAGCATCAGTGTCCAAGATAAAACGACCGTCGGGTGTGGGGAATCGAAGAACAGGTGTCTCCCTGAAACTTCGTTTTAACTCGACAAAAGCATGTTCGGCTTTCTCCGTCCACGCGAATGCCTCGTAACGACCTCTACTACCTTTAGGTTTTTGGATCACTAAGTCCTGCAAAGGACTGACGAGTTCTGCAAACCCCGGGATGAACTCTCGGTAGTAGGAACAAAAACCAATGAAGGATCGGATTTCCTTCACTGTAGTGGGCCTAGCCCAAGTCATTACATCGCTAATTTTCCCCGGGTTGGCTTCTATACCCTGTTCAGACACGATTCGGCCCAGGTACTCGACTGAAGTCCTAAAAAGTTGACATTTTTTAGGTTTCAACTTCAGTCCCCACGCCCGAATCCTGTTGAAGACTTCTGCCAGATTCGCCATTGCTTCATCCGTCGTTTTGCCGAAGACGATGATATCATCGAGGTAAACCAGGCAACTTTTACCTAGCAAACCTCTCAACATCTCCTCCATCATTCGCTCGAATGTGGCGGGGGCGTTACACAAACCAAACGCCATGCGATCGAACTCGTAGAGCCCCCTCTGGTAGGAAAAAGCGGTTTTCTCGACATCGTCGGGATTCATCCCGATCTGCCAATATCCAGATTGGAGATCGAGACAACTAAACCACTTGTTTCCTCCTAGGGCATCCAAGGATTCGTCGATGCGCGGGAGGGGGTAAGCATTTTTCTTAGTCACTCCATTCAGACATCGATAATCGACGCAGAATCTCATGGTCCCATCCTTCTTCGTCACCATCTGGACGGGACTGGACCAGGGACTAGTACTTGGCCTAACCACCCCCGTATCCAACATCTCCTTAAGTTGTTCATCCGCCGCAGCCTTCTTGCTGAGCGGAATCCTTCTATAAGGGACTCGGATAGGTTGTGCGTCACCCGTGTCGATGTTATGCAGACATCGATCGGTGCGCCCTAACGGCTCATCTGGGGATTTAAAGACATCCACATGCTTACGTAGTAAGGCGGACAGCTTCAGTCTTTCCTCTGGCTGGGTCAGGTGGGTGTCGCCATACATGTCTAACAGCCAGGTAGGGAGCTCCCCCGTGTGGGTGCTCGCGATTTCTGCCGTCTCGATGTCTGCAGCTTCTTGCTCGAGACGCATCATCACGGATCCTACCTCCGGTGACGAGAGTTCACCGTTTCTGTCAGCATACTGTATAGTACCGACCACCTGGCCTTTCTCCAGGACAATGTCTCGATTCAGTGGATTACAGACGGGAAACACTGTTCGACGAACATTGCTGACAAGGGCAGCCTCACCAACCAACCCAAAACATCTCAGAGTGTTCAGGTCGGGTTCGACTATGCCCTGTCGGTCTCTTTCCAGACCTTCGGATGTTACCAAGACATCGCACCGATGTCTGGCAGGTATCCTAGTGGTCTGTGCTACTGAGGCTATCGATGACACTCTCTTCAGTTTACACTGATGGTGCTCTTCTACCGGCTCGGTCATGACCAATTGACCCGTCCTTGGGTTCAGGATCATACCGTATAATGCCGCGAAGTCGAGCCCCAGAATGCCATCGTCAGCCACATCGGCCACTATTGGGCTAAACACATAGTGGGTCGATGCGACCTTAAGAGGTAGAACCAATCGACCATAGGTCCGCATTTCGGCTCCAGACGCAGTGCACGCCGTTATTCCCTCGTAGAGATTATCTGACGGCACCACTAACGTTTTCGCGAGTTCTCGAGAGACAATGGTGTGGCTGGCACCAGTATCTATCAGGAAGTCCAGAGAACGCCCTCGAATCTCTGCAGACAGGTACCATCGTTTCCCCGACAAGGGGGCGGTTCCTGCTAGCATTCTCAACCCTACGTCAGTACTCAGATCGATCCCCCTCCTCTTCAGAAAAGAGAGACAGGGATCATCTGAGGGAAGCTCTGTTGCGCAGACTCTGGCCAGCTGCCGCATCAGGGCTTCTCTCCCGGCGTCGACTTTCACTTTCGATCCAGTCGAACCCTCGACCTCGGAGTTCGGGCTGCCAGCGCCCTGTTCCTTGGCCATTGAGGCTTTTTCTACACCGACATCTTCGGAACCCGACCGGTGATCAACCGGTGCCGCTGTGGTAAAGGGCTGGGACGGCCCTACCGGGACCTTACCTAGTTCCCTCGAATCTACTGTCGTCTGATCAGGAGTGCCAGAGGTGCTGATACCTTGGCTTTTCGATGGTCGGGCAGCTCGATTGCCACGTCGAGCCGCCCGCCTCAGTTTTCCGTCGCGTCAGGTGGTAGTCCTTTAATTGGCTCGGGGCAAGTTCGTGCGAAATGCCCCTGCTTCTTGCAGTTCCAACACTTGGCGTCGGACGGAGGGGTACTCGGCTTCTCCGAGCTAGTACCAGGGACATCCCCCCCCCCTCGATAACCCTGAGTAAATTCTTCAATTGACTCAGCGAGAAGGTCTGCTCCTGTACCTTGGGTTTGGAGGCCTTGTTTGGTGTTTTCGATTTACTAGCGGATTTCTGACCTTTCTTAGTCTTACTCCCCGCCCCGGGCTTCGAGTATGAGGAGACCTCGCCCTGTCCTTCCTCAACCAAAGCGGCGTCGGACAACGCCGACAATGCATTTGTCGAGGTAGGATTCACCAACTTCGGCAGGAGTTGTCGTTTCCGCAACAACTCGTCTGCCAAGTCCATGAGATCCTTTAGGGACATGTAAGTACGCCACTCCCGAAGAACGTCTTGTTGTAAATCAACGTCATACAATCCTCCTATGAACAACTGGTTGACTTTGGTTATGAGCCATTCAACCGAGAAGTCCACACCTGGATAGGCATCGCCGGCAAGACGTCTCAAAGCAAAGCCATAGGCTCTAATGCTTTCGTTCTTGCCTTGGCGTCTCTTCTCCATTGTAACAATGGGGTCTTGAAGGCTAGAAGTCATGGCTTCCGTTACCATGTCGACCAGTCCCTCCAAAGTCCCATCTCCATGCTCCTCCCATAGCCATACAGTATCAGCTGCCGGGCCATTCTGGAGTAACATGAGGAGTTGAGCTAATGCCATACTCGAGGTCCATACATTTACTCGACGGACGTGATTGAATCCGTGGTACCAACGGAGCCAATCGTCCTTCCATGTAAATGGAGGGCACTCGACTGACCTAGTCCGGGCTGGTTCATACCCGATAGAGGTATTTTCAAACATTCTACTTGATCTCCTGACCTGATCAAGGGCGAATGTTGTGCCTCTTCTAGGTATTTGATGGTCCATCCCCATGTTTCTCATAGTCGTGTCTGCACGACTGTGATTCATCCCCCAGGGGTTACCAGACTCGGCGTCACTCAGGCGTGAAGCTTCGAACCTGATATCCCTATATTTGGGTGGATCAACATGTTGTTGGGTCGTGATAGGGGTCGAGAACTGCCCGATCACTTCACTTAGACCATCGGTGCGCGGCATTGAAGGAACTGGTTGGGTCCGGCGCGACCTCGAATCTACTTTCGAGATGTCGTCGATTGCTCCCACCATTCTATCTATCTCCGCCTGCTGTTTTGAACGTTCCGCCTGTCTCAATTCCGATACTAGGAATTCCAGGCGGGCATGTTCGGGTTTCGAGAGATCTCATTGCTCGCTGATGGCAAAGAGTTGCTTGGCCTCCTTCATGGCATGGTCAAGCCACTCTCTGTAGTCAGGGTTTTCGACTAGATTCCCTTGAGTAGCAACTCTAGTAGTGCTGCATTCACTACCTTGTTGCTTATCTCGAAGTCTAGCGGTACGCAATTTCGATTCCGTCTGCTCCTTCAGACGTTCTTCGAGTGCGAGTTCATCACGAACTTCTTTATTCACCCTGGCTTCATCAGCCTTTCTGCGAGACAATATCTCTCGTCGGAGCTCATCGATTTCACCACGTATGGCTCCCAAAGTGTCCGAATCCTTCTGATCTTTCAGTAACTGGGCTACTAGGGATTCAGACTTCAAGGAATTAAGCTCGGCCTCATGCCTCGCTTTTTGTTCCATTAAGACCTGATATTCCGCCATTTTGTTTGCGTGTTCGATTCGTTCCTCACAGCGACGACGCATTTCTGCCTCGTCCCTGGCTCGAGCATCCTCGTCAGCTTGCATCTGACAGAGTAACGACTCTCGTTCCTGACGTAGCTGTTTCACCTGCTTTTCATAAGCCGTTAGGTGCTCAGCTACTTCTTCAGTATGCTCGGCTGATTGTTGGTTCAACTTATGCCACAACTCTTGCAGTTGTTCCTCCAACATAGTCTTTTCTACTTCTTGTAGTTTCAACTTATGTTTAAGGGACGTCTGCTCGTGCTGGGCATCCCGAAAATCGTTTCGAGCTCTCTCGACACATTCTCGGCGGCTTGTAGCAAGGCGATCGATCTTTGCTTTTAGCGATTGACAATCCATTGCTGTCAACCGACTACGCTCGATCTCTGACTTCGTTGCAAGCAAGGACTCCTTTTCGCTAGAGAGCTGCTTGACCTTCTCTTGAAGATCAGTAAGCTCTCTATTTGCGATCTGAGTCTTGTTCGAAGCCTCCAACGCCTGCTGCCTAAGCTGTTCCAACTTCAGCTCTATTTCTGTACTCTTCTCCTGAGCTTTCATGGTGTTACTCGCGAGAGCATCCAACTGTTGGCGACCCTGGCGCAGTTGGCGTTGCTGCTCTTGTAGCAACTCCTCGTTGAGTCCCCTGCCACTGTCAATACTTCCTTGTATCGACACGGGCGAGGGACCCTCGAAGGACCAACTGCCAAGGCCCATTGGAGTTCCCACGGGCGAGGCTGATTTTTCTACATAGGACAAACTCTGTGTCCTCAAGAAGTTCTCAGCCGCCGGAGAGAGTTGAGTCGATACTCGCCAATTGAGTAGCCGGCTCCTTTGATACAGGCCCAACGGGTCAGACGATGGACCTAATATCAGCGAGTGGTTCAAACCACCACCAATTAGTGGATCATTCCTATCCACTAAAGGGCCTGAAGTCACTTGATGTTGATGATTGGGGTCATCATCTTCATCCAAGTGACCCTGCATGTCGAACTTAAGCTCGCAGTACCTATGCGGACTAAAGTTAACAACTGGTCACGGCACCAGTGTAGCGTTCTACCCCTCGATGTTATATCGAATCTTTCGATAAACAACGAAGAACAACTATTCAGGTTCCAGTTAAAACTTTATTGTCTAATAACACATAGGCATCAGCCGTTCTCGATCACAGTTACAGGTGGCAGAGTTTGAACTCTATTGCAGGTTCGACACTAGGCCTTCTAGTGTCTAGAGTTAATATTCCACATGAACCCCCTCTGTGCAGGAGCACAGAGGAGTATTAGAATATGGTAGCCGGGCAGCCGCCGACCATTGCTCACAATGGTCAGTCGGGGCTGGACTGACCCTGAGGAAGGCCGTACAACGGCCTTATATACACCGGAGTCGAGGGCCACGTGACCAAGTGGTGACGTGGCGCTGGACTCCAGCGCCCCCAGGCGTCGGGTAATAGAGGTGCTCTCGACGTCGTCCACGAGGACCACAAAGGTACCTCGAAGATGACGTGGGACCACCACACATACATGCACAGTAACAGCCCAACATAGGAGGGTGCAGAGATGTTACATACACAGCAACTCCCCAACATAGGAGGGTGCAGAGATGTTACATACATACACAGTAACTCCCCAACATAGGAGAGTGCAGAGATGTTACATACATACACAGTAACACCCCAACATAGGAGGGTGCAGGGATGTTACATGCACAGTAACTCCCCAACATAGGAGAGTGCAGAGATGTTACATACATACACAGTAACACCCCAACATAGGAGAGTGCAGAGATGTTACATACATACACAGTAACACCCCAACATAGGAGGGTGCAGGGATGTTACATGCACAGTAACTCCCCAACATAGGAGAGTGCAGAGATGTTACATACATACACAGTAACACCCCAACATAGGAGAGTGCAGAGATGTTACATACATACACAGTAACACCCCAACATAGGAGGGTGCAGAGATGTTACATACACAGCAACTCCCCAACATAGGAGGGTGCAGAGATGTTACATACATACACAGTAACTCCCCAACATAGGAGAGTGCAGAGATGTTACATACATACACAGTAACACCCCAACATAGGAGGGTGCAGGGATGTTACATGCACAGTAACTCCCCAACATAGGAGAGTGCAGAGATGTTACATACATACACAGTAACACCCCAACATAGGAGGGTGCAGAGATGTTACATACATACACAGTAACACCCCAACATAGGAGGGTGCAGAGATGTTACATACATGCACAGTAACTCCCCAAAATAGGAGGGTGCAGAGATGTTACACACACAGCAACTCCCTAACATAGAAGGGTGCAGAGATGTTACATGCACAGTAACTCCCCAACATAGGAGGGTGCAGGGATGTTACATTCACAGCAACTCCCCAACATAGGATGGTGCATAGATGTTACATACATACACAGTAACACCCCAACATAGGAGGGTGTAGAGATGTTACATACATACACAGTAACACCCCAACATAGGAGGGTGCAGAGATGTTACATACATGCACAGTAACTCCCCAACATAGGAGGGTGCAGAGATGTTACATACATGCACAGTAACTCCCCAACATAGGAGGGTGTAGAGATGTTACATACACAGTAACTCCCCAACATAGGAGGGTGCAGAGATGTTACATGCACAGTAACTCCCCAACATAGGAGGGTGTAGAGATGTTACATACACAGTAACTCCCCAACATAGGAGGGTGCAGAGATGTTACATGCACAGTAACACCCCAACATAGGAGGGTGCAGAGATGATACATACACAGTAACACCCCAACATAGGAGGGTGTAGAGATGTTACATACATGCACAGTAACACCCCAATATAGGAGGGTGTAGAGATGTTACATGCACAGTAAATTCCCAACATAGGAGGGTGCAGAGATGTTACATGCACAGTAACACCCCAACATAGGAGCGTGCAGATATGTTACATACACAGTAACACCCCAACATAGGAGGGTGCAGAGATGTTACATGCACAGTAACTTCCCAACATAGGAGGGTGCAGAGATGTTACATACATACACAGCAACTCCCCAACATAGGAGGGTGCAGAGATGTTACACACACAGCAAGTCCCCAACATAGGAGGGTGCAGAGATGTTACATACACAGTAACACCCCAACATAGGAGGGTGTAGAGATGTTACATACATACACAGTAACTTCCCAACATAGGAGGGTGCAGAGATGTTAGAGACATGCACAGCAACTCCCCAACATAGGAGGGTGCAGAGATGTTACATACATGCACAGTAACACCCCAACATAGGAGGGTGCAGAGATGTTACATACACAGTAATTTCCCAACATAGGAGGGTGCAGAGATGTTACATACATACACAGTAACTTCCCAACATAGGAGGGTGCAGAGATGTTAGAGACATGCACAGTAACACCCCAACATAGGAGGGTGCAGAGATGTTACATGCACAGTAACTCCCCAACATAGGAGGGTGCACACACAGCAACTCCCTAACATAGAAGGGTGCAGAGATGTTACATGCACAGTAACTCCCCAACATAGGAGGGTGCAGAGATGTTACATACACAGTAACACCCCAACATAGGAGGGTGCAGAGATGTTACATGCACAGTAACTCCCCAACATAGGAGGGTGCACACACAGCAACTCCCTAACATAGAAGGGTGCAGAGATGTTACATGCACAGTAACTCCCCAACATAGGAGGGTGCAGAGATGTTACATACACAGTAACTTCCCAACATAGGAGGGTGCAGGGATGTTACATGCACAGCAACTCCCCAACATAGGATGGTGCATAGATGTTACATACATGCACAGCAACTTTTTGAGCCTCCCTGCCCTCAACAGAGGTCAATGAAATAGCTAGTTTCCTCTTTGATTTCTCCATGAAAAATGTTCCATCGGGAATACAGAACACTGGTCAATGGTCCTGCATTCATGTCATCATTCTGAAGGCTGAGGAACTCACCAGCAC
Source organism: Acholoe squamosa (assembly GCA_949317995.1). Taxonomy (NCBI): domain Eukaryota; kingdom Metazoa; phylum Annelida; class Polychaeta; order Phyllodocida; family Polynoidae; genus Acholoe; species Acholoe squamosa. Next base: position 53,650,994 of record OX439052.1, read on the forward strand.
TGTATCGGTGCAATATTGACCCAGGAACATTGTCATTACATTATTAGTTCATGATTTTATCTCGAGTGTCTAAATGTAGAAACCGTAAAGTGTACAGGAACGTGTAGATGTAGAATATGTTTATAGGAAGTCATACCTTGTAGGTCTTATACGGCACATGGCTATTGTATTATTGACCAATGGGAGGCATCCCTGGCATATACTGCGGAGTCGGGGGCTGAAGGTGTTAGTCATAGTGCCGTTGGGGTCTAATGGCGGCCCCCAGCTGATAATGGCTATGTGAACTATAGGAGAGAAATACTCTAGGATTCAAAATTCCCAACCATTGTACATTTGTAGCTCTAACATTCTGTAATAAAACGGTTCATTGTATTTTGCTGTTTTTTATCTTTATTTTCGGCCATTAAAAGCTCATATTGCATTTATTGCGTCTGTTGTACCTGGTATTCTAAGTGTAAGGCTAAAAGTGCTGCTTACAAGTCAAAAATCTAATTTTGCCCTTCAGTCAAGAATAGTATAGGTTCCTTAGGATGTGTTACTCCATAGAGTCCTATAGTGCAAGCCACCCCCCTCTACCCCCCCCACTTAAAAGTAGGCTACCTTTTTTTGATCAGTACTGAGTCCTATGTAAGATAAGGGGGTTTATGGAGATGTCAGGAATCTTTATCAGAGTGATATCAAATGGAAACAAGGGTCAACCTATACCAAAAAATCCTGCTGAATCCAAAATTGTGGTCTTGATTCTCAAAGTTTGCCAAAGGTACCTAAAAATGAGGTTTGATTATGAGAATATTTTAATAAAACATTGTGTTGTAGATTTTAATACAATAGTAGAGAATAGTCCTGTGAGACATGGCGCGGCGACTTGTAATCTTGTGTCTAGTTTCAGTTGGTGAGACAGATAGGGCATACTATCATCTGGGCTTTTGGTAGTATATAGCACAAATTCAACCTAAACTACCCACTGCAGCTAAGTACTAATAGCCTGTAGACTGTCCATTCTGCATGCACCTCACTCAGCTGTCACAGGGACCTGTCTTATTCAATGTTCAATGCCATAGTCAACAGGTGTGTCATTATGAGTGTACACTGTCTCAGATTGCCAGGAGCCTGCTCTGCCTGTCCACCCCCCCCCCCACACACACACACACACCCAACTGCCAATCACTTGTAATAGTCTGTACCTTGTCACGGGCCAGTGGTCAGCAAACCGGCCAGATCACTCCACCTCTCTATAGAGGGGGGGCACAGTGTAAGTACCTCGGTGTACATACATGTTTTCAGTGTTCCACAAAATCGTTTATATAATGAAAGGAGTAATCAAATTAATCTTTCATCACCAATAGTAGATACATATTCTGAGATAGCATTTTTTCAATGTAAACTAAAAATTTTACACAGAAAGGAATGTAGCAGTTCAACAAGGTGGCCTTACACTTCAACCTCCTCTGATTTACAAAAATGCACATATGGCAACACACACTTTAACACTGATTTCTCCATAGAGATCTTTGACAGTGAATACTTTGTTCAAATACAGAAAATATGATCCAATTGTACCATAACCCACTGAGATAAAACCTGTACTACGTATATATAGTAGTTTCAAAACGAACAATTCTAAAACAAAGGCTATAGGGATGCATTTCTGAATCTTAAAATGCTCTAATGCTAATCTGCCATAGGGCTCCAAATGATGAAATGTCTTATCTGCGAATAAAATCAAAAGTATGAGATATATTCTGAAAATTCCTTCACTGATAAGTAAAGTACACACACTGTTGTTATTACATTAGAATAGTGAGCAGGAATAGTCCATAGCAGAGGAGCCACAAACAAAAATAGATTGCAAGGCCTCCCTATCCCTTACACCGTGGCGACTGTGAACCATACACTAGTCTACTCATCTCACGAGTAGTACTCACTAGTCGCCGCGCTAAAAATGTAAAGTTATATTGAAAATGATTGGAACTTTTTATAGATGCAACATGCTAATCAAAGTCAGTACCTCAATCTACATATCCCAATGTCTGCCTATCCCAACCTGACAAGTACTCTGCCTGTGTATGGCTCTGCCTCTTCCAGATACAGCCTATCCCTTAGTCTACCTATCACACATACTACTTATCCCTTGAAACATCTAGAGTTTAATTAGGTTTTCCCTCAAATGGCTTAAAGGATTAAAGTTTACCCTTTGTACCTAATTTTCTCTGTACATTCTTACCATTAGTCTACCTATCCTCAATCTGCCTATCATTCACTTTACCTATCCCTCATGGGGACTACCCCTATCTCTGCACATCCCTCACATTTGACTGGCACATCTGTGATATTACCTAGCACCAATGTATCTTTTGAATATGCTCACCTTACAAGGTACCCTATGTGCCTATCTCTTAAACTGTTTATTATCTATCCTCCTTGGTACCCATCCTCTTCAATACTTATCCCTCATGCTCACTTTATAGCTTTCCTACCTATCACAGTTTGATCAGCTGGGATAGCTCACATCCAACCTTCATTATGATCTCTTAGTCAACCTATCCCCTAAAGAACAAATCCAACAGTCTACCTCAAGCATACATCTACTGATCACTCATGCTATATATCCTTGAGGTTACCTATCCTTCAGGCTACCTATCCTTCATGGTATATAGCCCTCAGCTTTTTACACTATATATAAAAATGGGTTCCTAGATCGCTGGTTACAAAATTCGAAATTGTCACTGCTTCAGCCTACAGTACCCTTGGGGTACCAGATGAAGCAAAAGAATTAGGCTGTGAAGCAGTGAGGAAAGTGCCAGCTAACTTGATCTGAAGTATAGACAATTAAACAAAAATATTTTCAAAACATTGTAGTGTTTTACCAACTTGATTATTCGTAATGTTTAACTCTTAAAGATTTGGTTATCTATATTTTGGAGAAATGTTTTATAGCCTCAAAAATCGTCAGACATGCTGAAATGGCCGCCATTTTGGATCTCAATCCAGATAGATTTGCACCCATCCTGAAAATATTTAGGATGGAAATCTCTCGATCTTTGTAGATCTAGATTGTACTCGTTGAGGGCTTTATTTTGATAGGTCATATGTTAAGATCTGATCATTAGATCCAGAGAAAATCAAAACTCAACCCTCCGAGAGTATCTGCTGGGAGAGTGTAGAAGTGTTTGCTGTTGCTATGATAAGCGTCGCTAAGATAAGCGCTTCTAGTGTAAGACACCAGGGGGCTGCACTGAAGGAGAGTATGAATAGCCCTACAGATCTGGGAATAGGCCATAGATTTCCGTGAATAGGCACATGTTTCCCATGATAGGTTCTATTGCTTCAAACTATTGAAGCTTCTTGCTTCAAACTATTGAAGCTTCTTGCTTCAGTTACATGTTTAAATTTTCCAACTTTATAATTTTACAATGATTTTCCAGGTCAATCTCCACTTTTCTACATTCACCCTTGGGTAGGGGAGTCTTGTAAAAAGACATTTGAATTTGACAAGTTTCTGTTGCTTGTTTCAAAGCAAACAACATTGTCATCTACTGTAATCTCCTGCGTACAAGGTGCATCTTATAGGTTACGTGGACGTAAATGCTGCCCTCTCGTGAGTCATATGGTATTCAGGCCTGTACTGAAGGGTGTTCTGACTGCTGATTGGTTTAGAATTAGACAGAAGAAATATTGGTAAAATTATGAAAAAAAATTACAGGTATTCCCAAATAGTTAATAAATGGAAAAGTGGGTGTGTTTTTATATTATGCCAGGCCTTGGGGATTTTATGAGGCATGCAAAAGTTAATCTAGCCAAGATTTTAGGCCCAAAATAGGGTAGAATGGCACTCACTGCACATATCATTCCCTTTTCAAGATTTTCAGGGTTAAGCCTATCCAACATTCTGTCACATTGTGTATAAGGGATGAGTTAACCATGCTATGGTTGAAATTTTTACCAACGAACATTTTAGGCGGCTGTTTTTGTGTGTTATGCTATATAGAAACATAGAGGAAATGGATTTAGTTCCCCGTGACCTATACACAAGGTTTTAGTTCTCCCTCGATCCACAAGGGGGACATCAAGACCTTTCTTTTGAGGTTACAGGTTACATGGACGTAAATGCTGCCCTCTCGTGAGTCATATGGTATTCAGGCCTGCACTGAAGGTGATCTGGGTGCTGATTGGCTTAGAAATCATATGCAAGAAATATTGGTAAAATTATGAAAAAAATCACAAGTGACCCCAAATAGTTCCTAAATGGAACAGTAGATGAGTTTTTATATTATGCCAAGGTTTGGGGATTTTATCAGGTCTGCAAATGTTCATCTGGCCAATGGAGGTTTTGAGGCCCAAAATAGGGTAGAATGGCACTTGCTGTATGTATCGCTCCCTTAGTTAAGATTTTCAGGGTTAAGCCTATCCTATATTCTAACACATTGTGTGTGAGAGATGGTTTAATCTTGCTACGGTCGAAAATATTACCAACGAACATTATGGGGGGCTGTTTTTGTGTGTTATGCTATATAGAAACATAGAGGAAATGGAATTAGTTCCACGTAACCTACAGTCCCACTCATTATAGATCATAATGGGGGCAGGGGGTCCTAGCTACACAGGTTTAAGTTTTAAAAATCCATTTAGTAGAACAAAAGTAATGAATTTATTATTTTTTTGACCATATTCTAAAACTCTAGGTGTGTCTTATAAGCAAGGTGCATCTCACACACGGGAGATTACGGTAGTGTACCTTTGTAGTACGCTCACAGTTAATTGCATCACTATGCTAGTACATCCTTGAAGCAAGGATGATATAGGTTCACTAGGATATGTTACTTCAGAGAGTCCTAGTGCAGACCACCCCCCTCTACCCCATTTTTATAAATACAACATGCTAATCAAAGTCAGTACCTCAATCTACATATCCCGATGTCTTCCTATCTCTCAACCTTACAACTATTAACTGTACATGACTCTGCCTATCCCTTAGTCTACCTATCAATCATAATACCTCTCTCTTGAAATCTAGAGTTTAATCAGGTTTTCCCTCAAAAGGGTTAAAGGATCAAAGTTTACCTCTAACCTTTTTACCTAACTTTATTTGTACATTCCATTAGTCTACCTATCCTCAATCTGCCTATCCCTCATGGTGACTAACCCCCAACTCTGCACGTCCCTCATGTTTGACTTCTGTCATATTACCTAGCATTCATATTTCCTTTCAATAATGCTCACCTTACAAGGTACTCTCCATGCCTCTCTCTTAAACTGTTTAGTACACATGCTACCTATCCCCCTTGTTGCCTATCCTTTTGAATACAGGTCCTATCCCTCATGCTCACTTTATAGTTTTCCTGGCCATCACAACCCATCTTCATTATGATGACCAAATCTAAGTCAACCTATCCCCTAAGGTATCCGGGCCTCCCTAGCCCACTTAAAGGGTCTACTTCTCATCTTTCCTATCCTCTCAGGATGTGTATGGTGCACATATGCGCGGGCACTGACACATTCTTTTGTGAAATTGTGTAATGTCGTTCTCGCCATGAATATGAGCTTAGCTGTCAAAATGGCGTTAAACATCTATTACTCACTCCTAAGGTATCAATTCAACAGTCTACCTCAACCATACATCTACCTATTGTAGGGGCTGGCATCGTCGTGTATATATTAGTGCGGTTCATCCGAGAGATGTGTTCGTGTGGTGCTTGTTCCTTCTATACCAACCAGGTGTCGCTTCGGGATACCCGTTTGGTACAAGAGGGGGCAGCACCAAGCCTAGCATCCAAACTTAGGAACCAAATAAAATGTTATTTTCACATTAAAAAACGTTTTTTAGCCAAGTGGGATCCCTTAGTCTACTTACCAAGTAGAGGTTTAAAAAACGTACATGTTTTATCTGCGTTTAAAACAAACTTAAGATGCTGAAATGAACGTTTGTTTTACATGAAACATTTTTTGACTAAGTGGGATATATCCCATATGGCAAAATAATGTTTTCAAATGTTTGAAATAGGTTAGGGTAGAAAAATATGCAAAAAGAAAAACGTTCATTTTCAAGTTGAAAATATGTACATTTAAAAAACTTTTGAACATAATGAAGTCTTCTGATATTTGTTTTTCAACATCTGTTTAATGTTTGTAAAATGTTTTTTAATGTTTCTTTTTGTTTTTCACCTAATATAAAACCTCTTGATTTATAACATTAAAAAAGTTTTTAGTACATGTTTTAAACAAACATTTGAACAATTTAGCAACCTAGAGAACCTTTTTAACATTAAAAAAACGTGGTTTTTTTTTGCCAAGTGGTATAGCATGAGTGATATGCAGCATGGGGGATAGAAAGAGAGGAATAGACATCAAGAGGGATGTGAAGCAAGTTGGATAGAAAGCTAGCATAATGATAAGCATGGTAGGGCATATACAGATAAGTATGGTAATTCAAGTGACTGAGGGATATGTAAAGTAAGCATGAGCGATATACAGGCTGGGGGATAGGCACCATGAGGGATAGGCAGGCTTTATGATAGGCATTATTAAGGTAGACCTGTAGACTTAAAATAATAGACACGGTAAGGAATGCACTGTTCACCATTTGGGCTCAGATGAACAATATAGAGTAGACATGAGGGCCTGAGGGATAGTCACCATGGGGGATAGGTAAACTGAATGATTGGCAGATTGAGGATAGGTAGACTAAGGGAAGTAGGCACAGAGAGGATAAGTTGAGGAGTCAGCTTTAGCCTTTGCCTTTTGGAGATAGCCTTACTTAACTCAAGGTGCTTTGAATTCAAGAGATAGGCAGTATGAGTGATAGGTAGACTAAGGGATAGACAGTATGTTGGATAGGCAGAGCGATGCTAGGCACAGTCCTTGCCAGATTGAGAGATAGGCAAACATTTGGATATGTAGATTGGTTATGAAATTTGGTTTATGTGTTGTAGCTATAAAGAATTCCAATATTTTTCCAATATTATTTTTGTACATTTTCAAAATATTTTCATCCACACTCATTTTTGGGTAATTTGGATCAATTTCTGAGAATCAAGACTATACATTTTGGATTCAGCAGAAATCAGCCTACTTTTAAATGGGGGGGGGGGGAAGGAGGTGGCGGGTTACACTCTTCCATAGACTATGCTCTCAGAAACACATCCTAGGGAACCTATACTATCCTTGCTTGAAGGACTGATTCTGGTATTTTGAGTTGAGATACATGAACTCAAACATATTCTGCAGCCAATTCCACCAGAGAAATAAAAACTATACACAAATCTGAATACTTGGAAATTTATTTCTGTGAAATCGCAGTGCTCCAAAAAATCTTCCCCATTTAATATGGTCACATTTATACGTAATACAAACATTAAAACACAAAGTTCTGTCTCCTGCTGCTCGTCTCTCACACCCTGACACGATAGACCCAATTAAAAACACGTCCACCAGGGGTCTGTCATGACATTGTCATATATATGTCTGATGACTCATAATGACATTTAGGTATTTTGTAATTCCTGCTGGTTTGAATACACATCATGTGTATGACACAGATTCCATCTGTATGTCTCCATACGGGGTATCTCCATACGGGGTATCTCCATACGGGGTATCTCCATATGGGTTATCTCCATACGGGCTATCTCTGTGTGTAGTTCTACATCCCTATGTAGTTTTATAAACATGACATCTTTAGAAGCGCCCGCTGCGCTCCCTGCTCCTGCTGCGCCCACCACTACGCCCACCATCACGGTCACGCCGACTACGTCCACGCTCACGACTCTGACTGCGGCTGCGTCGTGTTGGGGGAGATCTGGATCTGGATCTATGGAACAAGATGCATACAAATGTAAAAAAATGGTTAAGTCCAGGCCTTAGGCCTATGTGTGATTGAGTCCTATGTTCTATGTTCAATGCCCATGTAGGGTTAATAATTTTACTGCTGCTATGTGGCACTGAGGGGGTTAATGACCACTGGTGCATGCAGGCTTGAAGAAATACCTTAATCCCCTATTGTTCTTTGCTGCTGACCTGTGACCACCCCAGAACGGAGGCTATTCTCTGTCTCTAAGGTGTAAATGCTAGCTGTACCATATACATGGCCTGTGGGCTACCGTCAACTATATTATATATCAACAACATATACACCAATACCAATGTGTACAGAGACAGAGTATGGGCCAAATTTCCCTCTTTGTTCCTATGTCTGTCAGAATCTCTCTTTGTTTCAATGTGAATTTGTGCAGCAGTCTATGTATATATAAGTATGTGATTGACGTCTAGTCAATCACATAACAATATAATCAAAAGGATTTAATTTTATCAAGACGTCAAAAACAACACAAGCCTGTAAGGATTATGTTATTTTACTGGGGTTTTTTTTCATGAAAATTTTCCAGTCCAGTTTCAATTCCTGTCCACATTATATCATTAGATCTACTAGATTAATTCTAGGGTCAGAGCCATGCATCCTTAACAATCAGCTTACAGCAACATCCAGTATCTATATAATTACATACTGTATTCGACACAATTAGCGCACACCCCATAATAAGTGCAGACGCCCTCTTTTTGTCCATATTTTAGGCTAGAAATAACCAAAAATTGTCTGATTTTGAAGCCAAGAAAAACTGTTAACCACTATACATAAATTTCGGATGATTTTTAAGCGCACTGTGCATTAACTATGAATATGGTACTTAACAATTATAATTTGACCTACTTTCTGCTTCCCTTGCTGCGCCGGCTACGGCCGTATAGTTGTCTGCGGAGTTCTCGTGAGATAGGTTTGAGGTGCATGAAATTACAGAAACCACCACGGGTACATTCTCTGTAAGACAACAAATATTCATGGTTAATAAACAACTACAGAATCCACTGCAGCTACATTCTCTGTAAGACAAGTTACATGGTTAACAAGCCTGCTATGTGTACAACTGTACCTAATACCACAGTGGTCTGTGTGTGTGGTACTTATACAACACCTCTATGTGTACAACTGTACCTAATACCACAGTGGTCTGTGTGTGACACTTATACAATACCTCTATGTGTACAACTGTACCTAATACCACAGTGGTCTGTGTGGTACTTATACAACACCTCTATGTGTACAACTGTACCTAATACCACAGTGGTCTGTGTGTGCTGGTACTTATACAACACCTCTATGTGTACAACTGTACCTAATACCACAGTGGTCTGTGTGTGTGGTACTTATACAACACCTCTATGTGTACAACTGTACCTAATACCACAGTGGTCTGTGTGTGACACTTATACAATACCTCTATGTGTACAACTGTACCTAATACCACAGTGATCTGTGTGGTACTTATACAACACCTCTATGTGTACAACTGTACCTAATACCACAGTGGTCTGTGTGTGCTGGTACTTATACAACACCTCTATGTGTGCAACTGTACCTAATACCACAGTGGTCTGTGTGTGACACTTATACAACACCTCTATGTGTACAACTGTACCTAATACCACAGTGGTCTGTGTGTGGTACTTATACAACACCTCTATGTGTACAACTGTACCTAATACCACAGTGGTCTGTGTGACACTTATACAACACCTCTATGTGTACAACTGTACCTAATACCACAGTGGTCTGTGTGTGTGGTACTTATACAACACCTCTATGTGTACAACTGTACCTAATACCACAGTGGTCTGTGTGCTGGTACTTATACAACACCTCTATGTGTACAACTGTACCTAATACCACAGTGGTCTGTGTGACACTTATACAACACCTCTATGTGTACAACTGTACCTAATACCACAGTGGTCTGTGTGTGTGGTACTTATAGAACACCTCTATGTGTACAACTGTAGCTAATACCACAGTGGTCTGTGTGACACTTATACAACACCTCTATGTGTACAACTGTAGCTAATACCACAGTGGTCTGTGTGTGTGACACTTATACAACACCTCTATGTGTACAACTGTACCTAATACCACAGAAGTCTGTGTGTGCTGGTACTTATACAACACCTCTATGTGTACAACTGTACCTAATACCACAGTGGTCTGTGTGCTGGTACTTATACAACACCTCTATGTGTACAACTGTACCTAATACCACAGTGGTCTGTGTGGTACTTATACAACACCTCTATGTGTACAACTGTACCTAATACCACAGTGGTCTGTGTGACACTTATACAACACCTCTATGTGTACAACTGTACCTAATACCACAGTGGTCTGTGTGTACTGGTACTTATACAACACCTCTATGTGTACAACTGTACCTAATACCACAGTGGTCTGTGTGTGCTGGTACTTATACCACACCTCTATGTGTACAACTGTACCTAATACCACAGTGGTCTGTGTGTGTGACACTTATACAACACCTCTATGTGTACAACTGTACCTAATACCACAGTGGTCTGTGTGTGTGACACTTATACAACACCTCTATGTGTACAACTGTACCTAATACCACAGTGGTCTGTGTGTGTGACACTTATACAACACCTCTATGTGTACAACTGTACCTAATACCACAGTGGTCTGTGTGACACTTATACAACACCTCTATGTGTACAACTGTACCTAATACCACAGTGGTCTGTGTGACACTTATACAACACCTCTATGTGTACAACTGTACCTAATACCACAGTGGTCTTTGTGTGTGGTACTTATACAACACCTCTATGTGTACAACTGTACCTAATACCACAGTGGTCTGTGTGACACTTATACAATACCTCTATGTGTACAACTGTACCTAATACCACAGTGGTCTGTGTGTGCTGGTACTTATACAACACCTCTATGTGTACAACTGTACCTAATACCACAGTGGTCTGTGTGTGTGGTACTTATACAACACCTCTATGTGTACAACTGTCCCTAATACCACAGTGGTCTGTGTGTGTGATACTTATACAACACCTCTATGTGTACAACTGTACCTAATACCACAGTGGTCTGTGTGTGGTACTTATACAACACCTCTATGTGTACAACTGTACCTAATACCACAGTGGTCTGTGTGTGTGATACTTATACAACACCTCTATGTGTACAACTGTACCTAATACCACAGTGGTCTGTGTGTGGTACTTATACAACACCTCTATGTGTACAACTGTACCTAATACCACAGTGGTCTGTGTGTGTGACACTTATACAACACCTCTATGTGTACAACTGTACCTAATACCACAGTGGTCTGTGTGTGTGACACTTATACAACACCTCTATGTGTACAACTGTACCTAATACCACAGTGGTCTGTGTGTGTGGTACTTATACAACACCTCTATGTGTACAACTGTACCTAATACCACAGTGGTCTGTGTGCTGGTACTTATACAACACCTCTATGTGTACAACTGTACCTAATACCACAGTGGTCTGTGTGTGCTGGTACTTATACAACACCTCTATGTGTACAACTGTACCTAATACCACAGTGGTCTGTGTGACACTTATACAACACCTCTATGTGTACAACTGTACCTAATACCACAATGGTCTGTTTGTGTGACACTTATACAACACCTCTATGTGTACAACTGTACCTAATACCACAGTGGTCTGTGTGTGTGGTACGTATACAACACCTCTATGTGTACAACTGTACCTAATACCACAGTGGTCTGTGTGGTACTTATACAACACCTCTATGTGTACAACTGTACCTAATACCACAGTGGTCTGTGTGTGCTGGTACTTATACAACACCTCTATGTGTACAACTGTACCTAATACCACAGTGGTCTGTGTGTGTGACACTTATACAACACCTCTATGTGTACAACTGTACCTAATACCACAGTGGTCTGTGTGTGGTACTTATACAACACCTCTATGTGTACAACTGTACCTAATACCACAGTGGTCTGTGTGTGCTGGTACTTATACAACACCTCTATGTGTACAACTGTACCTAATACCACAGTGGTCTGTGTGTGTGGTACTTATACAACACCTCTATGTGTACAACTGTACCTAATACCACAGTGGTCTGTGTGTGCTGGTACTTATACAACACCTCTATGTGTACAACTGTACCTAATACCACAGTGGTCTGTGTGGTACTTCTACAACACCTCTATGTGTACAACTGTACCTAATACCACAGTGGTCTGTGTGTGTGGTACTTATACAACACCTCTATGTGTACAACTGTACCTAATACCACAGTGGTCTGTGTGGTACTTCTACAACACCTCTATGTGTACAACTGTACCTAATACCACAGTGGTCTGTGTGTGTGACACTTATACAACACCTCTATGTGTACAACTGTACCTAATACCACAGTGGTCTGTGTGTGGTACTTATACAACACCTCTATGTGTACAACTGTACCTAATACCACAGTGGTCTGTGTGTGTGGTACTTATACAACACCTCTATGTGTACAACTGTACCTAATACCACAGTGGTCTGTGTGTGTGACACTTATACAACACCTCTATGTGTACAACTGTACCTAATACCACAGTGGTCTGTGTGTGTGACACTTATACAACACCTCTATGTGTACAACTGTACCTAATACCACAGTGGTCTGTGTGACACTTATACAACACCTCTATGTGTACAACTGTACCTAATACCACAGTGGTCTGTGTGTGTGGTACTTATACCACACCTCTATGTGTACAACTGTACCTACCACAGTGGTCTGTGTGTGCTGGTACTTATACAACACCTCAATGTGTTCAACTGTACCTAATACCACAGTGGTCTGTGTGTGTGACACTTATACAACACCTCTGTGTAAAACTGTACCTAATACCACAGTGGTCTGTGTGCTACTTATACAACACCTCTATGTGTACAACTGTACCTAATACCACAGTGGTCTGTGTGTGCGACACTTATACAACACCTCTATGTGTACAACTGTACCTAATACCACAGTGGTCTGTGTGCTGGTACTTATACAACACCTCTATGTGTACAACTGTACCTAATACCACAGTGGTCTGTGTGACACTTATACAACACCTCTATGTGTACAACTGTACCTAATACCACAGTGGTCTGTGTGACACTTATACAATACCTCTATGTGTACAACTGTACCTAATACCACAGTGGTCTGTGTGGTACTTATACAACACCTCTATGTGTACAACTGTACCTAATACCACAGTGGTCTGTGTGACACTTATACAACACCTCTATGTGTACAACTATACCTAATACCACAGTGGTCTGTGTGGTACTTATACAACACCTCTATGTGTACAACTGTACCTAATACCACAGTGGTCTGTGTGTGCTGGTACTTATACAACACCTCTATGTGTACAACTGTACCTAATACCACAGTGGTCTGTGTGTGGTACTTATACAACACCTCTATGTGTACAACTGTACCTAATACCAGAGTGGTCTGTGTGACACTTATACAACACCTCTATGTGTACAACTGTACCTAATACCACAGTGGTCTGTGTGTGTGACACTTATACAACACCTCTATGTGTACAACTGTACCTAATACCACAGTGGTCTGTGTGTGTGGTACGTATACAACACCTCTATGTGTACAACTATACCTAATACCACAGTGGTCTGTGTGGTACTTATACAACACCTCTATGTGTACAACTGTACCTAATACCACAGTGGTCTGTGTGTGCTGGTACTTATACAACACCTCTATGTGTACAACTGTACCTAATACCACAGTGGTCTGTGTGTGTGACACTTATACAACACCTCTATGTGTACAACTGTACCTAATACCACAGTGGTCTGTGTGTGTGGTACTTATACAACACCTCTATGTGTACAACTATACCTAATACCACAGTGGTCTGTGTGGTACTTATACAACACCTCTATGTGTACAACTGTACCTAATACCACAGTGGTCTGTGTGACACTTATACAACACCTCTATGTGTACAACTGTACCTAATACCACAGTGGTCTGTGTGTGTGACACTTATACAACACCTCTATGTGTACAACTGTACCTAATACCACAGTGGTCTGTGTGTGTGGTACGTATACAACACCTCTATGTGTACAACTGTACCTAATACCACAGTGGTCTGTGTGGTACTTATACAACACCTCTATGTGTACAACTGTACCTAATACCACAGTGGTCTGTGTGTGCTGGTACTTATACAACACCTCTATGTGTACAACTGTACCTAATACCACAGTGGTCTGTGTGTGTGACACTTATACAACACCTCTATGTGTACAACTGTACCTAATACCACAGTGGTCTGTGTGTGGTACTTATACAACACCTCTATGTGTACAACTGTACCTAATACCACAGTGGTCTGTGTGTGTGGTACTTATACAACACCTCTATGTGTACAACTGTACCTAATACCACAGTGGTCTGTGTGTGTGACACTTATACAACACCTCTATGTGTACAACTGTACCTAATACCACAGTGGTCTGTGTGTGTGACACTTATACAACACCTCTATGTGTACAACTGTACCTAATACCACAGTGGTCTGTGTGACACTTATACAACACCTCTATGTGTACAACTGTACCTAATACCACAGTGGTCTGTGTGTGTGGTACTTATACCACACCTCTATGTGTACAACTGTACCTAATACCACAGTGGTCTGTGTGACACTTATACAACACCTCTATGTGTACAACTGTACCTAATACCACAGTGGTCTGTGTGTGTGGTACTTATACCACACCTCTATGTGTACAACTGTACCTAATACCACAGTGGTCTGTGTGTGCTGGTACTTATACAACACCTCAATGTGTTCAACTGTACCTAATACCACAGTGGTCTGTGTGTGTGACACTTATACAACACCTCTGTGTAAAACTGTACCTAATACCACAGTGGTCTGTGTGGTACTTATACAACACCTCTATGTGTACAACTGTACCTAATACCACAGTGGTCTGTGTGTGTGACACTTATACAACACCTCTATGTGTACAACTGTACCTAATACCACAGTGGTCTGTGTGACACTTATACAACACCTCTATGTGTACAACTGTACCTAATACCACAGTGGTCTGTGTGTGTGACACTTATACAACACCTCTATGTGTACAACTGTACCTAATACCACAGTGGTCTGTGTGACACTTATACAACACCTCTATGTGTACAACTGTACCTAATACCACAGTGGTCTGTGTGTGTGGTACTTATACCACACCTCTATGTGTACAACTGTACCTACCACAGTGGTCTGTGTGTGCTGGTACTTATACAACACCTCAATGTGTTCAACTGTACCTAATACCACAGTGGTCTGTGTGTGTGACACTTATACAACACCTCTGTGTAAAACTGTACCTAATACCACAGTGGTCTGTGTGGTACTTATACAACACCTCTATGTGTACAACTGTACCTAATACCACAGTGGTCTGTGTGTGTGACACTTATACAACACCTCTATGTGTACAACTGTACCTAATACCACAGTGGTCTGTGTGCTGGTACTTATACAACACCTCTATGTGTACAACTGTACCTAATACCACAGTGGTCTGTGTGACACTTATACAACACCTCTATGTGTACAACTGTACCTAATACCACAGTGGTCTGTGTGACACTTATACAATACCTCTATGTGTACAACTGTACCTAATACCACAGTGGTCTGTGTGGTACTTATACAACACCTCTATGTGTACAACTGTACCTAATACCACAGTGGTCTGTGTGACACTTATACAACACCTCTATGTGTACAACTATACCTAATACCACAGTGGTCTGTGTGGTACTTATACAACACCTCTATGTGTACAACTGTACCTAATACCACAGTGGTCTGTGTGTGCTGGTACTTATACAACACCTCTATGTGTACAACTGTACCTAATACCACAGTGGTCTGTGTGTGGTACTTATACAACACCTCTATGTGTACAACTGTACCTAATACCAGAGTGGTCTGTGTGACACTTATACAACACCTCTATGTGTACAACTGTACCTAATACCACAGTGGTCTGTGTGTGTGACACTTATACAACACCTCTATGTGTACAACTGTACCTAATACCACAGTGGTCTGTGTGTGTGGTACGTATACAACACCTCTATGTGTACAACTATACCTAATACCACAGTGGTCTGTGTGGTACTTATACAACACCTCTATGTGTACAACTGTACCTAATACCACAGTGGTCTGTGTGTGCTGGTACTTATACAACACCTCTATGTGTACAACTGTACCTAATACCACAGTGGTCTGTGTGACACTTATACAACACCTCTATGTGTACAACTGTACCTAATACCACAGTGGTCTGTTTGTGTGACACTTATACAACACCTCTATGTGTACAACTGTACCTAATACCACAGTGGTCTGTGTGTGTGGTACGTATACAACACCTCTATGTGTACAACTGTACCTAATACCACAGTGGTCTGTGTGGTACTTATACAACACCTCTATGTGTACAACTGTACCTAATACCACAGTGGTCTGTGTGTGCTGGTACTTATACAACACCTCTATGTGTACAACTGTACCTAATACCACAGTGGTCTGTGTGTGTGACACTTATACAACACCTCTATGTGTACAACTGTACCTAATACCACAGTGGTCTGTGTGTGGTACTTATACAACACCTCTATGTGTACAACTGTACCTAATACCACAGTGGTCTGTGTGTGTGGTACTTATACAACACCTCTATGTGTACAACTGTACCTAATACCACAGTGGTCTGTGTGTGTGACACTTATACAACACCTCTATGTGTACAACTGTACCTAATACCACAGTGGTCTGTGTGTGTGACACTTATACAACACCTCTATGTGTACAACTGTACCTAATACCACAGTGGTCTGTGTGACACTTATACAACACCTCTATGTGTACAACTGTACCTAATACCACAGTGGTCTGTGTGTGTGGTACTTATACCACACCTCTATGTGTACAACTGTACCTAATACCACAGTGGTCTGTGTGACACTTATACAACACCTCTATGTGTACAACTGTACCTAATACCACAGTGGTCTGTGTGTGTGGTACTTATACCACACCTCTATGTGTACAACTGTACCTAATACCACAGTGGTCTGTGTGTGCTGGTACTTATACAACACCTCAATGTGTTCAACTGTACCTAATACCACAGTGGTCTGTGTGTGTGACACTTATACAACACCTCTGTGTAAAACTGTACCTAATACCACAGTGGTCTGTGTGGTACTTATACAACACCTCTATGTGTACAACTGTACCTAATACCACAGTGGTCTGTGTGTGTGACACTTATACAACACCTCTATGTGTACAACTGTACCTAATACCACAGTGGTCTGTGTGCTGGTACTTATACAACACCTCTATGTGTACAACTGTACCTAATACCACAGTGGTCTGTGTGACACTTATACAACACCTCTATGTGTACAACTGTACCTAATACCACAGTGGTCTGTGTGACACTTATACAATACCTCTATGTGTACAACTGTACCTAATACCACAGTGGTCTGTGTGGTACTTATACAACACCTCTATGTGTACAACTGTACCTAATACCACAGTGGTCTGTGTGACACTTATACAACACCTCTATGTGTACAACTATACCTAATACCACAGTGGTCTGTGTGGTACTTATACAACACCTCTATGTGTACAACTGTACCTAATACCACAGTGGTCTGTGTGTGCTGGTACTTATACAACACCTCTATGTGTACAACTGTACCTAATACCACAGTGGTCTGTGTGTGGTACTTATACAACACCTCTATGTGTACAACTGTACCTAATACCAGAGTGGTCTGTGTGACACTTATACAACACCTCTATGTGTACAACTGTACCTAATACCACAGTGGTCTGTGTGTGTGACACTTATACAACACCTCTATGTGTACAACTGTACCTAATACCACAGTGGTCTGTGTGTGTGGTACGTATACAACACCTCTATGTGTACAACTATACCTAATACCACAGTGGTCTGTGTGGTACTTATACAACACCTCTATGTGTACAACTGTACCTAATACCACAGTGGTCTGTGTGTGCTGGTACTTATACAACACCTCTATGTGTACAACTGTACCTAATACCACAGTGGTCTGTGTGTGTGACACTTATACAACACCTCTATGTGTACAACTGTACCTAATACCACAGTGGTCTGTGTGTGTGGTACGTATACAACACCTCTATGTGTACAACTGTACCTAATACCACAGTGGTCTGTGTGGTACTTATACAACACCTCTATGTGTACAACTGTACCTAATACCACAGTGGTCTGTGTGTGCTGGTACTTATACAACACCTCTATGTGTACAACTGTACCTAATACCACAGTGGTCTGTGTGTGTGACACTTATACAACACCTCTATGTGTACAACTGTACCTAATACCACAGTGGTCTGTGTGTGGTACTTATACAACACCTCTATGTGTACAACTGTACCTAATACCACAGTGCTCTGTGTGTGTGGTACTTATACAACACCTCTATGTGTACAACTGTACCTAATACCACAGTGGTCTGTGTGTGTGACACTTATACAACACCTCTATGTGTACAACTGTACCTAATACCACAGTGGTCTGTGTGTGTGACACTTATACAACACCTCTATGTGTACAACTGTACCTAATACCACAGTGGTCTGTGTGACACTTATACAACACCTCTATGTGTACAACTGTACCTAATACCACAGTGGTCTGTGTGTGTGGTACTTATACCACACCTCTATGTGTACAACTGTACCTAATACCACAGTGGTCTGTGTGACACTTATACAACACCTCTATGTGTACAACTGTACCTAATACCACAGTGGTCTGTGTGTGTGGTACTTATACCACACCTCTATGTGTACAACTGTACCTAATACCACAGTGGTCTGTGTGTGCTGGTACTTATACAACACCTCAATGTGTTCAACTGTACCTAATACCACAGTGGTCTGTGTGTGTGACACTTATACAACACCTCTGTGTAAAACTGTACCTAATACCACAGTGGTCTGTGTGGTACTTATACAACACCTCTATGTGTACAACTGTACCTAATACCACAGTGGTCTGTGTGTGTGACACTTATACAACACCTCTATGTGTACAACTGTACCTAATACCACAGTGGTCTGTGTGACACTTATACAACACCTCTATGTGTACAACTGTACCTAATACCACAGTGGTCTGTGTGACACTTATACAATACCTCTATGTGTACAACTGTACCTAATACCACAGTGGTCTGTGTGGTACTTATACAACACCTCTATGTGTACAACTGTACCTAATACCACAGTGGTCTGTGTGTGCTGGTACTTATACAACACCTCTATGTGTACAACTGTACCTAATACCACAGTGGTCTGTGTGTGGTACTTATACAACACCTCTATGTGTACAACTGTACCTAATACCAGAGTGGTCTATGTGACACTTATACAACACCTCTATGTGTACAACTGTACCTAATACCACAGTGGTCTGTGTGTGTGACACTTATACAACACCTCTATGTGTACAACTGTACCTAATACCACAGTGATCTGTGTGGTACTTATACAACACCTCTATGTGTACAACTGTACCTAATACCACAGTGGTCTGTGTGTGTGACACTTATACAACACCTCTATGTGTACAACTGTACCTAATACCACAGTGGTCTGTGTGTGTGGTACGTATACAACACCTCTATGTGTACAACTGTACCTAATACCACAGTGGTCTGTGTGGTACTTATACAACACCTCTATGTGTACAACTGTACCTAATACCACAGTGGTCTGTGTGTGCTGGTACTTATACAACACCTCTATGTGTACAACTGTACCTAATACCACAGTGGTCTGTGTGTGCTGGTACTTATACAACACCTCTATGTGTACAACTGTACCTAATACCACAGTGGTCTGTGTGTGTGACACTTATACAACACCTCTATGTGTACAACTGTACCTAATACCACAGTGGTCTGTGTGTGACACTTATACAATACCTCTATGTGTACAACTGTACCTAATACCACAGTGGTCTGTGTGTGACACTTATACAATACCTCTATGTGTACAACTGTACCTAATACCACAGTGGTCTGTGTGTGGTACTTATACAACACCTCTATGTGTACAACTGTACCTAATACCACAGTGGTCTGTGTGACACTTATACAACACCTCTATGTGTACAACTGTACCTAATACCACAGTGGTCTGTGTGTGGTACTTATACAACACCTCTATGTGTACAACTGTACCTAATACCACAGTGGTCTGTGTGTGTGGTACTTATACAACACCTCTATGTGTACAACTGTACCTAATACCACAGTGGTCTGTGTGTGTGACACTTATACAACACCTCTATGTGTACAACTGTACCTAATACCACAGTGGTCTGTGTGTGTGACACTTATACAACACCTCTATGTGTACAACTGTACCTAATACCACAGTGGTCTGTGTGACACTTATACAACACCTCTATGTGTACAACTGTACCTAATACCACAGTGGTCTGTGTGTGTGGTACTTATACCACACCTCTATGTGTACAACTGTACCTAATACCACAGTGGTCTGTGTGACACTTATACAACACCTCTATGTGTACAACTGTACCTAATACCACAGTGGTCTGTGTGTGTGGTACTTATACCACACCTCTATGTGTACAACTGTACCTAATACCACAGTGGTCTGTGTGTGGTACTTATACAACACCTCTATGTGTACAACTGTACCTAATACCACAGTGGTCTGTGTGTGCTGGTACTTATACAACACCTCAATGTGTTCAACTGTACCTAATACCACAGTGGTCTGTGTGTGTGACACTTATACAACACCTCTGTGTAAAACTGTACCTAATACCACAGTGGTCTGTGTGGTACTTATACAACACCTCTATGTGTACAACTGTACCTAATACCACAGTGGTCTGTGTGTGTGACACTTATACAACACCTCTATGTGTACAACTGTACCTAATACCACAGTGGTCTGTGTGACACTTATACAACACCTCTATGTGTACAACTGTACCTAATACCACAGTGGTCTGTGTGACACTTATACAATACCTCTATGTGTACAACTGTACCTAATACCACAGTGGTCTGTGTGGTACTTATACAACACCTCTATGTGTACAACTGTACCTAATACCACAGTGGTCTGTGTGTGTGACACTTATACAACACCTCTATGTGTACAACTATACCTAATACCACAGTGGTCTGTGTGGTACTTATACAACACCTCTATGTGTACAACTGTACCTAATACCACAGTGGTCTGTGTGTGCTGGTACTTATACAACACCTCTATGTGTACAACTGTACCTAATACCACAGTTGTCTGTGTGTGGTACTTATACAACACCTCTATGTGTACAACTGTACCTAATACCAGAGTGGTCTATGTGACACTTATACAACACCTCTATGTGTACAACTGTACCTAATACCACAGTGGTCTGTGTGTGTGACACTTATACAACACCTCTATGTGTACAACTGTACCTAATACCACAGTGATCTGTGTGGTACTTATACAACACCTCTATGTGTACAACTGTACCTAATACCACAGTGGTCTGTGTGTGTGACACTTATACAACACCTCTATGTGTACAACTGTACCTAATACCACAGTGGTCTGTGTGTGTGACACTTATACAACACCTCTATGTGTACAACTGTACCTAATACCACAGTGGTCTGTGTGTGTGGT
This sequence comes from Acholoe squamosa, assembly GCA_949317995.1. Classification (NCBI taxonomy): domain Eukaryota; kingdom Metazoa; phylum Annelida; class Polychaeta; order Phyllodocida; family Polynoidae; genus Acholoe; species Acholoe squamosa. The sequence goes on from OX439052.1 coordinate 53,672,708, forward strand.
ACGTATACAACACCTCTATGTGTACAACTGTACCTAATACCACAGTGGTCTGTGTGTGCTGGTACTTATACAACACCTCTATGTGTACAACTGTACCTAATACCACAGTGGTCTGTGTGTGCTGGTACTTATACAACACCTCTATGTGTACAACTGTACCTAATACCACAGTGGTCTGTGTGTGGTACTTATACAACACCTCTATGTGTACAACTGTACCTAATACCAGAGTGGTCTGTGTGACACTTATACAACACCTCTATGTGTACAACTGTACCTAATACCACAGTGGTCTGTGTGTGTGACACTTATACAACACCTCTATGTGTACAACTGTACCTAATACCACAGTGATCTGTGTGGTACTTATACAACACCTCTATGTGTACAACTGTACCTAATACCACAGTGGTCTGTGTGTGTGACACTTATACAACACCTCTATGTGTACAACTGTACCTAATACCACAGTGGTCTGTGTGTGTGGTACGTATACAACACCTCTATGTGTACAACTGTACCTAATACCACAGTGGTCTGTGTGGTACTTATACAACACCTCTATGTGTACAACTGTACCTAATACCACAGTGGTCTGTGTGTGCTGGTACTTATACAACACCTCTATGTGTACAACTGTACCTAATACCACAGTGGTCTGTGTGTGCTGGTACTTATACAACACCTCTATGTGTACAACTGTACCTAATACCACAGTGGTCTGTGTGTGTGACACTTATACAACACCTCTATGTGTACAACTGTACCTAATACCACAGTGGTCTGTGTGACACTTATACAACACCTCTATGTGTACAACTGTACCTAATACCACAGTGGTCTGTGTGACACTTATACAACACCTCTATGTGTACAACTGTACCTAATACCACAGTGGTCTGTGTGTGTGACACTTATACAACACCTCTATGTGTACAACTGTACCTAATACCACAGTGGTCTGTGTGTGTGGTACGTATACAACACCTCTATGTGTACAACTGTACCTAATACCACAGTGGTCTGTGTGGTACTTATACAACACCTCTATGTGTACAACTGTACCTAATACCACAGTGGTCTGTGTGTGCTGGTACTTATACAACACCTCTATGTGTACAACTGTACCTAATACCACAGTGGTCTGTGTGTGCTGGTACTTATACAACACCTCTATGTGTACAACTGTACCTAATACCACAGTGGTCTGTGTGTGTGACACTTATACAACACCTCTATGTGTACAACTGTACCTAATACCACAGTGGTCTGTGTGACACTTATACAACACCTCTATGTGTACAACTGTACCTAATACCACAGTGGTCTGTGTGACACTTATACAACACCTCTATGTGTACAACTGTACCTAATACCACAGTGGTCTGTGTGTACTGGTACTTATACAACACCTCTATGTGTACAACTGTACCTAATACCACAGTGGTCTGTGTGTGCTGGTACTTATACAACACCTCTATGTGTACAACTGTACCTAATACCACAGTGGTCTGTGTGACACTTATACAACACCTCTATGTGTACAACTGTACCTAATACCACAGTGGTCTGTGTGTGTGACACTTATACAACACCTCTATGTGTACAACTGTACCTAATACCACAGTGGTCTGTGTGTGTGGTATGTATACAACACCTCTATGTGTACAACTGTACCTAATACCACAGTGGTCTGTGTGGTACTTATACAACACCTCTATGTGTACAACTGTACCTAATACCACAGTGGTCTGTGTGTGCTGGTACTTATACAACACCTCTATGTGTACAACTGTACCTAATACCACAGTGGTCTGTGTGTGCTGGTACTTATACAACACCCCTATGTGTACAACTGTACCTAATACCACAGTGGTCTGTGTGTGTGACACTTATACAACACCTCTATGTGTACAACTGTACCTAATACCACAGTGGTCTGTGTGACACTTATACAACACCTCTATGTGTACAACTGTACCTAATACCACAGTGGTCTGTGTGACACTTATACAACACCTCTATGTGTACAACTGTACCTAATACCACAGTGGTCTGTGTGTACTGGTACTTATACAACACCTCTATGTGTACAACTGTACCTAATACCACAGTGGTCTGTGTGTGCTGGTACTTATACAACACCTCTATGTGTACAACTGTACCTAATACCACAGTGGTCTGTGTGACACTTATACAACACCTCTGTGTACAACTGTACCTAATACCACAGTGGTCTGTGTGACACTTATACAACACCTCTATGTGTACAACTGTACCTAATACCACAGTGGTCTGTGTGTACTGGTACTTATACAACACCTCTATGTGTACAACTGTACCTAATACCACAGTGGTCTGTGTGTGCTGACAATTTCAAAACACCTCTAGCTATTCAAGACATAGATTGTAGTGTAAATTTCAATTTTATACCCACTGTGCCGCCATAGTTTATATGAGACCAGCATCTCATTCAAAGAGCCGGCGCTTGCACAGGCCACTAGGGTACTTAGATGAAGAAAGTAGTTAGCCAAATCCTTTTGAATCATGGATCTATGAAAATTTTAAGGGACAGAAGAAAATTATCTCCTAAGGGCCAGTGACTGCAAGATTTTGTAGGAGGCTTCCATAGTTACCCACCAGGGGACAGCACACTCACTTCTCTCTCTTTTACAGATATAATGTTTTCATTGCATAGATAACCTATCTGTGCATTACCATAATGGTTAATTATAGTTATAGCTACAAAATTTACATATTATTTATAAGAATAAGTTATGAATAAATAGAATATAAGATGTTTAACATGCTGGCTCTGTGCTGCCACCTAGTGACACATAAGGATTTCCATTGCCATCTAGTGGCAGATGGTGAAAACACACCCATGGCACAGCTCTCCCAAAGAAGGCCTTTCTTTCATATCCAGTGTTTCAGGTCCATGCTAACACCTATCATTATACTGTGCATATAAGGTGCACTTCTAGTATAAGACAACCCCAAACATATAAGGTGCACTTCTAGTATAAGAAAACCCCAAACATATAAGGTGCACTTCTAGTACGAGGAAGCCCATGACTCTATACTGATTATCATGACTCAAGGATCATTATCATGACTCTTTAATCTAGATTTATGTATTTATGATCATTTAATATATATCGATATAGAAATACAGCATTGCTGTAATAGCTGCTTGGTCGTATCATCTAGATTTATGTACTTATGATCGGATATTATATTTCGATATAGAAATACAGCATTGCTGTAATAGCTGCTTGGTCGTATCATCTAGATTTATGTACTTATGATCGGATATTATATTTCGATATAGAAATACAGCATTGCTGTAATAGCTGCTCGGTCGTATCATCTAGATTTATGTACTTATGATCGGATTAGTAATTGCTCACTATTTGTCAGCAATTAGTCAATATATGTTAGTACTTAGTCACTTTGTCAGCAATTAGTCAATATATGTAAGTAATTACTCACTATTTATCAGAAATTATTCCATATATGTCAGTAATTACTCACTCTTTGTAAGCAATTAGTCAATATGTGTCAGTAATTACTCACTATTTATCAGCAATCAGTCAATATATGCCAGTACTTAGTCATTATAAAACAATACTTAGTCAATATATGTCAATAATTACTCACAATTTGTCAGATATTAGTCAATAGTGAGCAATTACTAACATGTATTGATAATTGCTGTTATAGAGTGACTAAGTACTGCCATATATTGTCTAACTGCTGACAAATTGTGAGTAAATACTGATATATATTGACTATTTGCTGACAAATAGTGAGTAATTACTAATATATATTGAATAATTGCTGACAAATAGTGAGCAATTACTAAAATATAGACTAATTGCTGACAAATAGTGAGCAATTACTAACATATATTGACTAAATACTGATAAAATGTAAGTAACTACCACCATGTATTGACTAATTGCTGACAAATACCGTAATCTCCCGCGTATAAGACGCAGTGCGCGTATAAGACGCACCTAGAGTTTCGGAAAATTCTCAAAAAAATGAAAAATTCATAACTTTGGTTCTACTGAGTGAATTTTCAAAATTTAAAAACCTGTGTGTAGCTTGGGTCCCCTGGACCCTCCCTGGGCCCCCTTATGCCCATTATGACCATTATGGCATGTAACATATCAAAAGAAAGGTCTTAGTGTCCCCCTTGTGGATCCAAGGAGAACTAAAACCCCTCGTATAAGACGCGTCTTATACGCGGGAGATTACGGTAGTGAATAATTACTTACATATATTAACTAATTGCTGACAAATAGTCCATAGATACTGACATATTTTGACAAATACCAGTCAAGACAGGATGCACAATTGAATCAATGGCTATTTCTCTGTTATATATTGACTAATTGCTGACAGATTAAGAGTAAATAGTGACATGTATTGATAATTGCTGATATAGAGTGACTAAGTACTGACGTATATTGACTGACAAATTGTGAGTAATTACTGATATATAATATATATATATATATATATTGACTAATTGCTGACAAATAGTGAGTAATTACTAAAATATATTGATTAATTGCTGACAAATAGTGAGTAATTACCATCATACCATAGCACTAATACTAACCTGTTATGGCCTTAAACTCAATACATGTACCGTAAAAACACAGATTAAAACACAAATTAAAACACAGAATGGCGACAACATTTTCAATCAAACAGCAGAGAATGGAGAAATGGAAAGACAACCATTCAGCAATGACACACATCTATATATATGGAAAAGTACCAAGATACTGGATAATTATGCTAATTATGCAAATAATATGCGCGGATATGGAATGTTTGGTATCAATCTGGGGTGTTTTGTCCCCCTAAAGGCCATGCCCCCCTAAAAAATTTGTTTCAGAAAAGAATAAGCAAAATAATTTTTTTGACTACCGGCCTTTTCGGCCTGAGCCGGTCCACCTGCGCCCTACCTCCAGCCAAAACCTATCTATTTAAGTGACACCGGCGAAAAAGGGCAGGTCTGAGGAAGGAATGGATCAAAATATAGGCTTTTTTGGGACGCAGGGGCCAATGCCAGTCCAGGCACTGGCAGAGAGATCCAAGAACCGTCAGTTTTACAAAAAAAAAATAATCATATCTCCCTTCTCGAGCTGGCGATCATCATGGTGATGTTCATTTTCACCTATGCCCAAACCTAGGAAAGTTAGCTTCCAAAATGCAGCCATGAAGGGAATTTTGAGTTGCAAACGTCAATGCAAGGTAAAAGGGTATCTGTCTGGCCCTACAAATTAATATAGTCTTAATGAGTTCCTAGCGTCAATACACGACTATAGCAAGGTAAAGGAGTATCAGTCTGACCCTACAAATTAATATACAGTCTTACTGAGTCCCTAGCGTCAATGCACCACTATAGCAAGGTAAAGGAGTATCAGTCTGACCCTACAAATTAATATACAGTCTTACTGAGTTCCTAGCGTCAATGCACCGCTATAGGAAGGTAAAGGAGTATCAGTCTGACCCTACAAATTAATATACAGTCTTATTGAGTTCCTAGCGTCAATGCACCACTATAGCAAGGTAAAGGAGTATCAGTCTGGCCCTACAAATTAATATACAGTCTTGTTGAGTTCCTAGCGTCAATGCACCACTATAACAAGGTAGAAGGGTATCTGTCTGGCCCTACAAATGATTATACAGTGTTTTCGCGGCTCAGGACGGCACTGCAGGTAATGTGGGCTATGGGAGTGATTGGATAGCAATCAGACGTCTTAGGGCCGCGTTTTCGCGGCTTTGGACGACTCTGCAGGTAATGTGGGCTCTGGTTTGATTGATTGATTTGTGTTTTACAGCACTTTAGCGGCACTAAGTGGCTATCCCGTGCTTCACAGGTTGATAATTTAACAGAGGAATGTGTCAGTGCCCGCGCATATGTGCACCACACATATCCTGAGGGGATAGGAAAGAGGAGATATAGACCCTTTTAAGTGGGCTAGGGAAGCCCGATGTGGGCTCTGGGAGTTATATAATAGCAATCAGACGTCTTAGGGCCGCAATTTCGCGGCTTTGGACGCCTCTGCAGGTAGTGCAGAGTGTTGACAGGCTGCACGTGTCTGGACGCCTATTCATCCTCAAGGGCCACAGAGTGATTTAGTTAATTGGACGCAACATATCCTCCAAATATAATAATGCCACGCTATTGGGGCTCCTAATATGGGAATGGCACGCATGTTTACGGTCCCAAGACTCCAAATATACCAATGCCACGCCACTTAGAACTCCTAATATAATAAGGGTCATCATACATCATGTAGGTGGCCTTTAGTGGGTTGATGGAAGGCTTTCTCGGCTTCATGAAATCAACAAGAAAAGCTATCAGGCGGCCCCAAGACGACCAGGTGGCCCAGAACGACCTTTGACAAACATAGACTTGCATAGGTCTTATATAAATCCGTTTTGATATTGCCTATTTAGTCTGAGGCGATGTCTTAAATATTATACCTATGCAGGGACAGAAAAAAAATGAATAGCTGAAAGGACCTTAGCAAGGCCTAAGCGGTCTAGGTCATGCACTGATGATTTCAGTAGCTGAGCTATTGTAGCCGTTTTTGGTCGACAAATGGGTATTGATTCCTCCCTGTCTTAGGACGATGTACTAAAGCTGGGAGGTGTATTTCTATACAAATCAAACTTGGCTGAAATGAATTTTGGTCATAAGAAGACTTTAAACCCTAAAATATGGGGTTTGTTATAACCGGGTTTTACTGTACCATAGTTTACAGATATCTATAGCATGCTGCACCTCATAGGTGAGGGAATTAATTTTTACAAGATTTACTCGAGGCTACACCCCTCATGTAAAATGGGGTTTTGGTAGCATTATAGGTTTATGGATTTTGAAAATCAATTGATTGAAACAGAAGTTAGGTCATTTTTATTTTCTAATACATGTATATCCATAAATTCTGGGTGCGTCTTATACGTAAGGTGCGCCTTATATGTGGGGTATTGCGGTAATTACACATTACACTTCACTTACCCCATCTCGTATTGCCGGCAGCAGGCTTCTCTGAAGTCTGTGACAGGGGAGAGTTCCGCATGGATGGGGCGGCCGTTAAACCAGCGGTTGTTGAGGTCAGCTACGCCTTTCTCTGCATCCTCCTCATAGCGGAACTACAACAACAAAGTTTACTTACCCACTGGTGGGAATGATGCATTGATGCAGCCCTGGTGAGTTACTTGACAGGGTTATAATTCATGCATAATGCCGCCAGCCCTGGTGAGTTACTTGACAGGGTTATAATTCATGCATAATGCCGCCAGCCCTGGTGAGTTACTTGACAGGGTTATAATTCATGCATAATGCCGCCAGCCCTGGTGAGTTACTTGACAGGGTTATAATTCATGCATAATGCCGCCAGCCCTGGTGAGTTACTTGACAGGGTTATAATTCATGCATAATGCCGCCAGCCCTGGTGAGTTACTTGACAGGGTTATAATTCATGCATAATGCCGCCAGCCCTGGTGAGTTACTTGACAGGGTTATAATTCATGCATAATGCCGCCAGCCCTGGTGAGTTACTTGACAGGGTTATAATTCATGCATAATGCCGCCAGCCCTGGTGAGTTACTTGACAGGGTTATAATTCATGCATAATGCCGCCAGCCCTGGTGAGTTACTTGACAGGGTTATAATTCATGCATAATGCCGCCAGCCCTGGTGAGTTACTTGACAGGGTTATAATTCATGCATAATGCCCGCCAGCCCTGGTGAGTTACTTGACAGGGTTATAATTCATGCATAATGCCGCCAGCCCTGGTGAGTTACTTGACAGGGTTATAATTCATGCATAATGCCCGCCAGCCCTGGTGAGTTACTTGACAGGGTTATAATTCATGCATAATGCCGCCAATTTCGGCTTGTGGTGATTGATACACTATTAAAGCATTCACATCATGAACTGGTTCAATGCGCGCTGACGCAGACAGCGAAGTTTAGAATTTTAATTAAGTATCTAAAATGAGATCAACTTAAAACTTGCAGCTACATCAGACCATTCCATCATTGTACAACATCAAGTCTGCTGTTGCTGCTCCAAAGGACTTTACTTTTATGTATTTATTTATCTAGTTATTCTCCCTATCATCTTTTATTCCTATTCCAGTTCAATAATTACAAACTGACTTACTTTAATGTACACATTGCCCACCAGGTGGTCCCCAAGGTTGTCGCAGATGTTCATCTCCTCGATCTCTCCATACTTGTCTTCGATCTCCGTGAAGATCTCCTCAAAGAATTCATCAAAATGCTCTTGGGCCTCCATGTCTGAAAGCATAACTGGAAGACAAACCAAACGGTCTTAGGTGTGGAGAGCTTATTTACTATCACAATATAACTGTCTTAGGTACGGACAGCTTATTCACTAACATGGATATAAACGGTCTGAATGGCGCAGAGGTAAACTGTGCCAGTAGCACTGAGACAAACGGTCTTAGGTACGTCTTATCTACTAACACAGAGATGAACAGTTATTCACTTACACTAACAGGGTATACATGACACACCAGCACTGCCCAGTGCTGCCCAAATGATGCCGGCATAAGAGAGCATACAATCTCATTGGCCCACATAGGGCCTTTGGACACGGGCCGGAATGGTCTGCCGTGGTCTAAGCTTTCTAATGGTGAGAGAATATTTCAAATCTCAAAATGAGTTTTCTGACGAGGATGGCGATGAAAAGTTTCTTTCAGACTGGCCTAAATTGGTTGATTTATAAAATTCTTTCAGCACTGGAAAGGTGAGAATGGCAGATCATGGGAGGCCACTCTCAGCTGCATAACAAGGACCTATGATGGCTATTTTGGGTCCATGTCAGCAAAAAAAAACTGTCAATTGATACTTAGGGTGAGTTGTCTGTGATGTGTGTACAGGTGAGAATTGAGACTTGTACAAATTGTACAGGTGAGAATTGAGACTTGTACAAATTGTACAGGTGAGAATTGAGACTTGTACAGGTGAGAATTGAGACTTGTACAAATTGTACAGGTGAGAATTGACACTTGTACAAATTGTACAGGTGAGAATTGAGACTTGTATAAATTGTACAGGTGAGAATTGACACCTGTACAAATTGTACAGGTGAGAATTGACACTTGTACAAATTGTACAGGTGAGAATTGAGACTTACTATGTGAGTTGTCGGCCGTCTGCGCTGTGTTTTGAGGGTTGATGTACAAATTTTGTATCAGGACTGTTTGACTGAAAGTAGGCCGGTTGTGTAACCGCGAACATCTTTCTCCATGACGACATGCTCCGATTTTGAAGTAGAAGGAGCAATTCACTCTGAAAAACATCACATGCAACATGTATTTAGGCCATTTTATTATAATAAAACCGTGGTGTTGTAGATTTGAATAGAATAGTAGAGAATAGTCCTGCGAGACATGGCTCGGCCACTTGTGTCTAATTTAAGTTGGTGATAGTATGATAGAAAATATCATGGTGACATTTGGTCAGTGATGGACTATAGTTCAGTCAAGTCACAGTTGACAACTCGTTTAATAGTGATGGACTATAGAGGTTTTAAACAGTGAATATCCTCTTAAAAGGGGGGGGGGAGGGGGAGGGGGTCTTAGGCTGCATGACATAATGTCAAGAAATCACAATTTACTGTAATCTCCCACGTAAAAGACGCATCTTATATGCCAAACAAAGGCCAGGTGCGTCTTATAGGATTTCCACAGGTGCGTCTTAGACACGAACCAGCCTTTGCTGAGTTTGGGGTGCGTCTTCTATGCGCAACGCGTCTTCTACGCGAGAGATTATGGTACTTTGGTTTTGGCAAAAAAAAAAAAAACAAGATTTTTAAAGGTACCGTAATCTCCCGCATATAAGGCGCACCTCGCGTATAAGGCGCACCTAGAGTTGAAGAATATTGTCAAAAAAATCAAAAAATCATAACTTTAGTTCTACTGAATGGATTTTCAAAATTCAAAAAACTATGTGTAGCTAGGGTCCCCCGCACCCCCTTGAAACCCCCTCTGTAATTTTTTGAGGTAAGGGGAGTGTAACATATCAAAAGAAAGCTCTTGGTGTCCCCCTTTCGGATCCAGGAAGTACTAAAACCTCGCGTATAAGACGCGCCTTATACGCGGGAGATTACGGTAGGGAAGTTTAATGCATTCATTTGACATAAAATATCTATTACCTATACATAAATGCTTTCCTCAAACATGCCACTCGATGAGTGTCATGGGCATGAATGTCAATGTTGGATGTCCAGGGTCCACTAATCTAAGCCCCATACCAATTTAAAGGAGCTCTGAATTGGTGACATTGCCGCAGTTCAAAAGTCAGCGGAGTAAACTTCTTGATTCAGAGAGCCTTTAAAATACCCTTTTAGTTGGATGTAGGCCTATTTTACAATAGCACCCCATATTTAGGTTGACCCCCCCCCCTATGTTATATGTACCCTGACATTAAGAATTTGGTAGAAATATAGGGCAGCAATGTGCATTGCTCGTAACTGGAAAAGAAATAAATTAAAAATTTTTGGCAGATGTTATGTACCATAAATTCTTTGATTTGAGGTTCATATCATATTTGAATCAAATTAAAATTGTAGTTTATTGCAAGGTCAGTAATGCAGGTAATGTTGCTTGTATCAGAGAATTTAAGGTAATTGCAGTTACCATAAACTCCCGCGTATAAGACGCGTCCTCTACGCCAAACAAAATGCTGGGGGGTCTTATAGCTTTCTCTCAAGTTGGGTGTGCGTCTTATACGAAGGGTAATTTTACTATAGAACAGTACTGGATTTACAAAATTGAGCATTAAAATGTGCGTCTTATACATGAAAATGCATGTGCTGAGTTTGGGGTGCGTCTTATACGCGCAGCGCGTCTTCTACGCGGGAGATTACGGTAGTTAGACTCTCTGCTGTCCCAAAGCTCTGGCCCCTTTATACTTGATAGTCTTTTCCATTACATTGTTTCTCCAGAATTAAAATCAATAGCCTTGAGCAAGTCTTGCTTGTGGTCTGACATCAGCACTCCCATTCACAGACAGGAACCAACTCCAAGCAGGTGTTAAGTAGTGTTATAGTCCTATACTTTCACAAGACATCTGCTTGGAGGACCAGATGCTACTCACCCAGGTCATTCACACCACTAAGCCACTATTCGCATAACTCCCGCCAAAACTGCCCTATTCGCACCACATTGCTAAAAAAAAGCGGGAAAGAACATCATATACCTTCACCATTGGAGGCAAAAAGTGTCTTATGGCTGCCAACCAACTGACTCTGTAGAATATAGACAATTACTCAAAATTTACAATAGTCGGTACTGAAATACCTTTTCCTGCAAGACCCCTACATCTCCTCCTTTAATGACACTACCGTAATCTCCCGCGTAGAAGGCGCAGCCCGCGTAGAAGGCGCACCCACAACTCAGAGAAGGCAGGTCCGCGTAGAAGGCGCACCTGCTGCCTCTGAATGGGTTTTTTGAATAACCTCGCGTATAAGGCGCACCCCTTACTGCTGGGGTGCGTTTCACGTAGAAGGCGCACCCCAGGGTGTCAGGGTAGACCATACTTAAGTATATTCAAATTCAACTTAGACCCAACACCCAAACTAGTCATGTATTTTCTTTAACCAAAGAAAAGGTGTAGTCTATACCATGGTGCTCTGTATACCCTTAAACTGCTGAATGAAGCATAGCATCCTGCTCATCATAAAAGTGTTTGGCAATATGTGTTAACCCAACTCACTGAGAGCTTTGTTAATTATATTATTGACCTTTTAATCAAGAGAATCCATGCAGCATTATAATCAATAATCCTGCCCTAGTATGTGCTGCCACCTGTTGTTATTCTAGGAATCACAGAGATGATTTTTTATATGAATGTATAGGGATTTATGACTTGAAAATCCCTGAAGACTTCCATCTCTGGAATCAGAATATTACACCATACCTTAAGTACTTAAATGTCTGCACTTCTTCTAACATAAGTCCATTTATATTTAGGTTCAACAACAGGGGATCTTCATCTCTAGTTACTAACATACATTTGGATTTAGGTATATTTATAGTTAAACCATTCCAGTTGCACTAGCTACCAACTATATCAAGGTCTTTCTGTACCTGCCTATTTAAATCTGGTCCAGATTTACCCTTACATATTAACAGTGTGTCATCTGCATAAAGTTTAAGTGATGACTGTATATTGACTCCTGGGAGTGTATTTACACAAATGATAAACAATAACGGGCCCAGAATTGAGCCTTGTGGTATCCCGTAGGTTACTTGTTCCTCCTCGGAGACTGAGTTATTACACACTGTAAATTGGGTTTGGGACATTAAATAACTTTCTAACCAGCCCACAGTTGAAGCGCTGACAACCCAGTTCATTGAGTTTGGTCAGTTATTTTGGGTGATGGAGAGAATCGAAGGCCTTTGTGAAATCCAGGAACACTAAGGCAGCAAAGGAGTTGTCACAGAGTGCTTCATAGGCTAAGCTATTAACTAGAAAACCTGCATCCAGTGTTCAATGAGATTCCCTAAATCCATTTTGTTCAGAAGCTAGCAGCCCTCCTCTCTCCAAGTAAGGGTTTAACTGTTTGTGCATTAGTTTTTCCAAAATTTTCCCTGGCGCAGGGAGCAGAGAGGTGGGCCTCAGCTGTGAAGGGGTTGTGGGATTTACTATTTTTGGAACCGGCACCACTTTTCCGACCATCCAAGCATTGGGAAATAAGACAAGTTTCAATTGACATATTTAGCAGATAAGTGAATTCTTTTTGAAGGATGGTCAAGCAATCCCTCAGGTATTCACTTGAAATATTATGTAGCCAAGTTGATTTGTAAGTGTCAATTTGCTCTATTTCCTTAAGTACCTGACCTACTTAGAGCGGGGAAAAAGAAAAGGGCACATCTGAGACTAATCCTTGGATGAGGGGGGGGGGCTCATTTTGCTGAGGGAGTTTACTGGCGAATTATATTACAAAAGAAGTTATTTATTTTGGTAGCAGATTGCAGGGGAACTTGCTCCCCAGCTTCTCTTAAATGAATGGTGTTAATTTTACTTTTCCTAGGAAGGATACTCTCCACTTTTTTCCAGAACTTTTTGTGATTTTTCTTTTGGAGCTAGACTGGTTTTTCAGATACCTTGCCCTAGCCCTTCTCACCTCTCTGTTGACCAGGTTTCTCATTTCCCTTGCTCTTTTAACATTTGCCTCTGACCTTTTCCTTGTAACTGTCGATAATACTCTTTCTCTCTCACTTTCTCTCACTTTCATGCCATTCAGATTTTCATTCAATGTGCTTTGTATCTGGGCCGTATTATAATTTGAGTAGGATCTACCTGTAAAACTTATTTTTATATACTCATTTCTACATTTCTTGTTTACCACAAACAGCTGGACGTGATCAGATATATTCACATTAATCCAGTCAGGATGTGCTATATCTGGAGAGTTGCTATAAATGTGGTCAATGACATTTGTAGGGTGGTATAGGGGGCGGGTTGGACCGTGTAAGTAAGGGGTAAGGCCATTCTTTTGGGTTAATTTTGCAAGCTCTTCTGGTATTTTGGAAGTTGGACCTAAGTCTATATTAGAGTCACCACCTATGTATAAGTAGGACTTGGGGTGCAGTGTTCGGATATGATCTACGCATTTCTTAAGCTGGGTGATGAATTTTTCTTCAGGCCCCGCTGGCCTATATAGGTTAAAGATTTAACGTGTGATATATATCACATATGGCCCAGGGTCTACTACCCCCCCCCCCAATATAAAAATTGGGCGTTGTGCATTGAAGCACAGAAGGCTCAGGGTAGGTACCATAAAACCCTCTATCAACCTGTAGGGTCACAGGAATCAGCACTTGCGAAATATTGACTAATTACTTACAAATAGAGACTATTATCTATACATGTACTGACACCAGTCTGGCATAATCTTCTCTTACTAAACCCCTTGGACCGCTGGCCCCTGGTGTGCTGGCATGGACACCTGGCCCCCTGGACACCTAGCCCCCACAGAAAACTTTATCCTTAGCATGCTTAGTTTATCGCTCAGTCCCCAATGTGTTATGTGTATCGCTTGGACACTGTTAACATTGCCTGCTGAAAAAAAGTGTCTCACTTGGTGATTACCCATAGGACTCTATGTGCTAATTTCATCGCCAAAATCTATCTGACCCATAGACCCAATGGTTAAAGAACTTGTAGTCAGTATAGCTCCCAAAAACATGACGTAAATACAGCAGCTTTTTTCCTAGAGAAAGACATCACTCACCATAAAGGACAAAATGTTGTCTGATAGATGAGATTTGAAACTTTCCTTTGGCTTTTGAAAAATGTGTAAACTAACAGTATATCACTGAATGATTACACCCTAAATTTGGTGATTAAAAAATTTGTGGATCTGACTGAAAACCTGGCTCCAATAGCCCAGGGGATACCCTGGGCCAATGAAGTAATATTCCCTGGTTAACACCCACATCCAGGGACATGCTGGTCTCATCTTATCATTTCATATCAGTGTGTGTCGCCGGAACCAAAAGGTGCCTCCCTGGTATAAGGTAGTCGTCATTATTTATCACCAGGAGGGGGTGGTGGTGGGTTTTCGAGGGCACGCGCGAAAATTTCTTACCCCCCCTTGGCGACAGTCGCACCACTCCACACAAAAAAGGCGGGAATGTTTGTTTTTTTGCACCACCTTTTTCTCTCACTGTTAAGCTACCATTTAGTAGGCACTGAATCTGTGCTTTTTTTACCGGATTCTTATAACTAGTCTTTCGAGTTAAAAATGTGTTTTCACTACCAGGCAGTTATCTGTCAGCGGTCACAACATCCTATATGCTTCACTATGGGATAATGGGCAGAATTCTCAGACGACATAATTGTCATTTTCTCAGAAACTAAACAAGATATTGACTTGAAATTTTTACTGAATGTCTATTTCAATTAGATCTATCCAGCCATAACATCAGTTTACACATCTAATGTATTTGAAAATTTTGTGACGAATTATCTGCTTTTCGTCCAGACGATATTCGAAAAGCAGATAATTGTTTATAGAGGGCGCCACCACGCACCTACAGCAGACATACTTTGGAGGTGAATAACAAAGCACTGGTCACCACTGTCCGTCTATGGGACTGATTGTGAGGGTGCAGAAAATATTATTTTTCTCAAATACTATTCCATCAAAATCCTTGAGAATTGTAACGAGTCACCTTTAGATGTTATTGGATATTGTGTGTGAATATGAATTAATTTCATTGAAAATGTTTAGAGAAAATGAATTTTGAAATCATTACTCCAGTGCACTTCTCTTCCTCCTATCCTGCAGTGCACAAACCCAAAGTTTAAATATACAGCAGCAATGTGCATTGCTCGTAACTCGAGAGAAATAAATCAATAGCCTTGAGCAAGTCTAGCTTGTGGTCTGACATCAGCACTCCCTCACCCAGGTTATTGGCACCACCAAGCCACTATTCGCATAACTCCTGCCAAAACTGCCCTATTCGCACCACATTGCCAAAAAAGGCGGGAAAATTGATACATGGATCAACATCATATACCTTCACCATTGCAGGCAAAAAGCGTCTTATGGCCGCCAACCAACTGACTCTGTAGAATATAGACAATTACTCTAAATTTACAATAGTTGGTACTGAAATACCTTTTCCTGCAAGACCCCTACATCTCCTCCTTTAATGACACTACAAATTCATTAAGTAATTCTGCCTCTTATACATTTGTATATAAAATTTCCATCTTTTTTTAAACTTATTTGCACCATCAAAATGACTTAAAATGAGGGGACCCATAGGTGTCTCCTATAACTCTTTTCGAGTTAATGATTCCAAAATGGCACTTTCCCTCCTAATTAGGCTAATACATTAAACAAACGTTCAGCAAGTCATCATTATACAATGGATTAACTGTGTGTGAAGTTTGCAAGTATTCTGACCAGGGGAAGCAAAGAAAATGATAGAATGTGTAAGTGGTTACACTACTTATCCAAAACGGCTACCCTGGAAGTCGTTGGCTTTGACGTTGGATGTTCCCGTAGTTGGCCACTCACACTCTATCTGTAGTGCAACCAGCGAAAGTGACCCAGGGAATAAGAAAAAAGTAGAAGTTGTGTGAAAGCACAGAGTTACAACAGTAGGAGTTGCAATGCCTTTGGCACGTGGTGGCGCCACTTCTTTTCGTGCGAGCAGCGCCACAGGCGCTGGTCAATACCAAAGTGGCACACTCCCTAGGGGAGCACTGCATGAGCTTTCACCTCCATTAAATGGCGGTGCTACCAGTTCAAACGAGGTGACACAACTTTCCCTTCATTTAGCTTGCTGTTCGTCCGTGACCGTGTTACATTTCAAAAACAATACACAAAAAGTAGGGACGGGCGCCGGGAGGGTCTGGTCAGCACCTGTATATCTGTCACTATAGACTATAGTAAAGTGAGTGGGTTCAAGGCCTCAATATTGCCCCTTTACATCCATGGAAAATGATAATATTGAGATACTTTATGTAAAAAAACCCATAGATTACGAATATCAGTCATTTTTTTGTGAGACAAATAGTTTTTTTTTGATAATACAGTGTGACTTTGATGATGTTTACTGTGTCCATAGTAATTCTGGCCCTGACTCCGTTTGATGAAATAGTTGTAGTTTGAACATTTCTTCACCAAATTCAAAATTTCTTGTTACAATATGAACCTAAAAATATAGACGCTTATTATCAAGAAGAATTTAGCAAAAAAATCTTTTAAATTCCTAAAAATCTAGATTTTTCCATTATTTTTAGTATTTTTTGAATATTTGAAAATTTCACTCACCTTTTTAAACCCCCATCAAAATGACCAGAAAAATGTCCTGATTAAGAATCTGAAGTTTATTTTAATCTATATGTAAGCGCCTTTGTGCTAGAGGCAAAAGAGTAACAGCAAATTGAGTAAAAATGTAGAAAATTTCTGACCTGTGGATTTTACTCCAGAATGACTGATTCTAACTTTCCCATGAATTCTAAAGGTGATCCTTTACTCCCATATTATGGAAATTATATGATTAGAAGCGCCAGAGTGTCTTCTTTGATGTGATATAATTTGTTCTTTGGTATCATTATCTGGAGATAAATTATCAATAAAATTGTGAGACAAAGTCAAAAATTGCCTGCTGCCACAGTGCAGTGTGTGGTGAGTGGATTGGCCTAAATTCTGCTCACTCTATGGGAAAGCCATGACAGAAAAATATCACAATCCTTAATTGTTAAAACCTACATATCTCTGGTTATAATCCCTTGATCCAATTCATTCAAAAAGCATTATATTCGAAAAACATCAAATGTTTGCATAAAGTGTCCTTAAACTGGGATTTATGAGGAAATTTTTTGGGCGCCCATCCCTACAAAAAGTAGGTAGGTCCTAGAGTTAAGATATCAAAGACCAATGCCACATAGTACTAGGGACCCAGTATTCATTAGGGGCTTGGGAAACTACTCTGAAAGTTCCACCACCACAACACCAGTGCTACCGCTTGTCATCGCTCCTTTACTTTAGCGATGGTTCCGTCGAAGTGAGTGACAGTATTAAACACACACACGACACTGCACCGACCGGCCCTACTCCGTAGACGCTCTGAGGGAACCTCAGAGACCAAGTGTGTCTGTTGTAGTCTGTTTGGTCAGCCAGATTGGCTGAGTGCCCAGTTCTCACAGAAGTACTTACTGTCAGGTCCAATGCTTCCACCAACACTTCCCTCAATGTATATCCAAAGATTCACAATACACTAAGCACTTGAAATACTTGTAATAATTAATAATCCAGATGATTTTCAAATCTCCCTCCCTAACTCCAAATCATTGTCGGCCATCTTGAAGCCAGGTGTAGCCACCTAGTGCCAAAAAGACTACACTATTCTTGGTTGGTCAGCCCTGTTTCAAGAGCAGTCTCACACCAGGTAGCCCCACATCATGTTGACAATGGAGGCCATTGAGTAGCGATGACGGCCAAATACAGCTGAACACTCCCTGTATCTGTCACAGTGCTAAACACCTGGTATTGCTTATTCGATTCTGAGGGTTCTATTGGACAGAATTACATCAAATCTACACCGAATTGAAGGCAAAATAGTATTCTATCACGCTAGCATGTTCCTATGATCCATGTATACATCTGAATGCCAAATGATAGCGAAGTCAGCCGAATCTGGCCCCCAGCTCCTCGTATCTGTCACTATGATAAACTAGTGTTTCTAAAATATTGATTCTGAGGTTTCTACTGAACGGAATTACTAAAAAGTTGTATCAAATGAAAGGTAAAACCTAGCTCTACATCACTGGAACATTATTTTGTTTTATTCACCTGTTATTCTGCAAATTCGGGCAGTGAATTTTTGAGTAAACTTAAAGATTCTGTCAGACCACAATCTTTGAGTCATCGGAGTGGCCTTGTACGACACAGAAATACATGGATATTCCCCTTTCTACTAAGAGTTAGATGAGATACAATATTGTGCATGTCTAGTCAACATGTAGACCTTCATTTTAAGTAGATTTTGATAAATATTGACAGATTATTCGGGGCAGGGCGGTCTCACAAACTTGCACAACTTTGAGCCAATTTTCGTAAATAAATATTTGTTACTGAAGCTAACAGAACCTAGAGGGCTATTCTACAACATGTTATTTACCTAAATATCATCAGTTTTTACAGCTATAAGGCTGCGATTTTCTGCGATTTTAAATCTCCTGCATGTGTAATACTAGAAAATTCATGAAAAAATTATATAAAGTTCATATTTCAACTCAAAATTATAAATACTTTTACAACTAGTAATTAAATCATACAAAGATATGTTAATCTCTCAATATTCAGCTTCAAGGAGGTGTAATTGGTTAGTAAATTGACCCATGCAATCAAAACATATCAGTAATTATGTACAGCGGTGTCCAAATCCTGCACACCCAGTACATGTTTAATAATCGGTCTTATCTAAAGTTTTAAGCAAATATACAGGGTGAGGAGTTGACAGAATGCATTTCATATTTCCAAATTTCAAAGTGATATAAAAATGCTTCTAATGGGCATATCAACTTGATTTAAAAAGCTATGAATTGCAATTTTCAAGCTCTTTCATTTGATATATAAGTCGTGTATTTGTGTTGAAGTCTACATTTTGGGCTGACTTCGCTACAAATGAGACAGAGAGAAGTTGGATAAGCTTTTATTTCTTTAGGCCAAATACCCCATAAAAATAGTGTTTTTTGCCAAGCAGGACAAACATACTTGGCCCTTCTCAATAGATATTTGAGTCAGAATCACTTGGTTTTATGAAGAAAAACAGCAGCGATTTTTGGCGATTTTAAATCTCCTAAAGGTAGGTACATCACATGAAAATAAAGATAAGGAGTTAGAGCTAAACCTCTGTGTCTTAGTTGTGCAGGAGAGTGCAAGGATTTCAAATCTTTTGGAATCATGTTGATATCTCAATTCGTTCTCACAGAATCGCAGAATTAGTATCTAGAAATCTGACATTTTTGTCCTAAGTATTCAGGCAATTTGTTGTGACCTTCTGGATCCCAATAATGGGCCAATTAGCCATAATAAATGAAGAAATAAAAGGGAGGTAAGTTAGTAAAATGTCAATTCAATTGGAATGATCCACAATATCAGCATGAAATAAAAAGCTATCTGACCCGGATGTTTACCTGTACAAAATTTTACCTTGACCTAATTTTCCTGTGACCTATATATCTGACCTACATTAGTTCTGACCTAGATTCTGATATCAAATATATAGGAACAGACGCTGTTAAATATGAAGAAGTAGACATTCTGATAACCTAACCACTGGTATTTGACCCTAACATTAGCATCTAATAGGTTTCCTATTTGACCTAGTTTCAGGCCACCCTATATGTTTGACCAACATTAGCTCATGACTTAGATTTTGATGACACGATCAAATAATTTTTTCCTGTGTGGTAGCAAGTTCACATGGTCGGGAAATCATAAAAAATTAGTTAATTGCTCCCAAAGTCGGGGAGCCTGTGAAACAAGTTTATCTTAGCAGGTTTTGTAAGTGTCACACCTGTATGATGTACATGGGTCATGCAGTGACGGTTTTAAAACTGCCAAATCACTATTTCGCCCCTTCACACAGGAAAATGTGATTTTTCGAATTTCTTTTGCAGTCACCAGCTGTACTATTCAGTCCACATGCACAAACTAGACCTTATATGAAACGCCATGAAACATACTATTACTTTCTTTTAGTTTCATTCTACTTTTTCATTTTGGACAACTTGATTTAGATGACCTTTTCAGTCATCCACTTCAGAAATCTACAAAAATGTCTAGAAATGCACCAATTTCCCCGAAAAATTTTCATATAGGTAAAATAAGCCGTGAAATACCAAGATAATTTCTTATATGTGTTCATTTATTCTTTGTTCTGTAAGAATATGCCAATTTCAGTGCAGCTTAATTTTCAGTGCAGCAATTTGTTGGGTCACAAAAAATGCGTCACAAATGATGGACACTCCCAGAGGAGTGGTGCAGGCATTGTGTGATGTACCTACTAAAGGTATCAAGAAAAATGTTCAAGAAAGACAAAGTGGCACAGAAATGTTACTAGGAGGAGTATCAACTCGGTTCAAAAAGCTATCAGTTGCAAATTTCAAGCTCTTTCGTTTCATATATAAATTATTGGACCCTGCATATGTCCTTAATTTTGGCTGTCATCGCTACATTGAGCGAATTTGAGGTAGTGTCTAGTGATATCTAAGCTCAAGATAAACATGTCAGATTTATTGGATATATCTCATGTTTTAGTCAATATAAGCTGATGTACATGAAAACTACATGTTTGTGAATAGGAGGGACAATTTCCAGGAACTGACAGTGAGTACTTAGTTCAGACTAGCCATGTGTTTGTGCCACTATAGGCTTGTATACATCTTGGATCCTGCCTGTGAGCAGGCAGGTATTTCGGCCTAACCGGCCCCTGACTCCTGACCGAGAAAGGAGAACCGGCGCAAGTTCTCTCCCACTGTGCGCGTTTTTACCCATAAATGTGGCCATTTTTAGTATCATTCGATAACCAAGAACCTAGCCTACCAGAAATTGACAAATATGAAAGGAGAACATGAGTAAAACACACTAAACTTACTTATCTTTCTCGGTACCGAAAATTGACGCTAGATATTCCGCCATCTTGATTTCTTGTTCTGAGTGAAGGATGTCGGGACAAACGTAGACGTAACGTTTTCATTTTTTTTTCATACAAAGAAATCCGCCAAGTAGTACACACTCAATGCAAATTCTATGTTAAATCAAAGTAAACACTGAAGAAAATAATAAATAAGATGAGATGTGAAAAATAAAAACTCACGGCGAGATTTTCCGTGATGTAAATACTAAGTACTTCCGGTCTAGCAGATAGGAAGTGAAGATAGTATCTAAGTCGATTTAAACGTTTATCTAAAGGTTTGTAAAATATTTATTCTACACGAAATTCGTGCAAGCGAATATTCTCATCTCATTTAACTTCATACTCTTGTGTTATGTCTCGTGATTCCTCCTAGAAAAGTGGATGTGTTACTGTCACTGTGTCTCTGTTAGGACTATAGCTCAATGCAGCAAGTTGGGAACCTGAGTGTTTTCCAGTTTTGGAGGCAGCTGTGCATGTATAATGCCTTTATTCAAGGGACATTTTTGTATATGATGCACAAGACAAGTCTTGTGTATGATTCTATCTCAAAAATCATAACAAAATATGAAAATAGAATCATTTGCTATGCATTATTCCCTCATAATACATGTCAGACTAGACAAAATGACCTCTGTAGGTCCCATATGGGCTGGAAAAGCACCATGCTCATAAATGTCTTCACCATTTTCAAGATAAGAATATCTGAAGACCTGAACAATGTGAACAGGTCCATGGTGCAAAACCCTTTTGTTTCTATTAAATTCCATCATCCATTGTTGTTTTGACCTGATGACCCATTGAAAACCATATTGAAACGCTATTAGAACCCGATATAAGGCATGTGAGCCCTATTATAATGCACTATTGAGCTATTTAGCTGTAAATAGCAACAA
Organism: Acholoe squamosa; assembly: GCA_949317995.1. Taxonomy (NCBI): domain Eukaryota; kingdom Metazoa; phylum Annelida; class Polychaeta; order Phyllodocida; family Polynoidae; genus Acholoe; species Acholoe squamosa. Next base: position 53,694,835 of record OX439052.1, read on the forward strand.
AAGCGTTGTCGGCACCAAAGACTAGAATCATAAGATGTGGCTAATTCTTCTCACACTTATTGTATCACTTAGATATTTAATATGCCTTTAAAGATGATCGAGTAGAACATAAAAATGGATAATTCTAAAATGGATAATTCTGGTATCAGTGGGTGATCACGCGTCCATATATGGTGATCTATGTGGTCCCTCATCAAAAACCAAGCAGAAATTTTGCTGAAAATCACAGTTTTTGCAAACTAACAAAAATCACATGTTTCCCATAGTGTAATAAGCCACCATAGAGGTAGGGGAAAAAAGCATACTCATTTATAAACTTGATGGGTCAGTATTATGCACTATCTATCAAAAACTGATGGTTAGAATATTTTTTCACAAAATATATAGGGCCAAACTTTAAAAAACAGCGATTTTTTAAAACTAATGATTTTTAAATTTATAATTTGTACTTCAGTGGTAAACTGTGCACTATATTATTGTAATACCATCTACCCTGGCCTGAAAGTAATGAGTTTCATCTTTCATTTGCTGCAAATATTATGTAAATCGGATAATTTTTGGCTAAACTACAGCATTTCTTAGCGAAAATTCAGGAAAAACTAAGTTTTAGGTTCCCAACTTGCTGCATCGAGCTATAGGAATAGTAGAGATTTAAGATTCAAGATGGCTTTATTGACTAATGTACAGGTACACTTATGTCAGCACCAGGTTTTCATTTACAATGTTGTAGACAGATTTTATATATGAGTATATACAGTTCACAGCCCCTGGCCTTTTAGATGATTTGCAATATGGGGCCACTGCTAGTATTTGAGAAAGTTTCCTAGTGTCATCGTGTCTTTTATAGTAATCAACTTGAGGTATTTTGTTTCAAACACTGACCGTGCGTTTCTCATCTCGGGCATGTTACAATGTAAGAAGACATGATTGACATCTTACACAGCATTACAGAATGTGCATAGGATAGCGAAGTCAGTCAAAAAGGTACCGGGACCCATGGCCCTAGGGACAGTTGGCCCTGGACTGATGGCCCCAGAAAATGAGACTGATGGCCCCACTTTTGGGACTGATGGCCCCACTTTCAAATTTGACGCCCCTGTGTATAATATGATCAAATAATTCACATATATTTGTTATAGAATGAATGTTTACATGATGTTGACTGCTTATGGAGCATGTTTGGTGTATTTTAGCACAAGTTTAGATGTGTTAGAGCCACAATAACCAATGCCTACCCACTGAGGCAGTGTGTGTAGCCCTGTGGGGTGGGTGCCTGGGGATTAGCTATAACACCTTTCAGCTTGCAGCACTGACTGGGCACACTGTAGAGACTACATAGTGACTAAGAGAAATCAAAGAAAAATGGATTATTAAAAAATGAAATTGAAAAAAAAAACAGATTAAAAATAAAGGAAATTAAATAGAAATTGAAAAAAACACCGTAACATCACCATTAATGTTATTGTACCGGTATGTGATTGCTATGTCATTAAAGGGGCCCTGGCATGGTAAGGCATGCCCGCATTAAAAAGTCACATGATCACCCCTTGACCAATCAGGGCATCGCGATTTTTCCGCTGGTTCCCGCGATTTCATGATCGCTGTTTGAATCGGTACCCATGTTGTTAATTTTCTATGCCAGCCCCCCTTTAATAAAGAAAGCCGTGTGTATGGGGCTCAACAATACTGAATTCTTCTATTTTATTAAAATAGCAAATAAATCATAGAATATATGGTTAAAACATATGTAAGACATGTGATTTAATTGTGTTTATGTATGGATTCAATATAGAAAGCAAATCTGAAATTTTGTTGTTGTTGATTTTTTCAACATTTTTTCTTAATAATTTTCTTTTTTTTCATATAATTTTCAATCAAGTGTAACATGGAAAGTGTCATAGATATGCATTATTAATGAAGATAGGTGATAGATGTGGGATGGACCCTGGTTTAAAAGTTGGGGCCATCAGTCTCATTTTCTAGGGCCATCGGTCCCACTTGGGGCCATCGGTCCCCGGGGCCATCGGTCTCTAGGGCCATCGGTCCCACATTCCTTGAATGAAGTTGATACTCCTATTAGAAACAATTCTATGCCACTTTTTATTTAATAATTATAGGAATCTTTCTGTCATTTCTCCACCCACATTCTTGCCCAAATATACTGATAAGACCGACCATTAAACATGCACTGCGCATGGGGTACTTGGATATCACTGTACATAATTACTCATAGAACCTGATTGGATAGTCCAATCTACTAACCAAAGACACCACCTTAAAGCTGGGAAATAGGAGATTAACATATCTAAGAGGCATTCAATTGCTAGGGGCAAAACATTTTGAAATATAAAGTTAAAATCAGAAAACTTATTACCTTTTTTAATGAATTTTTGGTATTATGCATTCAGCAGATTCAAAATCGCAGAAAATTGCAGCACTATGCCTACAAAAACTCATTGTAATTTGATTAAAAAGATGTTGAGGAATACCCCTGTATATTCTGATAGCTTCTGTAAGAAAAATATTTTTCTGAAAACTCCTCCAAAGTTACGTTACTTTAATTACTGGATTGACTAGACGTCAATCAAGTATTTACATCTATCTAAACCTTACCATATTTTGCTGATACAGTGTCTCCATGAGCATTGCAAAGCTGTTACCTTATAGGACAGGGACCCTGTATAAATCTATTGTGCTGACAAGGCATATTAAAAGGGCTACCAGCAGATTATTTACACATGGCAATAGAGTATTGATGTTGTCACACCTCTGGGTAATCGTTAACCCTTTAACAGGCCACCTACATATATGTACAACCATACAACGGCCTTATTACCCTAAGCCTAAGGTAGGTATGATTCACTAACACTCTGTGCCCCTTGAGGTACTCAACTAGTTCTGCTCAAGCCAATCTCAAAACACCACTACAAGAGTGTTGTTCTCTCCCCACTGCCCCTCTTACAGGCACTCTCAGACTCAGTCTGCCATAGACAGAGATACCCTGTCCTGGGGCTCCTCCCGTACAGAGTTATCTTGAGCAAACTACCATGCCTGCCTAGGTGCCTCTCTGAAGGGAACCTTTAAACCTTGCACACATGCATCACTGACTTTTAGCCCTTTAAAAACAGGATCACTTACACACTCTTATTATCTGATTGACTAGACGTTAATGTCTAGCATTGCAGCCCTGGTGAGTTATGGCCATAATACATGATAGTCAATCATACATGTGCCTGTGGCACAGCCTTAGACATTTTATACCACTCTGCTCTTAATAACCAGGCGATTTTTACCAAAATCCCCTTAAAATGTAGGTCTGTTCATTGGTAACATACTTAGCATGTTCCATCATTTCTATCTTAGATGAAATGTAGCCCTTTCATTGAATTTCTGCAAGAAATAACCACGCTGGTTAGGTTCTCACACACAGCTACATGACAGAATCTGAATGTTACTTGAACATCCAATGGTGTAGGCAGGGTGAAATAAAATATTCAATGATAAATTTACCCACCATTGAATAGATGGGACTTTCCTCTTTTCATACATACCACCCATGTTATATTCTGATCAATAGAGCCTTAGAAATTATCTTTTAGAAAAGTGCTGTTTATCATAGTGACAGATACAAAACACGGGTCCTGTGGTTTGGCTGACTTCGCTAACTAGGAGTAGGTAGGTACATCAAACACTGCCTGCACGGTAACTGGTAGTTGGATCGGCGCCCAACTCACATACTTGTTGTGTCATTAGGGTCTCAGATCTGTGACTAGGTAACTGGACACCTCGGAAGCAAGGACAGGTTGGAAGCAGACACCTCGGAAGCAGGGACAGGTCGGTAGCAGACATCTCGGAAGCAAATGACTTTTTAAAATAATTGCTTTAACAATTTTTAAACAGGTTTTGGCCATTCCATGGTTCTACGGCGTAGGGACAGTATCATAAGGGTTCTTGTTTTTCAAATTCTATAAGATGAGAGGGATATTATCATGGTTCCTTTTGCACCCAAACTGTCCTTGCTTCCGAGATGTCTCAATGCCTGCTTCCGAGGTGTCCTTGCTTCCGAGGTGTCCAGTATTCGCCTGCACCACTCCCCTGCCAGACTGTGTCTATAGATTCAAGATTCAAGTACGTAGGCACTGACCTATCTGCTGTGTGGGTGTCTGCTAGTGCAGGTGTAAAAGTTGTTATCAACCACAGCTGTAACCTCACTTGTGTTTCCTAATTGATTTTGAAGCTATTCATAGCCTAGGAGTATCAGTACCGGTACAACCATTTTAAATAATGGAGGCCACCGTTCAGCACTTCGTTCTGTGCGGTGGAGGGTACTGACCATAGGAAATTTTGAGGTCCTGCACCCGAGATGGCCGCGCATCTCTCATGCCTTTAATTCTCAATGAATCTTTTTAGTAATCGGCATGTTTATACATATGACTCTCCTTTAGCTTCCCTGAAATATTTGTGCTGCTACGGTTATTTTAAGATAGGAAATTTGGACATTTTGCAAGTCTCCTCATCTTGCACTGTGGCGATTTTTTTCATAACAAGATGGCGGCCGTCGTATGCACAAGGATTCACTCGGTCAAGTTCTATCTGCCATAGCTGAATAAATATGGCGAATCTAGTTTCCATTTTTTGAAATGTTGTAGAAATAGACAATACCTACCACCTGTATCTTTCCTAAAGCTCAATTCTATCTCTAAATATATCGGGCAGACACATGTAAACAAATCACTTGTAATTTCCGTTTGCCTGTACATAACAGTAGGGGTCAGCATCTGTATTCTCAGCACAACCATACAGAGAGGAGCCGGTCCCTAACATCATATGCCTAGGGACCGGTTCGCAGGTCTACATTTTAAAGGGCTTGAAGAGATCTATTGGATGCATATTTTTAATTTAAGATCAGGTACAGAGAAGAAAATCATTCTCCACACTTAAGTTGAAACAAAATTTTAAAACCATTTTATGATATGAAGATGACATAGTACATAAAAAAGAATGGTTTGCATTTCTGGTTAAAAATGGTCTAGAAAACGTTTAGATTTATTTTTTCTCAAGGGCCCCCGGATGTTTGACAGACAGCCCCAAAATTGTGATGTGTGGTTCACTCAGAGATTTAATCCAGCTTCCCAATGTTAGGGCTTTCCCTGTTTTCCAATACTATATCCTATGTATTATATCTGTTTTGCAATGGGTAGGTATGATAAAAAGAAGGGGATTTGCTTTTTGAATGAAGTCTTTATGTCCATTTAAAGGGAAATTATGACTATTCAAACTCTCGTAAAGGACCCCACAATTCTGCCGCGATTCTCGTTGACCGTTAAAATGGGGGGGAAACTTGAGTCTAAATAAACCATTTTGAATTATTATACAGGGATAATATCCATCAATATCCATAAAATTAGGCATAATCTTGCCTCTCAAAACAGAAAATCATTAAATAAAAATAGTGATAGAAGTGAACTAAATTCTCCTGCATTCAACTTGCTTGATCACAAATTTGGACCCTATTTGAACTCTTAACTATGGCAGAATTATAGGTTCGATTTGGCATCTTTAACCAGTCATAATTCACCTTTAAATTGACATAAAGACTTCATTTAAAAGACAAATCCACTTCTTTTTATTAGCTCTTTCCATTGCTCAATAGATAAAATTCAAAGAATAAAGTTTGTAAAAAAGGTAAGTGCCTAATTCAAGATTCAAGAGATTCAAGATGACTTTATTGACTAATGAACAGGTACGCTGCTACAGGTACACTTATGTCAGCACCAGGTTTTCATTTACAATGTTGTAGACAGATTTTATATACGAGTGTATACAGCTCACAGCTCCTGACCTTTTAGATGATTTGCAATATGGGGCCACTGCTAGTATTTGAGAAAGTTTCCTAGTGTCATCGTGTCTTTTATAGTAATCAACAAACTTGAGGTATTTTGTTTCAAACACTGACCGTGCGTTTCTCATCTCGGGCATGTTACAATGTAAGAAGACATGATTGACATCTTGCACAGCATTACAGAATGTGCACTTAGAATTGACAGGTTTCTTTCCTCTATATCTTCTTGACAGGCTGTCAAGTGTACAGTTATTGTCAGTCCGGAGTTTAGCAATAATGGTTCTAATTTTAGGTGATTCTGTATGCATTAGGTATTCACGCTCCTCATAAATGTCATTGAGATCATCTTTACACACATTGATAATTCTACACTTTAGGCATGGCAGTACTCACAAGGTGGCGTGACCAACACTCTGCCTACTGAGGCAGCAATTTCTGCCTGAGTTTTTCTATCTGGGTATGGTCAACTTTACCCCCACCCCGGAGGAGAACCTACACAGATATTTGAGTAATTCCAACTGCTATGATTGCCTGCAACACCTCTAGTTTTAGTATCAGGCCATAATTTTAGTAAAAACAAATTATCAAGGATATATATTTTGGTTTCAAATTTGGGTTATGATGAAAACTTGAAAAAAATAGTGATACTCCCTAACCACTATATAGGTGATGGAAAGTCATCATTTTTCTATATAAATCAGTCTAATGTTCATTAATTTGTGCACGGCAGTGTTTGTGGGAAAGTGAGCTTTAGCACAAGGTTGACCCTGAAAATTTGTCTATGTCCACTTAACTGGTCGTAAAAATTATGAAAACATCACAACATCTTAAAAATAAATAGTGTTGTGATAATACAACCCTTTTCCTACCAGGAAACCTAACAGCATTAAAATCCATTGAGAATTTAATGTTTTATGACCAGGCCACCCTTAAAAATATGTCCGTTTCCTGTCCAGAGGGTGGGATTTTTTAGACCCATGAGGGAGGAAGGGAACAATTTTTTATTAGGAAAATATATTTATTTGTCATGAGCATTGTAAGCGAAGACGGCATGAATTTGCCGTCACATTCTTAGATTTAGTGATTGGAAACCTAGATTCTTGTGCTGATGTTCGAAAAAAATAAATTGTTTTTCAGAACTCAGGAAAAAATTTTCCCATTCTCACAAAAAAATCCACCAGGCCTCTGGACAGGAAACAAAAATATTTTTAAGGGTGGCCTCATTCATATTGATGATGTCAAGTGTGCTATTTCATCATTCTCTGTAAAAACACTCTCAGACAGCGCCCAGACAATCTCCTCCCATACAAAAACTATTGACACTAGCATGATAAATCCAATTGGTATGTGGAGAGAAAATGTTAGGCTTCCTTATGACTGGTAAAAGTTAGCTGTAGGATAAATTTTTCTTTTTCTTGGATTCTTACCGGTACCCCTTTCTTGGGCAGATTCAGGGCCATTCTCAACCAAATACCTGTTCGAGGCAGCATTATGAATACCGGTAGATGGATATGTCTATCAAATGCATGTCAAATCGTTATTAAAGCACATTATTCACACTTCTAGCATCCTATAGTATTGATAAATTTTGTTTTTGTTTTTTTTGGAAAAAATTTTTAACCCCTGCCATGCCTACTGTGTCACTGCCGCTATTATATAGGCACTGAAATACCTCCAGTGCGTGAGTCTGCTGCAGTAGAGGTGGGAAACTGTGATAAAGCTGAAACTGGGTAGTGTTAAACCCTCCTTTCTTTGCAAGCTTATTCTGAGGCTATTTACTGGTGGATCTTTACAAACAATGGCTCATTTTAACAGGCTTGGCTAGACCTTTAAAATGAATATTTTTTGTACAAGGTTGAATGCAGGGAATTTTGCCTTTGACCCCATCAAAGTTCAACCAAAAGTTTAGAACCATTTTATGATGAGAAGATCACTGAGCACCTAAAGATAAATGGTTCCCACCTGTTCTATGGTTAAAAATGATCTAGAAAATGTCTAGCTTTTCTTTTTCTAAGGGGCTGCAGTATGTTTGACAGACCCTGCAAACCTTTCCTCGAGAATATTTTGAACACATGCCCCCCCACCTCCCCCATGTTGGGCACTTACCTATCAACCAAGACTTTATCCTATGCATCTTATATGATGAGCAATTGATAGATGTGATAAAAAATAAGTGGTTTTGCTTTTTAAATGAAGTTTTTATGACAATTAGTATGGAAGTTATGATCATTCAAACATCCTAAGTCAAAGACAATATTCTGCCGTTGTTCTGTCAGAGAGCGCAGTTCAAGGGAAAAGATGACATAAAAAATTTACTTTCACATTGTTTGATTATGACAAAATGTATCATTTATTTACATTCTTGGGGGTATATCTTGCTTATCTGAAAAGAAAATTGCCCAAAATAATCATTTTAGTGATCTAGTCTACCTTGGATTCATCTTGCTTGATCACAAAATTGGATCCAAATTAAACTCTTAACTATGGCAGAATTCTGGATCTAATTTGGTACCTTTGACCGGTCATAATTCCACTTTAAATTGACATAGAGACTTCATTTAAAAAGCAAATCCACTTCTTTTCTCAAGATCTATCCATTGCCCTTTAGATAAGTTTAATGGGATAAAGTCTTGAAAAACTAGGTAAGTGCCTATATTATAATTATGGTAGGTACCGGGGCCCATAGACAGAGAGACCCTGTCCCGATCCTCCTCACGTCGTAGGGACAGGGTGCACTCCCACGGCCTAAGTGGAGATTTAGAGGCCTGCACCCTATAGACCTGCCAACCGGTCCCTAGGCCTAGGCATATGACAATATGATGTACAGAGCTCCCTGAGCGGCAGACAGTGTGGAAACCCCCACACTACTCACTAGCACCCTACTTGATTCGGCAAAATAAGTCATATTTCCATATCTTAGCATTAGCGTAGATGGCCCAAATTTCCAGGAATGCTAAAGGAGGATCATATGTATGTGTATGTCAATTTTTAGAAAGATTGATTGGGAATTAAGGGCATGAGAGATGCGCGGGCATCTCAGGTGCAGAACCTCAAAATTTCCTATGGCCAGTACCCTCCACCGCACAGAACGAAGTGCCGAGCGGTGGCCTCCACTAGGACCCATGGCGCTAGAAACAGTTGGCCCTGGACTGATGGCCTCAGAAAATGAGACTGATGGCCTCTCTTTCAAATTTGATGCCCTGTGTATAATCTGATGAAATAATTCACATATATATGTTATATAATGAATGTTTACATGTTTGGTGTATTTTAGCACAAGTTTGGAGGTGTTAGAGCCACAATAACAAAGGCCTACCCACTGTGGACTGTGGGTAGCCCAGGGGGTGGGTGCCTGGGGATTAGCTATGACACCTTTCAGCTTGCAGCACTGACTGGGCACACTGTAGTGACTACATAATAAAATTAAAACAAACAAAAAAGAAAGAAATTGCAAAAGTGAAATTGAAAAACGGAAAAATGGCTTCTGCTTGTAATGTCTAGATAAAAAGAGAAAAAAAAAGAGAAAAAGACAAAATTGAAAAAAAAATCAAAGAGAAAAAAAGAGGAAAAACCATTTATTATTAAAATGACAAATAAATCATAGAATATATGGTTAAAACATATGTAAGACATGTGATTTAATTGTGTTTATGTATGGATTCAATATAGGACTCAGTATGGAGACCTAGTGGAGCCACCATCTTGAATTTCGCTGGTTGAGCTAAAACCCACTGATAACACATACCATGATGGGTACTTGTCCCTGGTTAACACCCACTTCCAGGGACATGCTGGTCCCATCTTATCAGTTCTTATCAGTGTTTGTCGCCAGAACCAGCTCCAGACAAGCTAGTGGCCAATAGAAAGCACATCTGAATTTCTTTTTTGATTTTTTCAACATTTTTTCTAAAATTCTTTTTCATATAATCTTCAATCAAGTGTAACATGGAAATCGCATAATTATGCATGATTAATGAAGATAGGTGACAGATGTGGAATGGACCCTGTGGAATGGACCCTTAGTTGGGGCCATTAGTCTCATTTTCTAGGGCCATCGGTCCCACTTGGGGCCATTGGTCCCCAGGGCCATCGATCTCTAGGGCCATCGTTCCCACAATCAAATAGTAAATGACGGGGGACCACTCGTGAAAGTAGGTCATGGGGTCGCTGTTCGATTACAAATTATTATCTTTTACTATGTGTGCCCATGTGCCATTTTCTTTCGGTAGAAGGAGAACAGGTGATTAAATGTTACAATTTTGGGGATGGCAATGTAACAGAATTAATTTTGGGGGGTTTTAGATGCCAAATTTAAAGGCTACTTAAACCAAATTCAGACAACACCCCAGACATACTCGATGAACTCGACAATGTCCTGAAATGCCCCGACAAAGCCAAAGAACATGTAGCCTCTTACTATGAGAACCTCTACAGAACAAGACCCCCGAGAGGAATGCCTAACCGACAGCAAAGCCATCCTAGACCACAACAAGGCAAGACGCTCAGCCAACCCAGACACCTTCGAACCCTTCACCCTACAAGAAATCAACAAAACCATCAGCAAACTATACAGAAACAAGGCTAACGGCCCCTGACGATATATCCAACAGCATCTTCATTTAAGTCAACCGCAACACCCGCAAAATATACCTTGATGCACTCAACAAATTCGCAAGAGACAAAAACATTCCACCAGAATGGAGCAAAGGTGTTCAAAGTAATAAGCATCTACAAAGGCAAAGGAATGAAGGGCAAATGTAGCAACGAAAGAGGCATAACCCTCTCTAGTAATGCTGGAAAAGTATTTAAAAGAATGCTTAACACTAGAATCTTAAAACAAGTAAGGATGACACCAGCCCAAGGAGGAGGCAGGAAAGGCCAAGCAACAGACGACTACATATTAAAAGTCAAGGAAACCATCAGAATCAATAAAAGCCTCAATGACCAACCTACATCTCATTACTAGATGTCACAAAGGCATACGACAAAGCATGGCTAGAAGGAATCATGGACGTAATGCCATCAAATGGCTGCTCTCGACACATGGCTACTCACTGAAAAACTCTACAAAAACCTGATAGCCACCATCAACACAAAGCACGGCCCGACACGACCGATAACCATAAACGATAGCATAAGACAAGGAGGAGTACTACCGGTGATACAGTATGCCCTACTAATGGATGAGATAGCAAATGAAATTTACAACCTGAAACACGGGAGAAATCACAATTGATGAATACACTAGATGCCTGCTCTTGGTAGACGATGTAGTTATCGTATCAAACAATATCCAGGACCAACACACTGTGCTAAAGATAACAGAAAGAGTCTTGAACATCCTAAGAGTAGTATTCGGCAAAGACAAATAAAAAAATACTACAAATTGGAACAACAGCTGACCCTGACAACCCCAAAATCAATTATATGGAAATTGAGAAAACTGACAAATACAAGTACCTGGGTGAAACCCTCAACTCAAAGAATAACCTAGATGACCACATAGACACGGTAAGGAATAAAACAGAGGGTGCCCTACAGACGGTCCTATATATAGCGGGCAATGAAAACTACAGTAACATAGAGCTTGAAACTATCTGGAAACTAGTGGAGACCTGCATCATCCCAACAATAACCTATGGCGCTGAGACATGGAATACCCTTAACCGAATCATAGACAACCAACTAAAAAGAATCCTATGACTACCCCAAGCAACCCCAAGGGAATGCATATATGACGAGCTTGGAATCCTGAACATAGAACACAGAATCCTAGAATTACAGGTCAACTACCTGACCAAAATGACTAAATCCGAGGGTGGCGAGATCACAAAAGCAAGCACGAGAACAAGGCCGACCTCATGGATACAGAAAATCCAAAAGGCATCTGAAGAACTACAAACCCCGACCAATATATTAGCAGATCTTCCCAAAATCAAGCGTAAAGCGACCATAAAGAAAGCAGTGAAGGCAAAACAATCCCTCTGCACAAACACAACTGGCGCCAAAAAAAGCAAGTTCAAATTCCTGACTGAAAACAAAAGGAAACAGCTGCGAATCCCATGACTACCTGACCAAACTAACTAAAGAGCAAGCAAGGAGAATCTTCATGGCCAGAAACAGAATGATAAGAGCGAAAGACAACTACAGGAAAATGCACCGCACACAGGAGTGTAGGGGTGTGGCCATACTCCAGAAACCCAACAACACCTACTAGAAATGTGTCCAACCATACATGACAACTAAGACCCCACAACCTAAATCAAACTAGAGGACATCTCAGACAACCTAACCCGACTTAAAACGACAGCATCCAAACTACCGTAAACTCCCGCGTATAAGACGCGTCCTCTACGCCAAACAAATGCCTGGTGCGTCTTATATGATCTACTGAAGTTTAGGGTGCGTCTTATACGAGGGGTAATTTTACTAAAGAAATGTACTGGATTTACAAAATTGAGCCCTAAGAGATGCGTCTTATACGTGAAAATGCCTCTGCTGAGTTTGGGGTGCGTCCTATACGCGCAACGCGTCTTCTACGCGGGAGTTTACGGTAGCAATGATAGAAAAACAACTTAACATGTGGGGAAATGCATAGCCGGCCTACCCAAAGGGGGCACCCTGGTTACCCAGGGCACATAGTATAGTAGAGTATAGGTCCCATTCCCCTCGCGTAGGTAGCCTGGTAGGGCAATACCGTGACACAGACGATACTCAGTCAAGTACAGGTATTGTACTCTGTACTGTGTTGTCACCACTGTCGACCCCTTTCTGGGGGTCTCCAATACCCTGTAGACCAGTTTTTGAGATTTATCTACCCATTTGCGCCATGCTACATGGCGCACTTCTCCTGACTTAATTTCTCCATTGATTGACTTGAAACTTAGCTATTAGATAATTCAGGTTTGAGTTGGTAGGTCCAACTAGTACTGTGTAGACTATAAGATTACTGGTTTGAGATTCGATTTCACTGGCACTAATAGTAATCTTTGTCCTAGGTGGTGGGCTTTCCTGTGCTTGCATGAAAATTTTTTTCGCCCTCACCCCCTCTTGACGGTGGTCAAATTTTCTTGCAACCCCTCAAGCTCAAGTTTGTAAATTTTTTATTTCCAGGAAAGAATACAGGATTCGCCTTTTCGGAGATATCCCTGTTTATCCACCCGGGAGATATCAACAAGGAAAATATCTCAATGTTCGATGCAAATAAATGTTATGCTTATATCAAAATCTTGTTATACAGTAGCCTTAAGGGCACTATCATCAATTAACAACAGTTTTGAACTATAAAGAACAGCTACAAGTAGATAGTTTTACAGAAAGACAGACACACAAGACAGATATGGTGTACAATCAAATACATGAGGAGCAATAATTTTAGGTCAGGTCACAAAGGTCAGTATGCTTCTGCCCTCATAGAGGAGCGCGGGGTATCAGGGGACCAGTGTTGGTAGAAAAAGGCAGTGAGTTTCTTTTTTATCTTTGTCTTAAGGTCCTCATTTGGGACTACCCAATCAGGGTCCAAAGCATTCCATTGGGAATGAGCCTGGTATACTGGATCATTTATTAAAGTAGTGGATTTGGGACAAGTCTGCAATATACAGGGGGCACCAGAACGGCGGGTTCCCACAGAGGGCAAGACCAGTGCCTGGCCATTGAACACTAACCTGTGACACATAGTTACACTATATATAAAAATGCCTTATTTGGTCCCTGGTTAAAAATGTGCAATTTGTGACTGCTTCAAGCTAGAGTACCCTTAGGGTACCAGATGAAGCAGAATTTTCATGCTGTGAAGCAGCAAGGAAAGTCCCAGCTAACTCGATCTGATCTATAGACAATTAAACAAAAATATTTGCAAAACTTTGTAGTGTTTTACCAACATGATCGTTCCTAATTTTTTGCTATTGAAGTTTTGTTTGATTTATATTTTGATAAAATGTTTTATAGCCTCAAAACTCATCAGGCATGCTGAAATGGTTGCCATTTTGGACCTCCATTCAGATAGATCGGCGCCCATCCTGGTGCTATTTATGAGGAAAACATTTCGATCATTGTAGATCTGGATCGCACTCGATGAGTCCTATAATTTGATAGGTCATACATTAAAATCAGACCAGTAGATCCAGAGATAGACTGAAAATCTACCTAACCTCCGAGAGAATCTGCTGGGAGAGTGTAAAATTGTTTTACATTGCTAAGTAACGTGTTGTTGCTACGTTCCGCGTCGCTAACTTACGCGCCTGTCATATTAGACACCAGGGGGCAGCATCAGAGTAATTGCTTTGAGCTGGGGGGGGCAGGGCATAGGGGGTAGGGGGCTGCAGCCCCTACGGTACGCCTAGGCCCTATAGCATAACTCATTAATATGCGTTTAATGTATGTTATGGGAAAGCACAAGTGGGTTTATGGGTTAATATTAATCCACGACCGCGCAGCGGGAGTGGATTATTAACCCTAAACCCACGAGTGCTTTTCCATAACATACATTAAGGCGTTTATCTAACATATTTCTCCATTTTGTATCAATTTCTTACCATATAACCCCAGAATGAATCCAGGAGAAGACATTTTGTAAGTGCATCCGATCTGCACGGTTTGCCAAGCCGTCATGGCCATCTTGTCACTCTGCCCGACATACTTCCACCTTTACACACATTTTTCGGGGAGAATCCAATAATGTCAAGTCCTTTACTTCTAACACCGCCAAATATACGATCTCTAGTTGGTGTTCGCATACATTTTGTCTCCATTTTCTTCGAAATAAATAAGAATCCATTGATTTTCCATACAGATCCAACGCACATGGCCCGGTGCACGGCCATTTCGTCTTGTTGACGAAGCGGGTAGGTGCCCGGATGTACCTGACCTACTTTCGGTCAGCAAGTCCCTGAACACGACGGAATGGCCACGAGCGTTGGATGGCTATGGAAAATCAATGGATTCTTATTTATTTCGAACAAAATGGAGAAATTAGGTATGGCAGGTTCATCTAGGATATCTAAGGATGTTTCTCTGTTAATAACTCCACCAGGCTCCATTGGATTCTATGCTAACGAGGTCTGTAAACTTCAGGTATTTCGGAAAACTTTTTCAAATCCTTGATGTAGATTGCTTTGTATCACCAGTCGGCTTGGTATAGTGGACAGCGAGCTCGCCTCCTGCCACAGCGGCCGGGGATCGATTCCCTGTTGAACCCTAAACGGTTTTAACTGGAAAACTATGGCGTAGTTGACTTTGTATGCTTCGCCAATTTATTAACATGTCCGGATTGAAACCAGCAGCTTCTTGAAGGCGAAGAAAAGGTCTGAGAGTGCGTTATGGCTGGATAAGGAACTGGGGTTATGAGCAAAAAAGCACTGTCCAGGCCCAAATACCGTAATCTCCAGCGTATAAGGCGCGTCTTATAGGCCAAACAAAATGCTGCTGGGTCGTATACGTGGGAGGTAAATTGCCTTGAGTTTGGGGTGCGCCTTATAGGGGGGGTATCTTTTACTATAAAACAGTACTAAATTTGCCCTCAGAGGTGCGTCTTATACGTTATAACAGACCTCCCTGAGTTGGGGGTGCGCCATATAGGCGAGGTGCGGCTTATACGCGAGAGATTACGGTAGTTAGATAACTGACAATATTTTTTAAATGTTTCAAAGGCCAATTATGTTGGTACAAAATTAGAGAATGCTCATCATTTATCAACAGGAGGCCCTATATTCCCATTATCAAAGCCTTTTCCCCCCACAATCTAGTGGCCAAGCCACTAGTCAGTTGTAAAAACATGTGCCTTAGGTCTAGCGGTTTCAGTTTGGAAAGTAGTATAGAGTGATTTAAAGAATCAAAGACCTTGGCTAAATCAAGGAAAGTGATGCCTATTTTCTTGTTATTTACCCTATCTTGATGTGCTTTAAGCACAACCTGGAAGATCGTATCAATTGTGGATCGACCTTTTCTGAACCCGCATTGGGTTTTCATGAACAAATTATTATTCTCTAGATACATGTATAGTTGTTCATAAACAAATTTCTCAAGAATCTTGCCTGGTACTGGAAGGAGGGAGATAGGTCTAAGATCTGACGGGGTAGTGAGGTTACTGGTCTTTGGCACAGGGGTAATAAGAGCCCTCTTCCATTTGTGAGGAAAGACACCTGTAGCTAGAGAGATGTTTATTACATGTGCAAAGTATTCCTGAAGGAAGACAAACACATCCTTCAGAAACTAAGCAGAGATATTAGTCATACCAGATGACTTATTGCCGTTCATTCTTAGGAATGAACGGCTATAGGAGGGGACCCATTCTTAAATACAAGATCTCATAGTGGTGCTTCCTCGCTCTCCATGTATAATCCTGTCTCATAGGTACATATTGAGTATGCCTATACCTGGATCAAAATTTGCAAATCAGTCAAGCATAGAAGTGGTGGCAGTGGTGGTGTTGGTGGACCTGTTATTGTAGACCCTGGGGACAGAGTGGTGGTAGCCCTGGACACCTCAGGCAGAGACATGGTATATAGTATATATAGCCCCTCCCCCACTCACCTCTGAATGGTGGTGGTAACTGTGCTCCTGGGGTGGCCCCATACCTGCCTGGCACCACCTCCCCCAGCACCACGTGGTTCTCTTCTGCTGGTGGTGCGTTTCTCAGCACCACTGACTATTAACCACTAAAGGCCACCTACATGTATATTTATGTACACATAAGTATGATGCACTTTTTTAGGAGTTTTAAGTGGCGTGGCATTAGGGAGTGGTCATTATTTATCAACAGGGGGGGTGGTGGGTTTTCGCATGGACGCGCGAAAATTTTTTAACCCCCCCCCTCGACGGCAGTAAAAAAAATTTGCGCCACCCCCGCGCCGGAGGCGTGGAGAGTTTACGCGCCCTCTCTTTGATCTATAGTAGCGCGCGGGCTTTTTTGCTAAAAAGAGGGTACATTTTTTTAGCCCCCCCTCAAGAGGGGTCAAAATTTCTTTAGCCCCCCCTCGAGAGGGGTCAGAATTTTTTACGCCCCCCCCTCAAACCCACCACCCCCCCCTGTTGATAATAAATGACCACTCCCTTAGATGATTTGGAGGCTTGGGACCGTTTTCCATGTGTGTCAGCCATCTTAGTTTTCGGAAACACAGGGATCCAGGCCATATATGGTCAATTTTGATCTTAAAAAGTTATCAGATGGATGTTAGTGACCATTGGGACACCTCAACTACCCAATTTTATTGTTTGCCATGTGTGTTGGCCATCTTGGTTTTAGGAAACACAGGGATCCAGGCCATTTGTGGTCAATTTTGATCTTCAAATGTTATCAGATGGATATTAGTGACCATTGAAAGACCTCAACTACCTAATTCTATTGTTTTCCATATGTGTCGGCCATCTTGGTTTTAGGAAACACAGGGATCCAGGTCATATATTGTCAATTTTAATCTTCAAAAGTTATCAGATGGATGTTAGTGGCCATTGGGACACCTCAACTAGCTAATTTTGTTGTTCTCCATATATGTCGGCCATCTTTATTTTAGGAAACACAGGGATCCAGGCCATATATGGTCAACTTCGATCTTCAAAAGTTATCAGATGGATGTTAGTGACCATTGGGACACCTCGTACCTAATTTTATTGTTTTCCATGTGTGTCGGCCATCTTGGTTTTCGGAAACACAGGGATCCAGGTCATATGTGGTTAATTTTGATCTTCAAAAGTTATCAGATGGATGTTAGTGACCTGGGAGACCTCAACTACCCAATTTTGTTTTTTTCCATGTGTGTCGGCCATCTTTGTTTTAGGAAACACAGGGATCCAGGTCATATATGGTCAATTTTGATCTTAAAAAAAAGTTATAGATGGATGTTAGTGACCATTGGGACACCTCAACTACCCAATTTTATTGTTTTCCATGTGTGTCGGCCATCTTTGTTTTAGGAAACACAGGGATCCAGGTCATATGTGGTCAATTTTGATCTTCAAAAGATATCAGATGGATGTTAGTGACCATTGGGACACCTCAAGTGCCTAATTTTATTGTTTTCCATGTGTGTCAGCCATCTTGGTTTTCGGAAACACAAGGATCCAGGTCATATGTGGTCAATTTTGATCTTCAAAAGATATTAGATGGATGTTAGTGACCATTTGGACACCTCAACTACCTAATTCTATTGTTTTCCTTGTGTGTCGGCCATCTTGGTTTTAGGAAACACAGGGATCCAGGTCATATGTGGTCAATTTCGATCTTCAAATGTTATCAGATGGAAGTTAGTGACCATTGAAAGACCTCAACTACCTAATTCTATTGTTCTCCATATGTGTCGGCCATCTTTGTTTAAGGAAACACAGGGATCCAGGTCATATATGGTCAACTTCAATCTTCAAAAGTTATCAGATGGATGTTAGTGACCATTGGGACACCTCAAGTGCCTAATTTTATTGTTTTCCATGTGTGTCAGCCATCTTGGTTTTCGGAAACACAAGGATCCAGGTCATATGTGGTCAATTTTGATCTTCAAAAGATATTAGATGGATGTTAGTGACCATTTGGACACCTCAACTACCTAATTCTATTGTTTTCCTTGTGTGTCGGCCATCTTGGTTTTAGGAAACACAGGGATCCAGGTCATATGTGGTCAATTTCGATCTTCAAATGTTATCAGATGGAAGTTAGTGACCATTGAAAGACCTCAACTACCTAATTCTATTGTTCTCCATATGTGTCGGCCATCTTTGTTTAAGGAAACACAGGGATCCAGGTCATATATGGTCAACTTCAATCTTCAAAAGTTATCAGATGGATGTTAGTGACCATTGGGACACCTCAAGTGCCTAATTTTATTGTTTTCCATGTGTGTCAGCCATCTTGGTTTTCGGAAACACAAGGATCCAGGTCATATGTGGTCAATTTTGATCTTCAAAAGTTATCAGATGGATGTTAGTGACCATTGGGACACCTCAACTACCTAATTCTTTTTTTTTTCCTTGTGTGTCGGCCATCTTGGTTTCAGGAATCACAGGGATCCAGGCCATATATGGTCAATTTTGATCTTCAAAAGTAATCAGATGGATGTTAGTGACCATTGGGACACCTCAACTACCTAATTCTTTTGTTTTCCTTGTGTGTCGGCCATCTTGGTTTCAGGAATCACAGGGATCCAGGCCATATATGGTCAATTTTGATCTTCAAAATTATCAGATGGATGTTAGTGACCATTGTGACACCACCACCACCAATACCACCACCACACTACTCCCAACCCTCACACACATTCCCTATTTGCATATTTTAATCCAGGCATAGGTTTACTCCATACTATAGCAATGGGACAGGATTTTACATGGAGAGCGAGGAAGCACCACAATCAGAGCATATATTTAAGTATAGGTCCATTCCAAAGGCCATAGAGTTCATATATAATGATCTTTTTTCCTTGGATCATAATAGGAATATGCACGGCATTACAGCATTGCTGTGTTTACTTTCCTGAAAGTATGTTATAGATTAATAAATTGCAAAACACACAACATATGAAGGGCTTTTAGATTCCGTATTAAAATAATATTTGTTCTGAAAATTTTGATCTAAGATCATATTAAAAATGTTGTAAATCACCTCTATACTTCTTAGAACATGATATGAATATGCACAGCATTATAGCTTTGCTGTGTTTACTTTGCTGAAAATATGGGATAAATTTCTAAGCCAGGAAACGCACTGCAATTTAACTGCTTTTAGAATTGATATTAAACTCAGAATTGATCGTCAAATTTAAATATGAAATCCTAATATCTTGATCATAGATGACAGATCCTAAATTGAATCCTCTCAAGTGCATCCTTAACACGGGCCTCTTGATCATAGATCTTAGATCCTAAATTCTCAATTGAATCCTTAACATAATCTCCTAACCATTGACCCCTTGTATGTGTCAATGTCTTCAATCTCCTTAAGGGTTTGTGCCCTGGTGAGAGTGGTCAGAAAGAATTTACTTTGCGCATCTGCAGCAGGAGAACACTGGGAGGATGGGACGCCAATCCTTTCTGCTAAATTCTGACCCACCTCTGAGAAAAACTTATTTATGACCTCAGCTGTGGTGGCAGAGTCAATGGGCTCACCATTCGCGTCCAAAAGACATAACCAAGGGCGAGCAGTTCTTTTAGGCATTATTTCAGAAATGATTTCCCAGAATTTCTTGGGATCATTTTTATATCTTTTACCTATCTTTTGCCTATCCTCCTCCAGTCCAGACCTGCAAGCTGCTTTAAAAGCAGCATCCCTCTCTCTATACCTCTCAAGGAGCTCCTAGGACAGCCAAGCAGGCCTATTTTGCCTTATTTTGAATGTTTTAATAGGAAAGAGCTTATCAGCTCGCCCTTGGATGACTTCATCCATAATATCCCATGCTTTATTTACATCTTGTATCTCAAAAAAGTGTTCCCAATTTCTGGTACCAAGCTTGGCCCAGATAGCACCCTGATCATAATGACAATAGGACCTGCTGTTATCTCTTCCTTAAGGTTAGAGTTTCTTGGTTTCTTAAATCTGATATAGGTAGGAACATGATCAGAAATATTAAGATAAAGGGTGCCTGACTCGGCTGTGTAGGTTCATCAATGTTGGCGTCAGTAAGTATCTGATCTAACACATGTGTAGGGTGGTAGAAAGGCTGAGTAGGTTCATCAATGTTGGAGTCAGTAAGTATCTGATCTAACACATGTGTAGGGTGATAGAAAGGCCTTGTAGGTTCATCAATGTTGGCGTCAGTAAGTATCTGATCTAACACATGTGTAGGGTGATAGAAAGGCCTTGTAGGTTCATCAATGTTGGCGTCAGTAAGTATCTGATCTAACACATGTGTAGGGTGATAGAAAGGCTGAGTAGGTTCATCAATGTTGGAGTCCGTAAGTATCTGATCTAACACATGTGTAGGGTGATAGAAAGGCTGTGTAGGTTCATCAATGTTGGCGTCAGTAAGTATCTGATCTAACACATGTGTAGGGTGATAGAAAGGCTGAGTAGGTTCATCAATGTTGGCGTCAGTAAGTATCTGATCTAACACATGTGTAGGGTGGTAGAAAGGCCTTGTAGGTTCATCAATGTTGGCGTCAGTAAGTATCTGATCTAACACATGTGTAGGGTGATAGAAAGGCTGAGTAGGTTCATCAATGTTGGAGTCCGTAAGTATCTGATCTAACACATGTGTAGGGTGATAGAAAGGCCTTGTAGGTTCATCAATGTTGGCGTCAGTAAGTATCTGATCTAACACATGTGTAGGGTGATAGAAAGGCTGAGTAGGTTCATCAATGTTGGAGTCCGTAAGTATCTGATCTAACACATGTGTAGGGTGATAGAAAGGCTGTGTAGGTTCATCAATGTTGGCGTCAGTAAGTATCTGATCTAACACATGTGTAGGGTGATAGAAAGGCTGAGTAGGTTCAACAATGTTGGAGTCAGTAAGTATCTGATCTAACACATGTGTAGGGTGATAGAAAGGCCTTGTAGGTTCATCAATGTTGGAGTCAGTAAGTATCTGATCTAACACATGTGTACGGTGATGGAAAGGCTGAGTAGGTTCATCAGTGTTGGCGTCAGTAAGTATCTGATCTAACACATGTGTAGGGTGGTAGAAAGGCTGAGTAGGTTCATCAATGTTGGCGTCAGTAAGTATCTGATCTAACGCATGTGTAGGGTGGTAGAAAGGCTGAGTAGGTTCATCAATGTTGGAGTCAGTAAGTATCTGATCTAACACATGTGTAGGGTGATAGAAAGGCTGAGTAGGTTCATCAATGTTGGAGTCCGTAAGTATCTGATCTAACACATGTGTAGGGTGGTAGAAAGGCTGAGTAGGTTCATCAATGTTGGAGTCAGTAAGTATCTGATCTAACACATGTGTAGGGTGGTAGAAAGGCTGAGTAGGTTCATCAATGTTGGCTTCAGTAAGTATCTGATCTAACACATGTGTAGGGTGATAGAAAGGCTGAGTAGGTTCATCAATGTTGGAGTCCGTAAGTATCTGATCTAACACATGTGTAGGGTGATAGAAAGGCTGTGTAGGTTCATCAATGTTGGCGTCAGTAAGTATCTGATCTAACACATGTGTAGGGTGATAGAAAGGCTGAGTAGGTTCATCAATGTTGGCGTCAGTAAGTATCTGATCTAACACATGTGTAGGGTGATAGAAAGGCCTTGTAGGTTCATCAATGTTGGAGTCAGTAAGTATCTGATCTAACACATGTGTAGGGTGGTAGAAAGGCTGAGTAGGTTCATCAATGTTGGAGTCCGTAAGTATCTGATCTAACACATGTGTAGGGTGGTAGAAAGGCTGAGTAGGTTCATCAATGTTGGAGTCAGTAAGTATCTGATCTAACACATGTGTAGGGTGGTAGAAAGGCTGAGTAGGTTCATCAATGTTGGCGTCAGTAAGTATCTGATCTAACACATGTGTAGGGTGATAGAAAGGCTGAGTAGGTTCATCAATGTTGGAGTCCGTAAGTATCTGATCTAACACATGTGTAGGGTGATAGAAAGGCTGTGTAGGTTCATCAATGTTGGCGTCAGTAAGTATCTGATCTAACACATGTGTAGGGTGATAGAAAGGCTGAGTAGGTTCATCAATGTTGGCGTCAGTAAGTATCTGATCTAACACATGTGTAGGGTGATAGAAAGGCCTTGTAGGTTCATCAATGTTGGAGTCAGTAAGTATCTGATCTAACACATGTGTACGGTGATGGAAAGGCTGAGTAGGTTCATCAATGTTGGCGTCAGTAAGTATCTGATCTAACACATGTGTAGGGTGGTAGAAAGGCTGAGTAGGTTCATCAATGTTGGCGTCAGTAAGTATCTGATCTAACGCATGTGTAGGGTGGTAGAAAGGCTGAGTAGGTTCATCAATGTTGGAGTCAGTAAGTATCTGATCTAACACATGTGTAGGGTGGTAGAAAGGCTGAGTAGGTTCATCAATGTTGGAGTCCGTAAGTATCTGATCTAACACATGTGTAGGGTGGTAGAAAGGCTGAGTAGGTTCATCAATGTTGGCGTCAGTAAGTATCTGATCTAACACATGTGTAGGGTGGTAGAAAGGCTGAGTAGGTTCATCAATGTTGGCGTCAGTAAGTATCTGATCTAACACATGTGTAGGGTGATAGAAAGGCTGAGTAGGTTCATCAATGTTGGCGTCAGTAAGTATCTGATCTAACACATGTGTAGGGTGGTAGAAAGGCCTTGTAGGTTCATCAATGTTGGAGTCAGTAAGTATCTGATCTAACACATGTGTAGGGTGGTAGAAAGGCTGAGTAGGTTCATCAATGTTGGCGTCAGTAAGTATCTGATCTAACACATGTGTAGGGTGAAAGAAAGGCCTTGTAGGTTCATCAATGTTGGCGTCAGTAAGTATCTGATCTAACACATGTGTAGGGTGATAGAAAGGCTGAGTAGGTTCATCAATGTTGGCGTCAGTAAGTATCTGATCTAACACATGTGTAGGGTGAAAGAAAGGCTGAGTAGGTTCATCAATGTTGGCGTCAGTAAGTATCTGATCTAACACATGTGTAGGGTGACAGAAAGGCTGAGTAGGTTCATCAATGTTGGCGTCAGTAAGTATCTGATCTAACACATGTGTAGGGTGATAGAAAGGCCTTGTAGGTTCATTAATGTTGGAGTCAGTAAGTATCTGATCTAACACATGTGTAGGGTGAAAGAAAGGCTGAGTAGGTTCATCAATGTTGGAGTCAGTAAGTATCTGATCTAACACATGTACCCAAACAAGTGATGCGTTTTACAGATATCATCCCTCCCCCCCCTGCGCCAGAGGCGCAGAGAACTTTAACTTTGGTCAGAAAGCCAATGTGGACTAGAATTAAGCTTTAGGTTCTGTAACCCATTTGAACTAGCAAGGCCAGTACTGCGCTCTTAAGGGGGGGGGCTAGCACGGCGATTTGCAACATGGGTACCAGTTCAAATATTGTTAATGAAATCACGGGACCCAGCAGAAAAATTGTGACGCTCTGATTGGATAAGGGGTGGTCATGTGACTTGCTAAAGCAGGTATGTCTTTAATAGTCATGCTGGACCCCTTTTAAATATTGTTTGACAGATTGTACTTTTACATTTTTTTCTCTTCTTTGCTCTGCAGGGTGTAGGATGGATCTACGACGTGTGAAGAATGAGGAGAAACTGAACCTGTGTAAGAAATATTACTATGGTGAGTACATGTAGAAATATTACTATGGTGAGTACATGTATGAATATTACTATGGTGAGTACATGTGTGAATATTACTATGGTGAGTACATGTATGAATATTACTATGGTGAGTACATGTAGAAATATTACTATGGTGAGTACATGTGTAAATATTACTATGGTGAGTACATGTATGATTATTACTATAGTGAGTACATGTGTAAATATTACTATGGTGAGTACATGTAGAAATATTACTATGGTGAGTACATGTGTAAATATTACTATGGTGAGTACATGTATGATTATTACTATAGTGAGTACATGTGTAAATATTACTATGGTGAGTACATGTAGAAATATTACTATGGTGAGTACATGTAGAAATATTACTATGGTGAGTACATGTAGAAATATTACTATGGTGAGTACATGTGTGATTATTACTATGGTGAGTACATGTGTGAATATTACTATGGTGAGTACATGTGTGAATATTACTATAGTGAGTACATGTATGAATATTACTATGGTGAGTACATGTATGATTATTACTATAGTGAGTACATGTGTAAATATTACTATGGTGAGTACATGTAGAAATATTACTATGGTGAGTACATGTAGAAATATTACTATGGTGAGTACATGTGTGATTATTACTATGGTGAGTACATGTGTGAATATTACTATGGTGAGTACATGTGTAAATATTACTATGGTGAGTACATGTGTAAATATTACTATGGTGAGTACATGTGTAAATATTACTATGGTGAGTACATGTGTAAATATTACTATGGTGAGTACATGTGTGAATATTACTATGGTGAGTACATGTAGAAATATTACTATGGTGAGTACATGTGTAAATATTACTATGGTGAGTACATGTGTAAATATTACTATGGTGAGTACATGTGTGATTATTACTATGGTGAGTACATGTGTGAATATTACTATGGTGAGTACATGTGTGAATATTACTATGGTGAGTACATGTAGAAATATTACTATGGTGAGTACATGTGTGAATATTACTATGGTGAGTACATGTGTGAATATTACTATGGTGAGTACATGTAGAAATATTACTATGGTGAGTACATGTAGAAATATTACTATGGTGAGTACATGTGTAAATATTACTATGGTGAGTACATGTAGAAATATTACTATGGTGAGTACATGTGTAAATATTACTATGGTGAGTACATGTATGATTATTACTATGGTGAGTACCGTAATCTCCCGCATATAAGGCGCGTCTTATACACCAAACAAAATGCTGCTGAGTCTTATACGTGGGAGGGACATTGCCTTGGGTTTGGGTTGCGCCTTATAGGGGGGGGTATTTTTACTATAGAACAGTACTACATTAACAATAGTCTGCCCTTAGAGGTGCGCCTTATACGTGGACTTGCATTCTCTGAGTTGGGGGTGCGCCTTATATGCAAGGTGCGCCTTATACGCAGGAGATTACGGTGCATGTATAAATATTACTATGGTGAGTACATGTATGAATATTAGGCCACACCAAAAAAATAAGTTGGTCTACGGATTTCCCTCTCCATATTTTCGGAAATACAAATTTTTTTTTTTCTTTGAAAAACATCTTGTCTACGGATTTCGCTCGCTTCACTTTCTACAAGTTTACTTTTAAAATAAAAAAATTTTCGGTCGCCTCACTTCTCCAGCAAGGAATCTATTGGACGCCAAAAAATTCTAAAAAAAAAAAGAAAAATTCGCTCGCTCGCACCATTCTTTTTCAAAACCAAAATCCGTAGACCAACTTATTTTTTTTGGTGTGGCCTTACTATGGTGAGTACATGTATGAATATTACTATGATGAGTACATGTAGAAATATTACTAAATAGACAAAGGTTCATGAGTATTGGGTATGCAGAGATGCCACTTTTCCTTGTTTACCAGGAATTCCTGGTTTTCATTTCAAGATTTCTGTATTAGATTATGTTAAATTCCTGGGAAAATGTGTCCAAAGTTCAGTTTTCCTGGTTTTTGTCGGCCAGTGAGTGGCATCTCTGGGTAAGTCTGAGGGTTATCTCACAAGGCGAAACTTTTGAAATTAAATGGTCATTTGGGCTGCTGTTACTTGCCGTGAGATACAGGTAATGGTTATCGACAGGGGGTGTGACATACAAAACTCCTAGGTTAAGCCTATGGGCCCTTCATATTCCACTACTCCAAACATGAAATAAATAATCAAATGTCAACGGTGAGGCCTGTCCGTATTCAATGAAGCCTTATCGTTGAATACAATGCTAAAATATCCCATGGGGAGTTGACATTTACATTTATGTCATGGCCTCTGGGATTAATTTGCTCTTAGATAAAGAAAAACAACACAGCCTTGTTCAAAATCCAAGATGGCAGAGACCCATTGAATACGTCCACATAGTATTCCATCCCCTATTGAATACGGTGTGCTCAGTACTGTTCTATAGTAACGATCATGTCTGCCATGACATCAATTTTTTAAGACAAACATGTATGTTTAAACTTTTTTGGGCAATTTGAATTAAGTCTGTGAGTCACTGACACAAGTTGGGACACAAGAGGAGGGGGGGATCTGACCTACCCTACTTCCATCTTTTTTTTCAGCATATTACGTGAAATGCACCACCTTTTCAATGCGTTACAATACTTTCAAACTGCAGGTGGCTTTGCTCTGCTGCCCTTTCTGTGGTTCATCAACACTGTATGGTTCTTCAGGGAGGCCTTCTTCAAGGAGAATTATGAACAACAATCACAAATACGGACATGTAAGTATGGCTTATGACATTAGCTAAAAGAAGGGGTGCGGCTTATAGGATTAGGTAAAAGAAGGGGTGCGGCTTATAGGATTAGCTAAAAGAAGGGGTGCGGCTTATAGGATTAGCTAAAAGAAGGGGTGCGGCTTATAGGATTAGGTAAAAGAAGGGGTGCGGCTTATAGGATTAGGTAAAAGAAGGGGTGCGGCTTATAGGATTAGGTAAAAGAAGGGGTGCGGCTTATAGGATTAGGTAAAAGAAGGGGTGCGGCTTATAGGATTAGGTAAAAGAAGGGGTGCGGCTTAGAGGATTAGGTAAAAGAAGGGGTGCGGCTTATAGGATTAGGTAAAAGAAGGGGTGCGGCTTATAGGATTAGGTAAAAGAAGGGGTGCGGCTTATAGGATTAGGTAAAAGAAGGGGTGCGGCTTATAGGATTAGGTAAAAGAAGGGGTGCGGCTTATAGGATTAGGTAAAAGAAGGGGTGCGGCTTATAGGATTAGGTAAAAGAAGGGGTGCGGCTTATAGGATTAGGTAAAAGAAGGGGTGCGGCTTATAGGATTAGGTAAAAGAAGGGGTGCGGCTTATAGGATTAGGTAAAAGAAGGGGTGCGGCTTATAGGATTAGGTAAAAGAAGGGGTGCGGCTTATAGGATTAGGTAAAAGAAGGGGTGCGGCTTATAGGATTAGGTAAAAGAAGGGGTGCGGCTTATAGGATTAGCTAAAAGAAGGTGTGTGGCTTATAGGATGGTATGTACCACTAGAGAACAATTCTAAAACTACAATTTTCAATGAAAAGATGAAGCTTATAGTCCCCTCTCAATGCGGGAGTGCAGCTTATATGAGGGTGTGGCTTATTCAAAAGAATTTACGGTATATAGCTTATATATTTCCGCAATAACTTTCCTCTCATGTTTAAGAGATTAAAGATGTAATGAGTACATGAAGGTGTCATATCACATTGACGCCGTTATGTTTAAATTTCTCTCTGCGTATAATAGCTACATGTTTACTATCAACTACAGACGTGATACAGTCCATGGTAATATGGACTTATATATTATTGTGTGATAGCCATGTGTTCTATATTTACTACAGACGTTATACGGTCCATGATAGGCGCTATAATATGGACAGGCGTCATCGTGGCCTGGGTCACAGTGTTCCAGTTAAATCGAGCCTCGTGGGGCGAGGTCGGTGACAGACTCTCCTTTGTTATACCACGCGGGATTCCATGAACAAGGTGTATTTATAGATATAAAGTGGTTTTATAAAGTATGTTACGGCATTTATCTTAAGTTGTCTGAAAGTTTCTGAATGTAAAGCGCTATATCATGATGTTAATGTTGCTGCATTGAGAAGAGAGAAATGAGGATCTTGTTTTATAACTTGGTACATGTATAATATTCTACCAGATGGTAGTACTACCTGGTAGGTTATACAGATCATGTTCTACTGTGATATTGTAATATACACAGTTCTCAACCCTTTAAAAGCTAATAGTGAATTAATGCATTATGGCCATTGGTCGTCTAGCTGTATGAATGCCGTCCTGACGGGTCACGTGATGCAGTAGCAGATCCAGGATTTTGAAAAGGAGGGGGCACCCTATTTTGAGCTAAATTTTAAGTTTAATATAAGAAAACAAACCCTTAGCTACCGTAATCTCCCGCGTAGAAGGCGCACCCCCAACTCAGAGAAGGCCAGTTCGCGTAGAAGGTGCACCTAATCCTTCTGAATTGATTTTTATAAAACCCCGCGTATAAGGCGCACCCCCAACTAAGGGAGGCTGATCCGCATATAAGGCTAAACCAGAAGGGGTAGGTCAAGCCTTCTCCCAAAGTTATTTTCTTTCCTTGCTTGCTTTGAATTTAAACCTCACCTATGTGCCTCAAGGACACGTCGAGGGTGAGAGGTCCCGTGGCGTGAAACCCGGACCCGTACACTAGAGGGAGCTAAGGTAGAAATCACGCCCCTACACATTTACCGAGGCAATGGTTCTTTAACATCCGTCACTACATAGGCATAGTGACAGATGGACAGGCCTGTTTTAAGTCATTTGTCTGCCATGACCGCCGAGAGACTTTCCAGCACAGCCTAGCCAGAGCAGGGAGGAACTCAAACGACACCTTACGATTTTCTTTCCCAACATCCCAACTAGTCATGTATTTTCTTTAACCAAAGAAAGGGTGTAGCTGATACCATGGTGCTCTAAATACCCTTAACCTGCTGAATGAAACATGCCATTCTGCTCACCATAAAAGTGTTTGGAAATGTGTGTACACCCAACTCACTGAAAGCTTTGTTAATTACACTATTGACCTTTTTATCTAGAGAATCCATGCAGAATTATAATCAATAATCCTGCCATAGTGTGTGCTGCCACCTGGTGTTATTCTAGGAATCATTTAACTCATTAACTACTATTGATGCCAATTGTCTTCATATGGTCCATAACTGATGTTATTTGGCATCAATTTGAAAGGTACAAAACTGATCATTTTTTGAAAGAAATAATCCTCTAATTTGCATTATTTGTTAACAAGTTATAGATAAGACAGGTTCAAACTGAATTTCTTATTTGTTCATATCATACCATCCCATTGATTATCTAGGCCCACACTGTTATAACAGAGAAATAGGTCTGTCTTCTAGAGACATTGCATGCTGGGATACCAGTAGTTTGTAATGTAGAGAACAGAGAATGACATACAGCTCATACAACACCAGGTGGCAGCACACACTATGGCAGGATTCTTGATTATAATGCTGCATGGATTCTCTCAATTAAAAGGTCAATAGTGTAATTAACAAAGCTCTCAGTGAGTTGGGTGTACACACATTTCCAAACACTTTTATGGTGAGCAGAATGGCATGTTTCATTCAGCAGGTTAAGGGTGTTTAGAGCATCATGGGTTAGACTACACATTTTCTTTGGTTAAAGAAAATACATGACTCTGTGTGCATCTTCCTGGATTGGAAGTTACCCCGCGTATAAGGTGCACACCCAGCTCAAGGCAATTACCCTCCCGCGTATAAGACCCAGTCACGATCTGATTCGCGTATAAGACGCGCCTTATACGCGGGAGATTACGGTACATGTATTGGCAAAAGTAAGGGGGCCTTTTCTCAATCCATCACTGCACTCTAAGCTTATAAATCTATAAGCTGTACACGGGGCCCGATTCATGTATACCGTGCGGCTTATATGCGAGGTACATGTACTACAGCAGTACCATACTCCACCCACCGCGGTACGACACTCATAACGCAATCATTGACTTCTGCCATGTGAATTATTGACCAACCATTGAAAAGATGATAGATAGTTTATAAATGTAAGACTGCCTACCAGAACCTCCATATTTATGCTGTTTTACACACTGCAATTTGATAAGCACCCGTCTAATTGTGGGGAAGTAGGGGTAATCAAAAATAAATTTAGCACTAAAAATAGCACCTGGATAAGCAGCAGCATTGAATCAACATTTGGGTTTGAGGTCAGGTTTGAGGCTTCTCTAGGCCTAGATACAGGGTAGCAGGATGACCAGTGTGGTATCAGTGTGAGTAAGAATGGTGCCAATATACAGACGTGTGGTATCAGTGTGAGTAAGAATGGTGCCAATATACAGACGTGTGGTATCAGTGTGAGTAAGAATGGTGCCAATATACAGACGTGTGGTATCAGTGTGAGTAAGAATGGTGCCAATATACAGACGTGTGGTATCAGTGTGAGTAAGAATGGTGCCAATATACAGACGTGTGGTATCAGTGTGAGTAAGAATGGTGCCAATATACAGACGTGTGGTATCAGTGTCAGTAAGAATGGTGCCAATATACAGACGTGTGGTATCAGTGTGAGTAAGAATGGTGCCAATATACAGACGTGTGGTATCAGTGTCAGTAAGAATGGTGCCAATATACAGACGTGTGGTATCAGTGTGAGTAAGAATGGTGCCAATATACAGACGTGTGGTATCAGTGTCAGTAAGAATGGTGCCAATATACAGACGTGTGGTATCAGTGTGAGAAAGAATGGTGCCAATATACAGACTTCACTTAGGTCGTCAATTATTCTGTATTATACATGTTTGAAGCAATGACAGACAAGTCACAGTCACGTCCAGGGTCGTGTGTATTAGCTAAACTTTATAAACAATGATTTATTTCATGTCAAGTGTTATTTATATTAGAAATTACAGCTACAATGATTATAAAGTTGATGATTTATGATGGTATCAGTACAAGTTGTGTGTATGTGTCTCATCCCTTCATAATGGGAGGGATATGATTCATGTTGACAAGTTGTGTCCGTGTTCGCTGTATGTCTCACCATGTGTGGCTAGCCGGTCCTGGTTCTATACATCTGTGCTATCTTCGATCTTTCTGTATTAGACATGGTCTAGTTGGAACATTAACAGAGACTGGAGAGAGTGGCTGGCAGTTAGTGATAGACGCTGTCTCATTGTGGATGGGTATTGGTGCATATTGTGTACTTAGACAATAACAGGTACAGTCAAGTTGTACTCAATTACACTAATACAAAATAACTCACACTCAATTTGTGTCCTTTGACTTACTTGTTCACATCAATATTGAGATATAATCAGAGATGTAAGTTTTCAGAATTTCAGATTCTTCTCAGTTTGATATACCATAATTTCCCGCATATAACACGCACCTAGAGTTTTAGAATATGGTAAAAAAGAAAACAACGAAATTCGTAATTTTTGTTCTAGTGAATGGATTTAAAAAAATTAAAAACCTATGTATAGCTAGCCCCCCCCCCTTATTTTCTATTATGAGTTAGTGGGAGTGTAACGTATCAAGAGAAAGGTCTTGGTGTCCCTATTATATAGATCCAGGGAGAACTAAAACCTTGGGTATAAGATGCGCCTGTTTATAAACCTTTTCACCTAGAGTTCTAGAATATGGTCTAAAAATTAGATAACAGTACATATAACTTTAGTTCTAGCATCACAGATTTACAGGATTTTGTAATGAATTCAGAATTTCCATTTGTAGCTTCAGAATTTTTCATGCATCTGGTTTGGTAAAATCTCTGACCTGTGGACGCATTTCTAGGATGCAGGGAAATTCCACAATCTCCCTTCACCCTGATTGGTCCACATATAAATAGAATCATTACCAGGTATGACGACGCGTCAGCTCTGACCAGATCTGACCTGCTCCTACCGGTATATCTCATCACCCTGTGAGCTGCTCACCTGGGTATATAAGAGTAGCCTATGAGCAGCTCCCAGATATCTATCTATCTATCTATCTATCTATCTATCTATCTATCTATCTATCTATCTATCTATCTATCTATCTATTATTCTACACACAACCTCCCTAGTATCTAGAACCTACGACAGGTTGAGCTACAGGCTTAGGGGCAGAGCCTGCACGCTGGCGAGTGTATCATTGTTAATACCTATATGTACACTCTGTCATCATGCAATAAACAAGGATCAAAGAACTTCTCTGGATTCAGTGTTCATTACAACATCAACTTGTAACAGTTCACTGACACGATGGTGGAGAACTCCTCAGAATATCCCACAACATAACCTCTCATAGCCATGAGGTACAGTGAGACCACACCCAAGGGGCCAGTTTCTGAACGTACCTTTACATCACCTGGGCTAGACGCGCCCAACCCACCTGCAGCTGCAGCACACCATTTCCAGAAAGAAAATTCGTCACCTGACGCCTTCAAAATGATCCAGCTATATCCACTAATCAAATCGAGGGACCCTACCCCTGGCAGAAAGGATAGCAGAAGCTATACAGGGTATCATTGTTACTACCTATATGTACACTCTTTCATCATGCAATAAACAAGGATCAAAGAACTTCTCTGGATTCAGTGTTCATTACAACATCAAGTTGTAACGGTTCATTGACACTGAGTTGAGAGATGCTATAAGGCGCAGATGGGTCCTGACTTTTAAAGGTTCAGTTCTGTTCTATATAAAACAGTACCCCACCTGTAAGACGCACCCTGACTTTGGGCTGCTTCTGTAACGCACCTCAGATGGCGCTAGAAGACGGAGATTACTCCAGGGGTGTGTAAGACGCACCCTGACTTTGGGCTGCTTCTGTAAGGCGCCTCAGATGGCGCTAGAAGACGTAGGAAATTACTCCAGGGGCATGTAAGACGCACCCTGACTTTGGGCTGCTTCTGTAAGGCGCCTCAGATGGCGCTAGAAGACGTGGGAGATTACTCCAGGGGCGTGTAAGACGCACCCTGACTTTGGGCTGCTTCTGTAAGGCGCCTCAGATGGCGCTAGAAGACGTAGGAAATTACTCCAGGGGCGTGTAAGACGCACCCTGACTTTGGGCTGCTTCTGTAAGGCGCCTCAGATGGCGCTAGAAGACGTAGGAGATTACTCCAGGGGCGTGTAAGACGCACCCTGACTTTGGGCTTCTGTAAGGCGCCTCAGATGGCGCTAGAAGACAGAGATTACTCCAGGGGCGTGTAAGACGCACCCTGACTTTGGGCTGCTTCTCTAAGGCGCCTCAGATGGTGCTAGAAGACGTGGGAGATTACTCCAGGGGTGTGTAAGACGCACCCTGACTTTGGGCTTCTGTAAGGCGCCTCAGATGGCGCTAGAAGACGGAGATTACTCCAGGGGCGTGTAAGATGCACCCTGACTTTGGGCTGCTTCTGTAAGGCGCCTCAGATGGCGCTAGAAGACGGAGATTACTCCAGGGGCGTGTAAGATGCACCCTGACTTTGGGCTGCTTCTGTAAGGCGCCTCAGATGGCGCTAGAAGACGGAGATTACTCCAGGGGCGTGTAAGATGCACCCTGACTTTGGGCTGCTTCTGTAACGTGCCTCAGATGGCGCTAGAAGACGTAGGAGATTACTCCAGGGGCGTGTAAGACGCACCCTGACTTTGGGCTGCTTCTGTAAGGCGCCTCAGATGGTGCTAGAAGACGTAGGAGATTACTCCAGGGGCGTGTAAGACGCACCCTGACTTTGGGCTGCTTCTGTAACGTGCCTCAGATGGCGCTAGAAGACGTAGGAGATTACTCCAGGGGCGTGTAAGACGCACCCTGACTTTGGGCTGCTTCTGTAACGTGCCTCAGATGGCGCTAGAAGACGTGGGAGATTACTCGGGGGCGTGTGGAGAGGATCATGTTAGATTCACTGGTTTTCAGAATCGCATTTATCAAAGTTATGGATGCGGCTTATATGAAGAGGCCCTACATCTAGTGTTGGAAATAGAGAAGTCCAGATTCATTTTACAAAGTTTATTTATACCCAGACCGTGTATGTCCTCATATTGCTCAATATACAAATAGTACCTCATTATAATGTTTATATTCACAGATACTAAATAGTACCCAATGACCGTATACTTCTGTACATACTGTACTGTGTGTTTACTCTATTAATTTAATGTTATTTAGACCTTGCTTTCTAATCGCTGCATATAGATGTAGTAAAGTGCATTTTGGGGTTTGAGCTAGCTCCTTATAAATGGTAGAGTGTGTCACTACCTCAGCCCAGTACACATATCAGCTGTGCAGTGATCCTACTGAAATAAAACTAGTGAGAGATACCTCCTGACTGAAGACTTTTATTGTTTCTCCTCTTCGGCTACTAACAGGTCAAGCACAACAAGAGTACAACAGTTCATCAAATACTCCGGCACCCTTCGATGATCAACACTCCATTATATCCTCTAGTCCATACAATGGTGACATAATAACTTTATCTCCTCTTCATATTAGGTCTCATCAGCAATAACTCCTAATTACTAAGATCGCTCATTATCATACAGTAGGCAAGGCAGCAGGCAAGTTTGGCCCAATTCAACTCCTAATTAAGCAATGCAGTGTACTCACATGGAGAGTCTTAATTGTTGTTATGATGATCCAACTTTAATGCGGATCCTAAGTCCATACAGGGAGGATCCCTGCATGGAGAGGGAGAGGCCCTTCCCAGGCCTGGAGTCCGTCGATGTTAATTACTGCTGTTAATTTCTATCTCCATTTTATATTAAGTTCATAAGTTGAGACACTATCATTCCCCGGAAGTGTTGTTCTAAGTCCCAACTGCTTATGTCTGAGCAACCTCCAGATCTACTCAGCTTGTGAAAGGTGAGGATGTCACCACTAACAAGTGCATGTTGAATCTCCACTACTATAATGCTCCTTTCCTTAATATGTGTAGGCTACTCCCTGTTGTGATCTAATGGTATCTAGCTGTTAACAGCTTAGATATGAGTGCCCAACTTTCGATGCTGTCTCCATGCTCCCTCTGAACGAACTCCCCGTCTCCTACTCTGAATTCTACAAATATGTTATTCGAGTATTATTATTATCCCGGCGCGCCTGCGCAGAGACATGTATTTGTCTCATGACATCACCATCTCATTTATTTCCCTTTTCATTACTCAACTTTGTAAAGTAGTTATGTCCTAATCTAATATTCTTCTTCCCATTATTCATCATTAATCCCCCAGTTCTACTGGTCCTAAACTAATTATCTCTTTCATTTTCAGATTGGATTTCGGGAGTTTATCTCCTTCATCTCTCGACTGGAGCCATCAAGCCTTCCATCTCAAATCTCATTATGGACCTGAACATGACAATTTATACCTTCCTGTGGAACACGCCATCAACTCTTTTGTCTGTCAATAAACATTAATCACTTTGTCTTGCCTTACTGCCTTTTTCTTCGCCTTTCTACTAAATTGCTTTACATATCCTATCATTGTCAGCACTGCTGGTTACACATTATTATCCATTATGGGTTTCTCTTACACCATCGTACAATACATTATACATTACATACATTATAGTAGCGGTATACAGTGACGAGAGGTGTACATGACGTCATACAAGCTCTGTACATGTCTATCATGTCCACATGTTGGTGAGACCGAGACAAGTCCATGTTACTAACCTCCCCCCTAAGTCATCATGCACACTATATGGTGGAGATGAGTCTGACATCTAAATGTGTACATGTATGTATTTCATGGAATTCCACCACAAATTGAGGTGACATCATCAATGTAACATCTATCAACATGCGGCTCTTACGCCCATCGCCGCATGTCTCCGCCCTCGCGTGGCTGAACACTTTGTAGGAAGGGAGTGTACTTAATTTATGTGGGCGAGTTACTTACCAGGGCTACATTCATGCATCATTCTGATCCTCTTGGAGGGTCGGCATGATGCATGAATGTAGCCATGGCGAGTTACTCACCAGGGCTACATTCATGCATCATGCTGATCCTCTTGGAGGGTCGGCATGATGCATGAATGTAGCCATGGCGAGTTACTCACCAGGGCTACATTCATGCATCATGCTGATCTTCTTGGAGGGTCGGCATGATGCATGAATGTAGCCATGGCGAGTTACTCACCAGGGCTACATTCATGCATCATTCTGATCCTCTTGGAGGGTCGGCATGATGCATGAATGTAGCCATGGCGAGTTACTCACCAGGGCTACATTCATGCATCATGCTGATCTTCTTGGAGGGTCGGCATGATGCATGAATGTAGCCATGGCGAGTTACTCACCAGGGCTACATTCATGCATCATTCTGATCCTCTTGGAGGGTCGGTATGATGCATGAATGTAGCCATGGTGATCAGACACGCCAGCACTTCATATCAAAAGGATCATCAGTTGATGCGGTTGCCATGGCAAAAAGCGGATGATCTCCTGTCCGCTCAGCTATACCCGTACTCCCCGATACAAGCCGATAATGAGACAATGATGCAATCACAATAATGTGTGTAATTTACTGGAATGGTGCTGTAGGTTTACAAAGAGTGTCAGTTTGGGTCTAAGAATGTCTGATATTTTGTACGGCCATCTGTCTACCTCTACATATATACGCGCTACTTCAACAATAACAATCCATCTCCATATATAACAACATATTGCAATATTCACATAATGAACTGGCTCGCAAATTGAACATGATGAATTCTGCATCAAGGATTTAAAGCGACCCATGTCAAGTTTTTCTGCTATAAATCAATTTGCTTTGTATGAACTATCTTGCTTCAAATCACCCCAACACTGAGACACACTGTATTTTTTCTTTTTTAGCAACAAATGAAAACACCCTTATTTTTAAAATTGAAAATGCTTTGACACATGACATTTAAAACAATGAAATATCATTCATATCAACTTTGGCAAATGCGGCTTTCCAGCACAGATAACATGTATAAGGCGCATTCCGCATATACCGTAATCTCTCGCGTATAAGGCGCGTCTTATACGCGAGGTTTTAGTTCTTTCTGGAGTCACAAGGGGGACACCAAGAGCTTTCTTTTGATATGTCACACTCCCTTTAAGTCTTAATATGACATAGGGAAGTTCAGGAGGTCCATGGGTGCTTTAGCTACACATAGCTTTTGAAATTTTCAAAATCCATTCAGTAGAAGAAAAGTTATGAATTTTTTATTTTTTTGACCATTTTCTAAAACTCTAGGTGCGTCTTATATGCGAGGTGCGCCTTATACGCGGGAGATTACGGTAGGATGAACCAAGACTTTTTAGAAAATGGTCAGTACCTAGACCTAGAGTGTAAAATATCAAAAGAATGGTCTTAATCTCCCCCTTGTGGATCCAGGGGGAACTAAAACCTCGTGTATAAGATGCCCCTTACACACAGGAGATTACGGTAATAATGTTTACCCTGTAAGACCTACCGTAAATTCCCTCGTATAAGCGGCACCTCTCGTATAAGCCACACCCTGACTTTAGGAGAATGCTATAAGGTGTATATGAGGCCTGAAGTTTGGTGGTTTAGTACTGTTCCATAGTTCTATATACCCTCATAAAAGCCGCACCCCGGGCTTCCCTAGCCCACTTAAAAGGGTCTGTATCTCCTCTTTCCTATCCCCTCAGGATGTGTGTGGTGCACATATGCGTGGGCACTGACACATTCCCTTGTGAAATTGTGTAATGTTGTTCTCGCCATGAATATGACCTTAGCTGTTGAAATGGCGTTAAAACATCTATTACTCACTCACTAAAAGCCGCACCCAGACTGTGGGCTCAACCTATAAGCTTAATTTAGATTTGGATTCTGGTATATTAAGCCGTGGCTTATACGAGAGGATTTACGGTAGTTATTGACCAAAGCGGGCTGCCAATGTACAACTGAGGAATGTTTGACATTATGGACAATGACCTCACATTCTATACCACTTAGTACCTACCATGAAAGTAACATCACAGAGCACCAGAACTGACTATATGATGTGACGCATGTAAAATATGTGTCATAAATGTCACGGTGGATTTACATATTGAACGCAGTATGGAAATATAAACCAAGCTAATCCCAATTTGTGCAATTTTACATCATTCTGCTGCCCGCCCTTGTACACTCCTTGTACATGTACATATACCTTATTAGATATGATAAGCTCAGTCTGTGGTCGGTTTGTGGGTGGGAGTTTGACATTCGGGAGGATGCGACGTTATAGTACTATTAAGTAGTTATGTGTAGAGTAAATTACTGATTACTACAAGAAGTGAGCTGACATATATACATTATGTCTACAAGCTATGTCTACATGAATAACGATATGTACAAATGGCACACAGATATACAGCACAAAGTGACTATAAGACATGAAGTGAGCTGACATATATATGCCATGTCTACATGAATAACGTTATGTATAAATAACGCATATACACCACAAAGTTAGAATTATCTGACTAATAGGCCGGGCTATAAGTTAAGTAACAATCTGCATTAAATGCTTTACCCCGTCCATGGCAGTGGTCAACACTACCATCTACATACACCAACACAGTCCTATGGTACCTAGCGTAAAACCAGTCCTATGGTACCTAGCGTAAAACCAGTCCTACGGTACCTAGCTTGAAACCAGTCATACGGTACCTAGTGTGAAACCAGTCATACGGTACCTAGCATAAACCAGTCATACAGTACCTAGCATGAAACCAGTCCTATGGTACCTAGCGTAAAACCAGTCCTACGGTACCTAGCGTAAAACCACATGTATACGCCTCTGCTTATAAACCATTTCAGAGGCCTATTAATTCCAGGTCTCTGGTATGGCTTATAACATTGTTCCAAAGTCAGGGTGTGACTTAGGTATGTCATCGATATTCACAATATCTAAATATCGGCAATATTGTGATGCTGAATATCGTATCGACATTATCATCATATCGATGTATTATTACTTACTTTCTCAAATTATATATTTCTCTAGTAAAATCCTTGGACAGAACAGATAAAATGGACGTATTTGGTATCAAATTAAAGCTTATGACAACAGCAATGCAATGGAATATAGGCTACTCGATTTATTCTTATTTTCGGTGATGTGTTTGATCTAGTAAATGCCCTGTAATCTACTGCTTAGAAATATTTTAACTTAAAATATCTCAGATATTCATACCATCCAACAATCCTTGTCTGACAACCTAATAGAATAACCAGGAAGGAAAAGTTTTTGCTGCTCCCTGTTAACCCCCTCCCTCCCACTGAAACATGACGAATACCAATATCACTACTATGTTAGAATGAAAGATCTAAAAAAGATATTGATATTTGCCAATTCTTTGATGATACATTGGAGGATCTTTTTAGATGCTACTTTGCCACACGATACAGCCATTTTGAAAGTTCATCTTCTCTATTGAGGTTTTGAGGTTAAACAACGTAGGAAGTCTACATTCTCTTTACTATGGCTTCACCACAAGAATGAATGTATCTAACTATTGCAATAAATCGCGATATCTAAACCAAAAATCGTGATAATCGTCATCGGAAAAAAGTGCATGTCAATTACATCCCTAGTGTGACTTAATATGCTTATATGCAGGGTTTTATCATGTCTATACAGCCTTCATAACAGTGACCAACACTACCATTCACAAACCCTAAACTGTACACGGCATCCAGCCACACATGGTACTTCATATCACCAGAACTCATCAAAACATGTCACGGCGCCATCTTCGACATATCGATTTATCAGCGGTACCTAACATTCTCTTAAAACTCATACTGACCATATACCAATTACGTGACCTCATACTGACCATATACCAGACACGTGACCTCATACTGACCATATACCAGACACGTGACCTCATACTGACCATATACCAGACACGTGACCTCATACTGACCATACACCAGACACGTGACCTCATACTGACCATATACCAGACACATGACCTCATACTGACCATATACCAGACACATGACCTCATACTGACCACATACCAGACACATGACCTCATACTGACCATATACCAGACACATGACCTCATACTGACCATATACCAATTACGTGACCTCATACTGACCATATACCAGACACGTGACCTCATACTGACCATATACCAGACACATGACCTCATACTGACCATATACCAGACATGTGACCTCATACTGATCATATACTAGACACGTGACCTCATACTGACCATATACCAGACACATGACCTCATACTGACCATATACCAGACATGTGACCTCATACTGATCATATACTAGACACGTGACCTCATACTGACCATATACCAGACACATGACCTCATACTGACCACATACCAGACACGTGACCTCATACTGACCATATACCAATTACGTGACCTCATACTGACCATATACCAGACACGTGACCTCATACTGACCATACACCAGACACATGACCTCTTACTGACCATATACCAGACACATGACCTCATACTGACCATATACCAGACACATGACCTCATACTGACCATATACCAATTACGTGACCTCATACTGACCATATACCAGACACATGACCTCATACTGACCACATACCAGACACATGACCTCTTACTGACCATATACCAGACACATGACCTCATACTGACCATATACCAGACATGTGACCTCATACTGACCATATTCCAGACACGTGACCTCATACTGACCATATACCAGACACATGACCTCATACTGACCACATACCAGACACATGACCTCTTACTGACCATATACCAGACACATGACCTCATACTGACCATATACCAGACATGTGACCTCATACTGATCATATACTAGACACGTGACCTCATACTGACCATATACCAGACACGTGACCTCATACTGACCATATACCAATTACGTGACCTCATACTGACCATATACCAGACACGTGACCTCATACTGACCATACACCAGACACATGACCTCTTACTGACCATATACCAGACACATGACCTCATACTGACCATATACCAGACATGTGACCTCATACTGATCATATACCAGACACGTGACCTCATACTGACCATATACCAATCACGTGACCTCATACTGACCATATACCAGACACGTGACCTCATACTGACCACATACCAGACATGTGACCTCATACTGACCACATACCAGACACGTGACCTAATACTGACCATATACCAGACACTTGACCTCATACTGACCACATACCAGACACGTGACCTCATATTGACCACATACCAGACACGTGACCTCATACTGACCACATACCAGACATGTGACCTCATACTGACCACATACCAGACACATGACCTCATACTGACCATATACCAGACACGTGACCTCATACTGACCATATACCAGACACGTGACCTCATACTGACCATACACCAGACACATGACCTCATACTGACCATATACCAGACACATGACCTCATACTGACCATACACCAGACACATGACCTCATACTGACCATATACCAGACACATGACCTCATACTGACCATATACCAATTACGTGACCTCATACTGACCACATACCAGACACGTGACCTCATACTGACCATACACCAATCACGTGACCTCATACTGACCACATACCAGACACGTGACCTCATACTGACCATACACCAGACACGTGACCTCATACTGACATATACCAGACACATGACCTCATACTGACCATATACCAATCACTACATTTGTTATCAGATGGATGTTAGTGACCATTTGGACACCTCAACTACCCAATTTTATTGTTTTCCTTGTGTGTCGGGCATCTTGGTTTAGGAAACACAGGGATCCAGGCCATATATGGTCAATTTTGATCTTAAAAAGTTATCAGATGGATGTTAGTGACCATTGGGACACCTCAACTACCCAATTTTATTGTTTGCCATGTGTGTCGGCCATCTTGGTTTTAGGAAACACAGGGATCCAGGTCATATATGGTCAATTTTGATCTTCAAAAGTTATCAGATGGATGTTAGTGACCATTGGGACACCTCAACTACCTAATTCTTTTTTTTTCCTTGTGTGTCGGCCATCTTGGTTTCAGGAATCACAGGGATCCAGGCCATATATGGTCAATTTTGATCTTCAAAAGTTATCAGATGGATGTTAGTGACCATTGGGACACCTCAACTACCTAATTCTTTTGTTTTCCTTGTGTGTCGGCCATCTTGGTTTCAGGAATCACAGGGATCCAGGCCATATATGGTCAATTTTGATCTTCAAAAGTTATCAGATGGATGTTAGTGACCATTGTGACACCACCACCACCAATACCACCACCACACTACTCCCAACCCTCACACACATTCCCTATTTGCATATTTTAATCCAGGCATAGGTTTACTCCATACTATAGCAATGGGACAGGATTTTACATGGAGAGCGAGGAAGCACCACAATCAGAGCATATATTTAAGTATAGGTCCATTCCAAAGGCCATAGAGTTCATATATAATGATCGTTTTACCTCGGGAATACTTCGGGTATTTCCATAACCGATGAGATACGACCGAAGCTGGTCACGTGACGACAGTTTGGATCGAGCGTCCGTTTTTGGCAGACGGTTTGAAACTTTCAGGTGAGTTTTTGTTGATTTTTCGCCTGTTTACTGCCCCTTTTTTGGGCAGTTTTTGCCCTATTCAGGGGTTTTTGTTCTTGTTTTGCTTCTAGCCAAGGTTACGCCGCTGGGGTACCTTTTTAGCGCTAGAAAATAAAGTTTTTCTCTCAAAGACGGTCGTCGTGTCGGCGGGCCGTAGAGAGAATTTACATTTTTACAACTTCCTGGAGGAATTCCTCTGGAATTCTCTCGTTACAGGAATCTTACAGGAGTTTTTGAGCATTCCCTGATGTTGGCACCTTGTTTGCCTTCAGTTTTCATCTTTTTCGGGCAGTTTTTGTCGATACCGATTGAAAAAATTGTCCGTTGGGGCTCGCCGAGCACCAGCGCCGGAGTTTTGCCGTTACTGCTAGGTGGGTCTACTCCAGG
The DNA here is from genome assembly GCA_949317995.1 of Acholoe squamosa. Taxonomy (NCBI): domain Eukaryota; kingdom Metazoa; phylum Annelida; class Polychaeta; order Phyllodocida; family Polynoidae; genus Acholoe; species Acholoe squamosa. Next base: position 53,737,853 of record OX439052.1, read on the forward strand.
TACATGTTTTTAGTCCTGCTCTAAGTACTTACCGCTCGGCGAGTTTCGCCGTTACCGCTAAGCGGGTCTGCTCCAGGTACATGGTCTAGTCCTGCTCTAAGTACATACTGCTCAGCGAGTTTCGCCGTTACCGCTAAGCGGGTCTGCTCCAGGTACATGATCTAGTCCTGCTCTAAGTACATACCGCTCGGCGAGTTCACCGTTGCTTTACCGCTAAGCGGGTCTGCTCCAGGTACATGTATTTAGTCCTACTCTAAGTACATAGCGCTCGGCGAGTGTCGCCGTTGTGTTACCGCTAAGCGGGTCTGTTCCAGGTACATGTTTCTTGTCCTGCTCTAAGTACATAGCGCTCGGCGAGTTTCGCCGTTGTGTTGCCGCTACGCGGGTCTACTTTAGGTACATGCTTCTAGTCCTGCTCTAAGTACACCGCGAATGTCACTAGTCTATAATCTTTTATTTCTGGTCTGTTTCCAGGATGGCAAGTACATCACAGTCCAGTCCCACTGCTGTGGAGAAGGGAAAGAAATCACATAAGAACTCCAGTTCAAGTTCCAGCTCTGCTAGATCTTCATCTAGGCATTCTAAGGATAAGGGGGCTGAGAAAGACACTGTGAGTTCAGTAGACTCTGAGAAGGAGCCTGAAGTTCAAACTACTGAGACTCCCAGTGCTCCTGTGCTGTTGGTCCAGCAGCCACCTCAAAGATGGGCTCCTCCTATGCCCTACTACCAACAGGGTTATGATTACTATCAGGACCCTTATCAGGCGATGGATTATGCCTATGGTATGGATCACATGGCCTACCAGTGTGAACCAGTAGAGGAGGAAGGTCAGGGTTATGTGGTTCTAGGCCCACATGGACAGGCACATGCGTTGTCAGTAGTTGATGATGAGGAGGAAGTGGCTTCTGTGCAAGGTGATTTTGAGGCACAGTCGTCAAAGGCTAAGCCACCTCCAATTGACCATCTCAAGGGGCTAACTGGAAGCCTAGCTGAGAGTATCCAGTCCTACAGACGGGAAAAAGCGGAACTAACCAAGGAAGGCCCCACCGTACATGAAGCCCTCTCTGATGCCATCAATTCCTATTTTGAAGAGACTTATATTGCCCAGGACTTGGAGAAAGCGGCTAAAGAATTTCCTAGGCCTTCAAATGTGCAGAGACTGGTAGCACCTAAGTTAGAGGAAGCAATTTTCAACTCTGAGGCACTTTCCAAGAATGCGGCAGTGCGTATGCTGGATGTATCTCTTCAGACCCTGCAGAAAGGGGTGGTCTCGGCCATTGCAGCTATGGCACCGTTAGGCTCGATGATGTTGGAGAAAGGGCCCGAGGACCAACAACTGGATGCCTTTGGAAGGGATTTCAATAAGGCAACCAGACTACTGGTCAATGTGTGCAATGGGCTATCGGTAAAGAGGAGGGACTTGCTAAAACCTTTCCTTGCTAAGCCCTATGCTAAGGCTCTCACCAAGACCAACATTGATGGGGACCCACAATGGCTTTTTGGAGGCAACCTGGAGGCTCGTATTAAACAACCTGAGGAGGACAAGAAGATCTCAGACAAGGTTCTAGCGTCCAAACGCCCAGGGCCTCAGGATTCTCTTTCCCGGTCTAAGAGGCAGAAGGTCATGGGCACAGCACCTGCTCAAGCCTGGGGACCTAGGCACCCTTATGGACAGAACCACTACTATGTCCAGGGCCCTAGGGGCCGCTACCAGACACATGACCTCATACTGACCATATACCAGACACGTGACCTCATACTGACCATATACCAGACACGTGACCTCATACTGACCATATACCAGACACATGACCTCTTACTGACCATATACCAGACACATGACCTCATACTGACCATATACCAGACACATGACCTCATACTGACCATATACCAGACACATGACCTCATACTGACCATATACCAATTACGTGACCTCATACTGACCACATACCAGACACGTGACCTCATACTGACCATACACCAATCACGTGACCTCATACTGACCACATACCAGACACATGACCTCATACTGACCATACACCAGACACATGACCTCATACTGACCATATACCAGACACATGACCTCATACTGACCATATACCAATTACGTGACCTCATACTGACCACATACCAGACACGTGACCTCATACTGACCATACACCAATCACGTGACCTCATACTGACCACATACCAGACACGTGACCTCATACTGACCATACACCAGACACGTGACCTCATACTGACATATACCAGACACATGACCTCATACTGACCATATACCAATCACTACATTTGTTATCAGATGGATGTTAGTGACCATTTGGACACCTCAACTACCCAATTTTATTGTTTTCCTTGTGTGTCGGGCATCTTGGTTTTAGGAAACACAGGGATCCAGGCCATATATGGTCAATTTTGATCTTAAAAAGTTATCAGATGGATGTTAGTGACCATTGGGACACCTCAACTACCCAATTTTATTGTTTGCCATGTGTGTCGGCCATCTTGGTTTTAGGAAACACAGGGATCCAGGTCATATATGGTCAATTTTGATCTTCAAAAGTTATCAGATGGATGTTAGTGACCATTGGGACACCTCAACTACCTAATTCTTTTTTTTTCCTTGTGTGTCGGCCATCTTGGTTTCAGGAATCACAGGGATCCAGGCCATATATGGTCAATTTTGATCTTCAAAAGTTATCAGATGGATGTTAGTGACCATTGGGACACCTCAACTACCTAATTCTTTTGTTTTCCTTGTGTGTCGGCCATCTTGGTTTCAGGAATCACAGGGATCCAGGCCATATATGGTCAATTTTGATCTTCAAAAGTTATCAGATGGATGTTAGTGACCATTGTGACACCACCACCACCAATACCACCACCACACTACTCCCAACCCTCACACACATTCCCTATTTGCATATTTTAATCCAGGCATAGGTTTACTCCATACTATAGCAATGGGACAGGATTTTACATGGAGAGCGAGGAAGCACCACAATCAGAGCATATATTTAAGTATAGGTCCATTCCAAAGGCCATAGAGTTCATATATAATGATCGTTTTACCTCGGGAATACTTCGGGTATTTCCATAACCGATGAGATACGACCGAAGCTGGTCACGTGACGACAGTTTGGATCGAGCGTCCGTTTTTGGCAGACGGTTTGAAACTTTCAGGTGAGTTTTTGTTGATTTTTCGCCTGTTTACTGCCCCTTTTTTGGGCAGTTTTTGCCCTATTCAGGGGTTTTTGTTCTTGTTTTGCTTCTAGCCAAGGTTACGCCGCTGGGGTACCTTTTTAGCGCTAGAAAATAAAGTTTTTCTCTCAAAGACGGTCGTCGTGTCGGCGGGCCGTAGAGAGAATTTACATTTTTACAACTTCCTGGAGGAATTCCTCTGGAATTCTCTCGTTACAGGAATCTTACAGGAGTTTTTGAGCATTCCCTGATGTTGGCACCTTGTTTGCCTTCAGTTTTCATCTTTTTCGGGCAGTTTTTGTCGATACCGATTGAAAAAATTGTCCGTTGGGGCTCGCCGAGCACCAGCGCCGGAGTTTTGCCGTTACTGCTAGGTGGGTCTACTCCAGGTACATGTTTTTAGTCCTGCTCTAAGTACTTACCGCTCGGCGAGTTTCGCCGTTACCGCTAAGCGGGTCTGCTCCAGGTACATGGTCTAGTCCTGCTCTAAGTACATACTGCTCAGCGAGTTTCGCCGTTACCGCTAAGCGGGTCTGCTCCAGGTACATGATCTAGTCCTGCTCTAAGTACATACCGCTCGGCGAGTTCACCGTTGCTTTACCGCTAAGCGGGTCTGCTCCAGGTACATGTATTTAGTCCTACTCTAAGTACATAGCGCTCGGCGAGTGTCGCCGTTGTGTTACCGCTAAGCGGGTCTGTTCCAGGTACATGTTTCTTGTCCTGCTCTAAGTACATAGCGCTCGGCGAGTTTCGCCGTTGTGTTGCCGCTACGCGGGTCTACTTTAGGTACATGCTTCTAGTCCTGCTCTAAGTACACCGCGAATGTCACTAGTCTATAATCTTTTATTTCTGGTCTGTTTCCAGGATGGCAAGTACATCACAGTCCAGTCCCACTGCTGTGGAGAAGGGAAAGAAATCACATAAGAACTCCAGTTCAAGTTCCAGCTCTGCTAGATCTTCATCTAGGCATTCTAAGGATAAGGGGGCTGAGAAAGACACTGTGAGTTCAGTAGACTCTGAGAAGGAGCCTGAAGTTCAAACTACTGAGACTCCCAGTGCTCCTGTGCTGTTGGTCCAGCAGCCACCTCAAAGATGGGCTCCTCCTATGCCCTACTACCAACAGGGTTATGATTACTATCAGGACCCTTATCAGGCGATGGATTATGCCTATGGTATGGATCACATGGCCTACCAGTGTGAACCAGTAGAGGAGGAAGGTCAGGGTTATGTGGTTCTAGGCCCACATGGACAGGCACATGCGTTGTCAGTAGTTGATGATGAGGAGGAAGTGGCTTCTGTGCAAGGTGATTTTGAGGCACAGTCGTCAAAGGCTAAGCCACCTCCAATTGACCATCTCAAGGGGCTAACTGGAAGCCTAGCTGAGAGTATCCAGTCCTACAGACGGGAAAAAGCGGAACTAACCAAGGAAGGCCCCACCGTACATGAAGCCCTCTCTGATGCCATCAATTCCTATTTTGAAGAGACTTATATTGCCCAGGACTTGGAGAAAGCGGCTAAAGAATTTCCTAGGCCTTCAAATGTGCAGAGACTGGTAGCACCTAAGTTAGAGGAAGCAATTTTCAACTCTGAGGCACTTTCCAAGAATGCGGCAGTGCGTATGCTGGATGTATCTCTTCAGACCCTGCAGAAAGGGGTGGTCTCGGCCATTGCAGCTATGGCACCGTTAGGCTCGATGATGTTGGAGAAAGGGCCCGAGGACCAACAACTGGATGCCTTTGGAAGGGATTTCAATAAGGCAACCAGACTACTGGTCAATGTGTGCAATGGGCTATCGGTAAAGAGGAGGGACTTGCTAAAACCTTTCCTTGCTAAGCCCTATGCTAAGGCTCTCACCAAGACCAACATTGATGGGGACCCACAATGGCTTTTTGGAGGCAACCTGGAGGCTCGTATTAAACAACCTGAGGAGGACAAGAAGATCTCAGACAAGGTTCTAGCGTCCAAACGCCCAGGGCCTCAGGATTCTCTTTCCCGGTCTAAGAGGCAGAAGGTCATGGGCACAGCACCTGCTCAAGCCTGGGGACCTAGGCACCCTTATGGACAGAACCACTACTATGTCCAGGGCCCTAGGGGCCGCTACCCTGCTCCGCGCCATCAATACACTCAGCCGAGATTTCAAGTGGCTCATGGCTACAGGCAGACTTACTCTCAGAATTACCAGACACAAGGCCAGGGTTACCGCTTCAAAGCACCTCGTCCTCAGGGCCAAGGTCAGCAGCAGCAAGCTCAACAGGGTTTTTCCAAGAAGGGGCCCAAGTAGGACAGGTGAGTCCCTTCCCACTACATAACACTGTCCAATCCTTTCAAGGGGGTAACATTCTGAAATGTGCTGATGCTTGGTTTAAACTCACCAAAGACCCTTGGATCTTAGCCATGTCTCAGGGTGTCACCATTGACTTTAATGCCTTACCATCCCAGGACTGGGTGCCTCCTCCATATAAACTTGATCCGGTAGAGGTGGCCTTTATGGATAAGGAAGTAGATAAAATGGTAGCTAAGGGTATTATTGAGTTTACAGTACATGAACAGGGTGAATTCATCTCCAATGTTTTCCTGCGTCCCAAGCCCAATGGGGATTACAGGCTTATATTGGATTTGACAGATATGAACAAGCAGGTCATGTATGAGCATTTTAAGATGGCCTCCCTACAAACTGCTGTGGACCTTGTCACCCCTAATTGTTTTATGGGGAGTGTAGATTTAAAGGATGCCTATTACTCTATTCCTGTACGAGAAGATTATCGTAAATTTCTGAAGTTCAGGTGGAATGGGGTCCTCTACCAGTTTGTAGGGATGCCAAACGGTCTTTCATGTGCACCAAGAGTATTCACTAAGTTGCTCACTCCCCCCTTCGCAAAGCTAAGGGAGGAGGGACACATCTGTTTCCCCTACATTGACGATTCTTTTATTATGCATGAGTCAAAAGAAGGTTGTGAGCAATCTATCAGGAAAGTGTGTGAAACCCTGGATGGGTTAGGCTTTGTAATTCACCCAGATAAGTCAGCCTTTGTAGCCTCACAAAGGGTGATCTTCTTGGGTTTTTGGATTGACTCTGTGGATATGTCAATATATCCAACTCAGGAGAAGGTAGACAAATTCATGTCAGAGTCCTACTTGCTGCTGGGGAAAGTCAAGCCAAAAATCAGGGAGGTTGCATCTCTCATAGGTCTTATGGTAGCTTACTCGGCAGGAGTTCAATATGGGCCTGCACATATTAAAGGACTTGAGAAATGCAAGAATGAGTGGTTAGCCTACCGAAAAGGGAATTTTGATGCAAAAATGGTACTTTCCAAGGATGCTATACAGGACATACCAACTGCTAAGAAGGCACTGGATGTAGGTCCACCAGAGTTTGAATTGTATACGGATGCATCGGATGACGGCTGGGGTGCACACAGGGGGAACGTCAGAACTAATGGCAGATGGCTTCCCTCTGAGGTGGACTTCCACACCAACATCCACGAGACCATGGCAATAGAATATGGGCTAAAATCGTTGTGTAAAGTGAGAGGGGCTCATATTAGGGTCATGACAGATAATACCACGGCACTTGCATATGTGAGACATATGGGAGGGCTGCAGTCTCCAATGTGTAATTTGGTCTCAAGAAACATCTGGAACTGGTGTGAGTCTAGAGGGATCTGGTTGACAGCGGCTCATGTGCCGGGAGTGGATAATGTCATCGCTGATCATGAGTCACGCCAGTTCCAAGATGAGACTGAGTGGGAGATAAATGACTCAATTTTTGAAATCATTTGTGAAAGGTTTGGGAGGCCTCAGGTGGACATGTTCGCCTCTAGAACAAATTGTAAAGTTCAATGTTTTGTGTCACGTAGGCCAGAACCAGAATCATGGAAAGTTGACTCTTTCTCATTCACATGGCCTAATAAGCTCTTATATTGTTTTCCTCCGTTCAGCATTGCAGGCCGAGTGCTTCAACGCATACTGAGGGCAGGGGCAAGGGCAATCCTCGTGATGCCGGATTGAGAGAGTCAACCCTGGAAGGCAAAAGCCCACAAGTATGCGGTGGACTACGTACGGTTCCGCAAGAGAAAGAACAACCTACTACCTCATGGGGCCCCTACAAGCCTACAGTTCATAGGAAGTCTACCAATTATAGCTTTCCTCTTCTGAGGCGACGCCTCCAAAAGGAAGGGTATGACAAGGCTTCCATTGACCTTATGATAAAAGCTTGGAGACCATCTACAAGGAAACTTTATACGACTTACATAAACAAATGGATAGTTTTCTGTGTTGAACGGGGTTATAATTGGATGAAGGGCACTATGCCACAAGTGTGTAAATTTATGAGAACTTTGTATGACTCGGGAGTAGGTCACGGGGTTATGAATGTGGCATGATGTGCTTTGGGAACCCTGTTACCACAGGTAGATGGGGCGCCTATTGGGCAACATCCAAACATTTGCCATATGGTGAAGGGTACATACGAAGATAGACCTAGTGGACCAAGGTATGACACGTTTTTGGGATGTTACAAAGGTATTCAAGTTGTTCAAAAGTTGGGGGGATAACAGTTCTTTGTCACTTAAGAAGTTATCGTTGAAACTAGCTGTCTTAATTTTGCTTGTCACATCTCAAAGAGGGCAGACAATCTTAGCGTTAAGGACAGATGAACTGTCTTGGGAAGACAGGAATGCTGTCTTCAGACTCAGTACTCTGTTAAAGTCTAACAGAGTGGGTGACCCTTTAAACACTGTGGTCTTGAGACCCTACATACTAAATGAAAAGCTCTGTGTGGTCAGCACCCTCAAGGCATATCTCTATAGGAGGCAAAAGGTCCGTGAAAAGTCTGAACGACTTAGGAGGAAGCTGAACCTTCCACCTCTTGAGAATCCACTGCAGCTCCTTATGAGTTACATTTCGCCTCATGACGGAATCAGTAGGGATACCCTGGCCAGGTGGACCATTGCCACTCTAGACATGGCTGAGATTGACACTTCACGTTGGAAGGCCCACTCTACTCGGGGGGCCTCAGCTTCAGCTTCCACCAAGGTAGGATCCTGCTTAAACGCCGTAATGCGCCTGGCAGGGTGGAAGTCAGCTGACTCATATCGGAAATTCTACAACAAGCCCATCGAGATTGATACAGAGCATGTAGCTACAAACTTGCTGAGACTAGCAGATTAGGTTTCTTGAACGTTCAAATGTATGGGTTATCTGGTGTATGAATTGCATTGGTTGGTTATTTGACTACTCCAGATTACTAGTGTATTGTGCTTTAACCAAGTTGGTTATGACAAAGATCAGAGAATTAAAGGTGTTGAATTGATTCTGTTTTGGTCTTGGTCAATTATTAAATTGATATAATTGAGAATTATTGATAATAGCCAAAAATCTTTATGACTAGAAAAACACATTGGCTTTCAACATCTCATCGGTTACGGAAATACCCGAAGTATTCCCGAGGTAAAATTTTGGAATTTTGGGAAACTTACCATAGGGTACCGGAGGGAAGTTGAAGTAAAACTTCTTATTTTACCGAGGGAATACGGGGTATTGGAGGAACAGATGCCCTTCCCACCCTACCCGTTTTCTTTCGAGGTCATTATTATTATATGAAAAATTGAAATGTCTAATCTGGTTGTTTCCAGAAAATTGTGTGTGTTTTTCTACTCATAGATTTTAGGTTTTCAAGTCTGTCGTCACGTGACCAGCTTCGGTCGTATCTCATCTGTTCCTCCAATACCCCGTATTCCCTCGGTAAAATAAGAAGTTTTACTTCAACTTCCCTCCGGTACCCTACGGTAAGTTTCCCAAAATTCCAAAATTTTTCCTTGGATCATAATAGGAATATGCACGGCATTACAGCATTGCTGTGTTTACTTTCCTGAAAGTATGTTATAGATTAATAAATTGCAAAACACACAACATATGAAGGGCTTTTAGATTCCATATTAAAATAATATTCGTTCTGAAAATTTTGATCTAAGATCATATTAAAAATGTTGTAAATCACCTCTATACTTCTTAGAACATGATATGAATATGCACGGCATTATAGCTTTGCTGTGTTTACTTTGCTGAAAATATGGGATAAATTTCTAATCCGGGAAACGCACTGCAATTTAACTGCTTTTAGAATTGATATTAAACTCAGAATTGATCGTCAAATTTAAATATGAAATCCTAATATCTTGATCATAGATGACAGATCCTAAATTGAATCCTCTCAAGTGCATCCTTAACACTAAATTCTCAATTGAATCCTTAACATAATCTCCTAACCATTGACCCCTTGTATGTGTCAATGGCTTCAATCTCCTTAAGGGTTTGTGCCCTGGTGAGAGTGGTCAGAAAGAATTTACTTTGCGCATCTGCAGCAGGAGAACACTGGGAGGATGGGACGCCAATCCTTTCTGCTAAATTCTGACCCACCTCTGAGAAAAACTTATTTATGACCTCAGCTGTGGTGGCAGAGTCAATGGGCTCACCATTCGCGTCCAAAAGACATAACCAAGGGCGAGCAGTTCTTTTAGGCATTATTTCAGAAATGATTTCCCAGAATTTCTTGGGATCATTTTTATATCTTTTACCTATCTTTTGCCTATCCTCCTCCAGTCCAGACCTGCAAGCTGCCTTAAAAGCAGCATCCCTCTCTCTATACCTCTCAAGGAGCTCATGGGACAGCCAAGCAGGCCTATTTTGCCTTATTTTGAATGTTTTAATAGGAAAGAGCTTATCAGCTCTCCCTTGGATGACTTCATCCATAATATCCCATGCTTTATTTACATCTTGTATCTCAAAAAAGTGTTCCCAATTTCTGGTACCAAGCTTGGCCCAGATAGCACCCCGATCATACTGACAATAGGACCTGCTGTTATCTCTTCCTTAAGGTTAGAGTTTCTTGGTTTCTTAAATCTGATATAGGTAGGAACATGATCAGAAATATTAAGATAAAGGGTGCCTGACTCGGCTGTGTAGGTTCATCAATGTTAGCGTCAGTAAGTATCTGATCTAACACATGTGTAGGGTGGTAGAAAGGCCTTGTAGGTTCATCAATGTTGGCGTCAGTAAGTATCTGATCTAACACATGTGTAGGGTGATAGAAAGGCTGAGTAGGTTCATCAATGTTGGCGTCAGTAAGTATCTGATCTAACACATGTGTAGGGTGATAGAAAGGCCTTGTAGGTTCATCAATGTTGGAGTCAGTAAGTATCTGATCTAACACATGTGTAGGGTGGTAGAAAGGCCTTGTAGGTTCATCAATGATGGAGTCAGTAAGTATCTGATCTAACGCATGTGTAGGGTGGTAGAATTGCTGAGTAGGTTCATCAATGATGGAGTCAGTAAGTATCTGATCTAACACATGTGTAGGGTGGTAGAAAGGCCTTGTAGGTTCATCAATGTTGGCGTCAGTAAGTATCTGATCTAACACATGTGTAGGGTGATAGAAAGGCTGAGTAGGTTCATCAATGATGGAGTCAGTAAGTATCTGATCTAACACATGTGTAGGGTGGTAGAAAGGCCTTGTAGGTTCATCAATGTTGGCGTCAGTAAGTATCTGATCTAACACATGTGTAGGGTGATAGAAAGGCTGTGTAGGTTCATCAATGTTAGCTTCAGTAAGTATCTGATCTAACACATGTGTAGGGTGATAGAAAGGCCTTGTAGGTTCATCAATGTTGGAGTCAGTAAGTATCTGATCTAACACATGTGTAGGGTGATAGAAAGGCCTTGTAGGTTCATCAATTTACCCAAACAAGTGATGCGTTTTACAGATATCATCCCTCCCCCCTGCGCCAGAGGCGCAGAGAACTTTAACTATGGTCAGAAAGCCAATGTGGACTAAAATTAAGCTTTAAGTTCTGTAACCCATTTGAACTAGCAAGGCCAGTACTGCGCTCTTAAGGGGGGGCGGCTAGCACGGCGATTCGCAACATGGGTACCAGTTCAAATATTGTTAATAAAATCATGGGACCCAGCAGAAAAATTGTGACGCCCTGATTGGATAAGGGGTGGTCATGTGACTTGCTAAAGCGGGTATGTCTTTAATAGTCATGCTGGACCCCTTTTAAATATTGTTTGACAGATTGTACTTTTACATTTTTTTCTCTTCTTTGCTCTGCAGGGTGTAGGATGGATCTACGACGTGTGAAGAATGAGGAGAAACTGAACCTGTGTAAGAAATATTACTATGGTGAGTACATGTAGAAATATTACTATGGTGAGTACATGTAGAAATATTACTATGGTGAGTACATGTGTGATTATTACTATGGTGAGTACATGTGTGAATATTACTATGGTGAGTACATGTGTGAATATTACTATGGTGAGTACATGTGTAAATATTACTATGGTGAGTACATGTGTAAATATTACTATGGTGAGTACATGTGTGAATATTACTATGGTGAGTACATGTAGAAATATTACTATGCTGAGTACATGTGTAAATATTACTATGGTGAGTACATGTAGAAATATTACTATGGTGAGTACATGTAGAAATATTACTATGGTGAGTACATGTGTGAATATTACTATGGTGAGTACATGTAGAAATATTACTATGGTGAGTACATGTGTGAATATTACTATGGTGAGTACATGTGTGAATATTACTATGGTGAGTACATGTGTAAATATTACTATGGTGAGTAAATGTGTAAATATTACTATGGTGAGTACATGTAGAAATATTACTATGGTGAGTACATGTGTGAATATTACTATGGTGAGTACATGTAGAGATATTACTATGGTGAGTACATGTGTGAATATTACTATGGTGAGTACATGTATGAATATTACTATGGTGAGTACATGTGTGAATATTACTATGGTGAGTACATGTATGAATATTACTATGGTGAGTACATGTAGAAATATTACTATGGTGAGTACATGTAGAAATATTACTATGGTGAGTACATGTATGAATATTACTATGGTGAGTACATGTGTAAATATTACTATGGTGAGTACATGTAGAAATATTACTATGGTGAGTACATGTGTGAATATTACTATGGTGAGTACATGTGTATATATTACTATGGTGAGTACATGTGTAAATATTACTATGGTGAGTACATGTAGAAATATTACTATGGTGAGTACATGTGTGAATATTACTATGGTGAGTACATGTGTATATATTACTATGGTGAGTACATGTGTAAATATTACTATGGTGAGTACATGTAGAAATATTACTATGGTGAGTACATGTGTAAATATTACTATGGTGAGTACATGTAGAAATATTACTATGGTGAGTACATGTAGAAATATTACTATGGTGAGTACATGTAGAAATATTACTATGGTGAGTACATGTATGAATATTACTATGGTGAGTACATGTGTAAATATTACTATGGTGAGTACATGTAGAAATATTACTATGGTGAGTACATGTAGAAATATTACTATGGTGAGTACATGTAGAAATATTACTATGGTGAGTACATGTAGAAATATTACTATGGTGAGTACATGTGTGAATAATACTATGGTGAGTACATGTGTAAATATTACTATGGTGAGTACATGTAGAAATATTACTATGGTGAGTACATGTAGAAATATTACTATGCTGAGTACATGTGTAAATATTACTATGGTGAGTACATGTGTGAATATTACTATGGTGAGTACATGTAGAAATATTACTATGGTGAGTACATGTGTGAATATTACTATGGTAAGTACATGTAGAAATATTACTATGGTGAGTACATGTGTGAATATTACTATGGTGAGTACATGTAGAAATATTACTATGGTGAGTACATGTAGAAATATTACTATGGTGAGTACATGTAGAAATATTACTATGCTGAGTACATGTGTAAATATTACTATGGTGAGTACATGTGTAAATATTACTATGGTGAGTACATGTAGAAATATTACTATGGTGAGTACATGTGTGAATATTACTATGGTGAGTACATGTGTAAATATTACTATGGTGAGTACATGTGTAAATATTACTATGGTGAGTACATGTGTAAATATTACTATGGTGAGTACATGTAGAAATATTACTATGGTGAGTACATGTAGAAATATTACTATGCTGAGTACATGTGTAAATATTACTATGGTGAGTACATGTGTAAATATTACTATGGTGAGTACATGTATGAATATTACTATGGTGAGTACATGTAGAAATATTACTATGGTGAGTACATGTATGATTATAACTATGGTCAGTACCGTAATCTCCCGCGTATAAGGCGCGTCTTATACGCCAAACAAAATGCTGCTGAGTCTTATACGTGGGAGGGACATTGCCTTGGGTTTGGGTTGCGCCTTATAGGGGGGGGGGGTATTTTTACTATAGAACAGTACTACATTAACAATAGTCTGCCCTTAGAGGTGCGCCTTATACGTGGACTTGCATTCTCTGAGTTGGGGGTGTGCCTTATATGCAAGGTGCGCCTTATACGCAGGAGATTACGGTGCATGTATAAATATTACTATGGTGAGTGCATGTATGAATATTAGGCCACACCAAAAAAATAAGTCTACGGATTTCCCTCTCCATATTTTCGGAAATACAAATTTTTTTTTTCTTTGAAAAACATCTCGTCTACGGATTTCGCTCGCTTCACTTTCTACAAGTTTACTTTTAAAATAAAAAAATTTTCGGTCGCCTCACTTCTCCAGCAAAGAATCCATTGGACGCCAAAAAATTCTAAAAAAAAAAGAGAAAAATTCGCTCGCTCGCACCATTCTTTTTCAAAACCAAAATCCGTAGACCAACTTATTCTTTTTGGTGTGGCCTTACTATGGTGAGTACATGTATGAATATTACTATGATGAGTATATGTAGAAATATTACTAAATAGACAAAAGTTCATGAGTATTGGGTATGCAGAGATGCCACTTTTCCTTGTTTACCAGGAATTCCTGGTTTTCATTTCAAGATTTCTGTATTAGATTATGTTAAATTCCTGGGAAAATGTGTCCAAAGTTCAGTTTTCCTGGTTTTTGTCGGCCAGTGAGTGGCATCTCTGGGTATGTCTGAGGGTTATCTCAGAAGGCGAAACTTTTGAAATTAAATGGTCATTTGGGCTGCTGTTACTTGCCGTGAGATACAGGTAATGGTTATCGACAGGGGGTGTGACATACAAAACTCTTAGGTTAAGCCTATGGGCCCTTCATATTCCACTACTCCAAACATGAAATAAATAATCAAATGTCAACGGTGAGGCCTGTCCGTATTCAATGAAGCCTTATCATTGAATACAATGCTAAAATATCCCATGGGGAGTTGACATTTACATTTATGTCATGGCCTCTGGGATTAATTTGCTCTTAGATAAAGAACAACAACACAGCCTTGTTCAAAATCCAAGATGGCAGAGACCCATTGAATACGTCCACATAGTATTCCATCCCCTATTGAATACGGTGTGCTCAGTACTGTTCTATAGTAACGATCATGTCTGCCATGACATCGATTTTTTAAGACAAACATGTATGTTTAAACTTTTTTGGGCAATTTGAATTAAGTCTGTGAGTCACTGACACAAGTTGGGACACAAGGGGAGGGGGGGATCTGACCTACCCCACTTCCATCTTTTTTTTCAGCATATTACGTGAAATGCACCACCTTTTCAATGCGTTACAATACTTTCAAACTGCAGGTGGCTTTGCTCTGCTGCCCTTTCTGTGGTTCATCAACACTGTATGGTTCTTCAGGGAGGCCTTCTTCAAGGAGAATTATGAACAACAATCACAAATACGGACATGTAAGTATGGCTTATGAGATTAGCTAAAAGAAGGGGTGCGGCTTATAGGATTAGCTAAAAGAAGGGTTGCGGCTTAAAGGATTAGCTAAAAGAAGGAGTGCGGCTTATAGGATTAGCTAAAAGAAGGGGTGCGGCTTAAAGGATTAGCTAAAAGAAGGGGTGCGGCTTATAGGGTTATCTAAAAGAAGGGGTGCGGCTTAAAGGATTAGCTAAAAGAAGGAGTGCGGCTTATAGGATTAGGTAAAAGAAGGGGTGCGGCTTATAGGATTAGGTAAAAGAAGGGGTGCGGCTTATAGGATTAGGTAAAAGAAGGGGTGCGGCTTATAGGATTAGGTAAAAGAAAGGGTGTGGCTTATAGGATTAGGTAAAAGAAGGGGTGCGGCTTATAGGATTAGGTAAAAGAAGGGGTGCGGCTTAAAGGATTAGGTAAAAGAAGGGGTGCAGCTTATAGGATTAGGTAAAAGAAGGGGTGCAGCTTATAGGATTAGGTAAAAGAAGGGGTGTGGCTTATAGGATTAGGTAAAAGAAGGGGTGTGGCTTATAGGATTAGGTAAAAGTAGGGTTGCGGCTTATAGGATTAGGTAAAAGAAGGGGTGCGGCTTATAGGATTAGGTAAAAGAAGGGGTGCGGCTTATAGGATTAGGTAAAAGAAGGGGTGCGGCTTATAGGATTAGGTAAAAGAAGGAGTGCGGCTTATAGGATTAGGTAAAAGAAGGGGTGCGGCTTATAGGATTAGGTAAAAGAAGGGGTGCGGCTTATAGGATTAGCTAAAAGAAGGTGTGTGGCTTATAGGATGGTATGTACCACTAGAGAACAATTCTAAAACTACAATTTTCAATGAAAAGATGAGGCTTATAGTCCCCTCTCAATGCGGGAGTGCAGCTTATATGAGGGTGTGGCTTATTCAAAAGAATTTACGGTATATAGCTTATATATTTCCGCAATAACTTTCCTCTCATGTTTAAGAGATTAAAGATGTAATGAGTACATGAAGGTGTCATATCACATTGACGCCGTGATGTTTAAATTTCTCTCTGCGTATAATAGCTACATGTTTACTATCAACTACAGACGTGATACAGTCCATGATGATATGGACTTATATATTATTGTGTGATAGCCATGTGTTCTATATTTACTACAGACGTTATACGGTCCATGATAGGCGCTATAATATGGACAGGCGTCATCGTGGCCTGGGTCACAGTGTTCCAGTTAAATCGAGCCTCGTGGGGCGAGGTCGGTGACAGACTCTCCTTTGTTATACCACGCGGGATTCCATGAACAAGGTGTATTTATAGATATAAAGTGGTTTTATAAAGTATGTTACGGCATTTATCTTAAGTTGTCTGAAAGTTTCTGAATGTAAAGCGCTATATCATGATGTTAACGTTGCTGCATTGAGAAGAGAGAAATGAGGATCTTGTTTTATAACTTGGTACATGTATAATATTCTACCAGATGGTAGTACTACCTGGTAGGTTATACAGATCATGTTCTACTGTGATATTGTAATATACACAGTTCTCAACCCTTTAAAAGCTAATAGCGAATTAATGCATTATGGCCCTTGGTCGTCTAGCTGTATGAATGCCGTCCTGACGGGTCACGTGATGCAGTAGCAGATCCAGGATTTTGAAAAGGAGGGGGCACCCTATTTTGAGCTAAATTTTAAGTTTAATATAAGAAAACAAACCCTTAGCTACCGTAATCTCCCGCGTAGAAGGCACACCCCCAACTCAGAGAAGGCCAGTTCGCGTAGAAGGTGCACCTAATCCTTCTGAATTGATTTTTATAAAACCCCGCGTATAAGGCGCACCCCCAACTAAGGGAGGCTGATCCGCATATAAGGCTAAACCAGAAGGGGTAGGTCAAGCCTTCTCCCAAAGTTATTTTCTTTCCCAACATCCCAACTAGTCATGTATTTTCTTTAACCAAAGAAAGGGTGTAGCTGATACCATGGTGCTCTAAATACCCTTAAACTGCTGAATGAAACATGCCATTCTGCTCACCATAAAAGTGTTTGGAAATGTGTGTACACCCAACTCACTGAAAGCTTTGTTAATTACACTATTGACCTTTTTATCTAGAGAATCCATGCAGAATTATAATCAATAATCCTGCCATAGTGTGTGCTGCAACCTGGTGTTATTCTAGGAATCATTTAACTCATTAACTACTATTGATGCCAATTGTCTTCATATGGTCCATAACTGATGTTATTTGGCATCAATTTGAAAGGTACAAAACTGATCATTTTTTGAAAGAAATAATCCTCTAATTTGCATTATTTGTTAACAAGTTATAGATAAGACAGGTTCAAACTGAATTTCTTATTTGTTCATATCATACCATCCCATTGATTATCTAGGCCCACACTGTTATAACAGAGAAATAGGTCTGTCTTCTAGAGACATTGCATGCTGGGATACCAGTAGTTTGTAATGTAGAGAACAGAGAAAGACATACAGCTCATACAACACCAGGTGGCAGCACATACTATGGCAGGATTATTGATTATAATGCTGCATGGATTCTCTCAATTAAAAGGTCAATAGTGTAATTAACAAAGCTCTCAGTGAGTTGGGTGTACACACATTTCCAAACACTTTTATGGTGAGCAGAATGGCATGTTTCATTCAGCAGGTTAAGGGTGTTTAGAGCACCATGGGTTAGACTACACATTTTCTTTGGTTAAAGAAAATACTTGACTCTATGTGCATCTTCCTGGATTGGAAGTTACCCCGCGTATAAGGTGCACCCCCAGCTCAAGGCAATTACCCTCCCGCGTATAAGACCCAGTCACGATCTGATTCGCGTATAAGACGCGCCTTATACGCGGGAGATTACGGTACATGTATTGGCAAAAGTAAGGGGGCCTTTTCTCAATCCATCACTGCACTCTAAGCTTATAAATCTATAAGCTGTACACGGGGCCCGATTCATATATACCGTGTGGCTTATACGCGAGGTACATGTACTACAGCAGTACTATACTCCACCCACCGCGGTACGACACTCATAACGCAATCATTGACTTCTGCCATGTGAATTATTGACCAACCATTGAAAAGATGATAGATAGTTTATAAATGTAAGACTGCCTACCAGAACCTCCATATTTATGCTGTTTTACACACTGCAATTTGATAAGCACCCGTCTAATTGTGGGGAAGTGGGGGTAATCAAAAATAAATTTAGCACTAAAAATAGCACCTGGATAAGCAGCAGCATTGAATCAACATTTGGGTTTGAGGTCAGGTTTGAGGCTTCTCTAGGCCTAGATAGAGGGCAGCAGGATGACCAGTGTGGTATCAGTGTGAGTAAGAATGGTGCCAATATACAGACGTGTGGTATCAGTGTGAGTAAGAATGGTGCCAATATACAGACGTGTGGTATCAGTGTCAGTAAGAATGGTGCCAATATACAGACGTGTGGTATCAGTGTGAGTAAGAATGGTGCCAATATACAGACTTCACTTAGGTCGTCAATTATTCTGTATTATACATGTTTGAAGCAATGACAGACAAGTCACAGTCACGTCCAGGGTCGTGTGTATTAGCTAAACTTTATAAACAATGATGTATTTCATGTCAAGTGTTATTTATATTAGAAATTACAGCTACAGTGATTATAAAGTTGATGATTTATGATGGTATCTGTACAAGTTGTGTGTATGTGTCTCATCCCTTCATAATGGGAGGGATATGATTCATGTTGACAAGTTGTGTCCGTGTTCGCTGTATGTCTCACCATGTGTGGCTAGCCGGTCCTGGTTCTATACATCTGTGCTATCTTGGATCTTTCTGTATTAGACATGGTCTAGTTGGACCATTAACAGAGACTGGAGAGAGTGGCTGGCAGTTAGTGATAGACGCTGTCTCATTGTGGATGGGTATTGGTGCATATTGTGTACTTAGACAATAACAGGTACAGTCAAGTTGTACTCAATTACACAAATACAAAATAACTCACACTCAATTTGTGTCCTTTGACTTACTTGTTCACATCAATATTGAGATATAATCAGAGATGTAAGTTTTCAGAATTTTAGATTCTTCTCAGTTTGATATACCATAATTTCCCGCATATAACACGCACCTAGAGTTTTAGAATATGGTAAAAAAGAAAACAACGAAATTCGTAATTTTTGTTCTAGTGAATGGATTTAAAAAAATTAAAAACCTATGTATAGCTAGCCCCCCCCTTATTTTCTATTATGAGTTAGTGGGAGTGTAACGTATCAAGAGAAAGGTCTTGGTGTCCCTATTATATAGATCCAGGGAGAACTAAAACCTTGGGTATAAGATGCGCCTGTTTATAAACCTTTTCACCTAGAGTTCTAGAATATGGTCTAAAAATTAGATAACAGTACATATAACTTTAGTTCTAGCATCACAGATTTACAGGATTTTGTAATGAATTCAGAATTTCCATTTGTAGCTTCAGAATTTTTCATGCATCTGGTTTGGTAAAATCTCTGACCTGTGGACGCATTTCTAGGATGCAGGGAAATTCCACAATCTCCCTTCACCCTGATTGGTCCACATATAAATAGAATCATTACCAGGTATGACGACGCGTCAGCTCTGACCAGATCTGACCTGCTCCTACCGGTATATCTCATCACCCTGTGAGCTGCTCACCTGGGTATATAAGAGTAGCCTATGAGCAGCTCCCAGATATCTATCTATCTATCTATCTATTATTCTACACACAACCTCCCTAGTATCTAGAACCTACGACAGGTTGAGCTACAGGCTTAGGGGCAGAGCCTGCACGCTGGCGAGTGTATCATTGTTACTACCTATATGTACACTCTGTCATCATGCAATAAACAAGGATCAAAGAACTTCTCTGGATTCAGTGTTCATTACAACATCAACTTGTAACAGTTCGCTGACACGATGGTGGAGAACTCCTCAGAATATCCCACAACATAACCTCTCATAGCCATGAGGTACAGTGAGACCACACCCAAGGGGCCAGTTTCTGAACGTACCTTTACATCACCTGGGCTAGACGCGCCCAACCCACCTGCAGCTGCAGCACACCATTTCCAGAAAGAAAATTCGTCACCTGACGCCTTCAAAATGATCCAGCTATATCCACTAATCAAATCGAGGGACCCTACCCCTGGCAGAAAGGATAGCAGAAGCTATACAGGGTATCATTGTTACTACCTATATGTACACTCTTTCATCATGCAATAAACAAGGATCAAAGAACTTCTCTGGATTCAGTGTTCATTACAACATCAAGTTGTAACGGTTCATTGACACTGAGTTGAGAGATGCTATAAGGCGCAGATGGGTCCTGACTTTTAAAGGTTCAGTTCTGTTCTATATAAAACAGTACCCCACCTGTAAGACGCACCCTGACTTTGGGCTGCTTCTGTAACGCACCTCAGATGGCGCTAGAAGACGTGGGAGATTACTCCAGGGGCGTGTAAGACGCACCCTGACTTTGGGCTGCTTCTGTAACGCACCTCAGATGGCGCTAGACGAAGTGGGACATTACTCCAGGGGCATGTAAGACGCACCCTTACTTTGGGCTGCTTCTGTAACGCACCTCAGATGGCGCTAGAAGACGTGGGAGATTACTCCAGGGGCGTGTAAGACGCACCCTGACTTTGGGCTGCTTCTGTAAGGTGCCTCAGATGGTGCTAGAAGACGTGGGAGATTACTCCAGGGGCGTGTAAGACGCACCCTGACTTTGGGCTGCTTCTGTAAGGTGCCTCAGATGGCGCTAGAAGACGTAGGAGATTACTCCAGGGGCATGTAAGACGCACCCTGACTTTGGGCTGCTTCTGTAAGGCGCCTCAGATGGTGCTAGAAGACGTGGGAGATTACTCCAGGGGCGTGTAAGACGCACCCTGACTTTGGGCTGCTTCTGTAAGGTGCCTCAGATGGCGCTAGAAGACATAGGAGATTACTCCAGGGGCGTGTAAGATGCACCCTTACTTTGGGCTGCTTCTGAAAGGTGCCTCAGATGGTGCTAGAAGACGTGGGAGATTACTCCAGGGGCGTGTAAGACGCACCCTGACTTTGGGCTGCTTCTGTAAGGCGCCTCAGATGGCGCTAGAAGACGTAGGAGATTACTCCAAGGGTGTGTAAGACGCACCCTGACTTTGGGCTGCTTCTGTAAGGCGCCTCAGATGGCGCTAGAAGACGTAGGAAATTACTCCAGGGGCATGTAAGACGCACCCTGACTTTGGGCTGCTTCTGTAAGGCGCCTCAGATGGTGCTAGACGAAGTGGGAGATTACTCCAGGGGCATGTAAGACGCACCCTGACTTTGGGCTGCTTCTGTAAGGTGCCTCAGATGGCGCTAGAAGACGTGGGAGATTACTCCAGGGGTGTGTAAGACGCACCCTGACTTTGGGCTGCTTCTGTAAGGCGCCTCAGATGGCGCTAGACGAAGTGGGACATTACTCCAGAGGCATGTAAGACGCACCCTGACTTTGGGCTGCTTCTGTAAGGCGCCTCAGATGGCGCTAGAAGACGTAGGAGATTACTCCAGGGGCATGTAAGACGCACCCTGACTTTGGGCTGCTTCTGTAAGGCGCCTCAGATGGTGCTAGACGAAGTGGGAGATTACTCCAGGGGCATGTAAGACGCACCCTGACTTTGGGCTGCTTCTGTAAGGCGCCTCAGATGGCGCTAGACGAAGTGGGAGATTACTCGGGGGCGTGTGGAGAGGATCATGTTAGATTCACTGGTTTTCAGAATCGCATTTATCAAAGTTATGGATGCGGCTTATATGAAGAGGCCCTACATCTAGTGTTGGAAATAGAGAAGTCCAGATTCATTTTACAAAGTTTATTTATACCCAGACCGTGTATGTCCTCATATTGCTCAATATACAAATAGTACCTCATTATAATGTTTATATTCACAGATACTAAATAGTACCCAATGACCGTATACTTCTGTACATACTGTACTGTGTGTTTACTCTATTAATTTAATGTTATTTAGACCTTGCTTTCTAATCGCTGCATATAGATGTAGTAAAGTGCATTTTGGGGTTTGAGCTAGCTCCTTATAAATGGTAGAGTGTGTCACTACCTCAGCCCAGTACACATATCAGCTGTGCAGTGATCCTACTGAAATAAAACTAGTGAGAGATACCTCCTGACTGAAGACTTTTATTGTTTCTCCTCCTCGGCTACTAACAGGTCAAGCACAACAAGAGTACAACAGTTCATCAAATACTCCGGCACCCTTCGATGATCAACACTCCATTATATCCTCCAGTCCATACAATGGTGACATAATAACTTTATCTCCTCTTCATATTAGGTCTCATCAGCAATAACTCCTAATTACTAAAATCGCTCATTATCATACAGTAGGCAAGGCAGCAGGCAAGTTTGGCCCAATTCAACTCCTAATTAAGCAATGCAGTGTACTCACATGGAGAGTCTTAATTGTTGTTATGATGATCCAACTTTAATGCGGATCCTAAGTCCATACAGGGAGGATCCCTGCATGGAGAGGGAGAGGCCCTTCCCAGGCCTGGAGTCCGTCGATGTTAATTACTGCTGTTAATTTCTATCTCCATTTTATATTAAGTTCATAAGTTGAGACACTATCATTCCCCGGAAGTGTTGTTCTAAGTCCCAACTGCTTATGTCTGAGCAACCTCCAGATCTACTCAGCTTGTGAAAGGTGAGGATGTCACCACTAACAAGTGCATGTTGAATCTCCACTACTATAATGCTCCTTTCCTTAATATGTGTAGGCTACTCCCTGTTGTGATCTAATGGTATCTAGCTGTTAACAGTTAGCTTAGATATGAGTGCCCAACTTTCGATGCTGTCTCCATGCTCCCTCTGAACGAACTCCCCGTCTCCTACTCTGAATTCTACAAATATGTTATTCGAGTATTATTATTATCCCGGCGCGCCTGCGCAGAGACATGTATTTGTCTCATGACATCACCATCTCATTTATTTCCCTTTTCATTACTCAACTTTGTAAAGTAGTTATGTCCTAATCTAATATTCTTCTTCCCATTATTCATCATTAATCCCCCAGTTCTACTGGTCCTAAACTAATTATCTCTTTCATTTTCAGATTGGATTTCGGGAGTTTATCTCCTTCATCTCTCGACTGGAGCCATCGAGCCTTCCGTCTCAAATCTCATTATGGACCTGAACATGACAATTTATACCTTCCTGTGGAACACGCCATCAACTCTTTTGTCTGTCAATAAACATTAATCACTTTGTCTTGCCTTACTGCCTTTTTCTTCGCCTTTCTACTAAATTGCTTTACATATCCTATCATTGTCAGCACTGCTGGTTACACATTATTATCCATTATGGGTTTCTCTTACACCATCGTACAATACATTATACATTACATACATTATAGTAGCGGTATACAGTGACGAGAGGTGTACATGACGTCATACAAGCTCTGTACATGTCTATCATGTCCACATTTTGGTGAGACCGAGACAAGTCCATGTTACTAACCTCCCCCCTAAGTCATCATGCACACTATATGGTGGATATGAGTCTGACATCTAAATGTGTACATGTATGTATTTCATGGAATTCCACCACAAATTGAGGTGACATCATCAATGTAACATCTATCAACATGCGGCTCTTACGCCCATCGCCGCATGTCTCCGCCCCCGCGTGGCTGAACACTTTGTAGGAAGGGAGTGTACTTAATTTATGTGGGCGAGTTACTCACCAGGGCTACATTCATGCATCATGCTGATCCTCTTGGAGGGTCGGCATGATGCATGAATGTAGCCATGGCGAGTTACTCACCAGGGCTACATTCATGCATCATTCTGATCCTCTTGGAGGGTCGGCATGATGCATGAATGTAGCCATGGCGAGTTACTCACCAGGGCTACATTCATGCATCATGCTGATCCTCTTGGAGGGTCGGCATGATGCATGAATGTAGCCATGGCGAGTTACTCACCAGGGCTACATTCATGCATCATTCTGATCCTCTTGGAGGGTAGGTATGATGCATGAATGTAGCCATGGTGATCAGACACGCCAGCACTTCATATCAAAAGGATCATCAGTTGATGCGGTTGCCATGGCAAAAAGCGGATGATCTCGTGTCCGCTCAGCTATACCCGTACTCCCCGATACAAGCCGATAATGAGACAATGATGCAATCACAATAATGTGTGTAATTTACTGGAATGGTGCTGTAGGTTTACAAAGAGTGTCAGTTTGGGTCTAAGAATGTCTGATATTTTGTACGGCCATCTGTCTACCTCTACATATATACGCGCTACTTCAACAATAACAATCCATCTCCATATATAACAACATATTGCAATATTCACATAATGAACTGGCTCGCAAATTGAACATGATGAATTCTGCATCAAGGATTTAAAGCGACCCATGTCAAGTTTTTCTGCTATAAATCAATGTGCTTTGTATGAACTATCCTGCTTCAAATCACCCCAACACTGAGACGCACTGTATTTTTTCTTCTCCATAGCAACAAATGAAAACACCCTTATTTTTAAAATTGAAAATGCTTTGACACATGACATTTAAAACAATGAAATATCATTCATATCAACTTTGGCAAATGCGGCTTTCCAGCACAGATAACGTGTATAAGGCGCATTCCGCATATACCGTAATCTCTCGCGTATAAGGCGCGTCTTATACGCGAGGTTTTAGTTCTTTCTGGAGTCACAAGGGGGACACCAAGAGCTTTCTTTTGATATGTCACACTCCCTTTAAGTCTTAATATGACATAGGGAAGTTCAGGAGGTCCATGGGTGCTTTAGCTACACATAGCTTTTGAAATTTTCAAAATCCATTCAGTAGAAGAAAAGTTATGAATTTTTTTATTTTTTTGACCATTTTCTAAAACTCTAGGTGCGTCTTATATGCGAGGTGCGCCTTATACGCGGGAGATTACGGTAGGATGAACCAAGACTTTTTAGAAAATGGTCAGTACCTAGACCTAGAGTGTAAAATATCAAAAGAATGGTCTTAATCTCCCCCTTGTGGATCCAGGGGGAACTAAAACCTCGTGTATAAGATGCCCCTTACACACAGGAGATTACGGTAATAATCTTTAGGAGCACGAAGTGGAGACCTTCCTCCCACAGCCAGAGCTACCTTGTTATTACGGTAATAATGTTTACCCTGTAAGACCTACCGTAAATTCCCTCGTATAAGCCGCACCTCTCGTATAAGCCACACCCTGACTTTAGGAGAATGCTATAAGGTGTATATGAGGCCTGAAGTTTGGTGGTTTAGTACTGTTCCATAGTTCTATATACCCTCATAAAAGCCGCACCCCGGGCTTCCCTAGCCCACTTAAAAGGGTCTGTATCTCCTCTTTCCTATCCCCTCAGGATGTGTGTGGTGCACATATGCGTGGCCACTGACACATTCCCTTGTGAAATTGTGTAATGTTGTTCTCGCCATGAATATGACCTTAGCTGTCGAAATGGCGTTAAACATCTATTACTCACTCACTAAAAGCCGCACCCAGACTGTGGGCTCAACCTATAAACTTAATTTAGATTTGGATTCTGGTATATTAAGCCGTGGCTTATACGAGAGGATTTACGGTAGTTATTGACCAAAGCGGGCTGCCAATGTACAACTGAGGAATGTTTGACATTATGGACAATGACCTCACATTCTATACCACTTAGTACCTACCATGAAAATAACATCACAGAGCGCCAGAACTGACTATATGATGTGACGCATGTAAAATATGTGTCATAAATGTCACGGTGGATTTACATATTGAACGCAGTATGGAAATATAAACCAAGCTAATCCCAATTTGTGCAATTTTACATCATTCTGCTGCCCACCCTTGTACACTCCTTGTACATGTACATATACCTTATTAGATATGATAAGCTCAGTCTGTGGTCGGTTTGTGGGTGGGAGTTTGACATTCGGGAGGATGCGACGTTATAGTACTATTAAGTAGTTGTGTGTAGAGTAAATTACTGATTACTACAAGAAGTGAGCTGACATATATACGTTATGTCTACAAGCTATGTCTACATGAATAACGATATGTACAAATGGCACACAGATATACATCACAAAGTGACTATAAGACATGAAGTGAGCTGACATATATACGCCATGTCTACATGAATAACGTTATGTATAAATGGCGCATATACACCACAAAGTTAGAATTATCTGACTAATAGGCCTGGCTATAAGTTAAGTAACAATCTGCATTAAATGCTTTACCCTGTCCATGGCAGTGGTCCACACTACCATCTACATACACCAACACAGTCCTACGGTACCTAGCGTAAAACCAGTCCTACGGTACCTAGTGTGAAACCAGTCCTACGGTACCTAGCATGAAACCAGTCCTACGGTACCTAGTGTGAAACCAGTCATACGGTACCTAGCGTAAACCAGTCCTACAGTACCTAGTGTAAAACCAGTCCTACGGTACCTAGCGTAAAACCAGTCCTAGGGTACCTAGCATAAAACCACATGTATACGCCTCTGCTTATAAACCATTTCAGAGGCCTATTAATTCCAGGTCTCTGGTATGGCTTATAACATTGTTCCAAAGTCAGGGTGTGACTTAGGTATGTCATCGATATTCACAATATCTAAATATCGGCAATATTGTGATGCTGAATATCGTATAGACATTATCATCATATCGATGTATTATTACTTACTTTCTCAAATTATATATTTCTCTAGTAAAATCCTTGGACAGAACAGATAAAATGGACGTATTTGGTATCAAATTAAAGCTTATGACAACAGCAATGCAATGGAATATAGGCTACTCGATTTATTCTTATTTTCGGTGATGTGTTTGATCTAGTCAATGCCCTGTAATCTACTGCTTAGAAATATTTTAACTTAAAATATCTCAGATATTCATACCATCCAACAATCCTTGCCTGACAACCTAATAGAATAACCAGGAAGGAAAAGTTTTTGCTGCTCCCTGTTAACCCCCTCCCTCCCACTGAAACATGACGAATACCAATATCACTACTATGTTAGAATGAAAGATCTAAAAAAGATATTGATATTTGCCAATTCTTTGATGATACATTGGAGGATCTTTTTAGATGCTACTTTGCCACACGATACAGCCATTTTGAAAGTTCATCTTCTCTATTGAGGTTTTGAGGTTAAACAACGTAGGAAGTCTACATTCTCTTTACTATGGCTTCACCACAAGAATGAATGTATCTAAATATTGCAATAAATCGCAATATCTAAACCAAAAATCGTGATAATCGTCATCGGAAAAAAGTGCATGTCAATTACATCCCTAGTGTGACTTAATATGCTTATATGCAGGGTTTTATCATGTCTATACAGCCTTCATAACAGTGACCAACACTACCATTCACAAACCCTAAACTGTACACGGCATCCAGCCACACATGGTACTTCATATCACCAGAACTCATCAAAACATGTCACGGCCCCATCTTGGACATATCGATTTATCAGCAGTACCTAACATTCTCTTACACCTCATACTGACCACATACCAGACACGTGACCTCATACTGACCATACACCAGACACATGACCTCATACTGACCATACACCAGACACGTGACCTCATACTGACCATATACCAGACACGTGACCTCATACTGACCATACACCAGACACATGACCTCATACTGACCATATACCAGACACGTGACCTCATACTGACCATATACCAGACACGTGACCTCATACTGACCATACACCAGACACATGACCTCATACTGACCACATACCAGACACATGACCTCATACTGACCATATACCAGACACGTGACCTCATACTGACCATACACCAGACATGTGACCTCATACTGACCATATACCAGACACATGACCTCATACTGACCATATACCAGACACATGACCTCATACTGACCATATACCAGACACGTGACCTCATACTGACCATATACCAGACACGTGACCTCATACTGACCATATACCAGACATGTGACCTCATACTGACCATATACCAGACATGTGACCTCATACTGACCATATACCAGACACATGACCTCATACTGACCATATACCAGACATGTGACCTCATACTGACAACATACCAGACACGTGACCTCATACTGACCACATACCAGACACATGACCTCATACTGACCATATACCAGACACGTGACATGCTGCTTTATTCCCCTTACCTTCTAGACATAAGTCTACAAGTAAACTACCAGTGCACTATATCGTGTAGGATATACTTCATGTACGCCCTGTCTGCAGCCATTATTTTGCTGCTCGTACCCCATGTATAGTGGACACCTACATGATGGGTTATAGTTTAACTTTGACCATAGATTGTATAACGTCTGTTGTCGAGACTTCCTGTGTATTAGCCGGAATCCATGGTACATACTGATTATGCTCAACATTGTGGATCAATAAGGGCAAAAGGGCCTTCATGAGGGGCATCACCAAGGGCCCTTTTCCCTTGATGAGTATATCAGCCAGCCATCACAGTGCTAGCCTACCAGGCCAGTGCTAGTTTAAACTCTAACACACCAATGTCTGCTTCTTTCTGCTGTCGTCATAAAAACTCGGGTGGTTTGTGGTTGTCATAGTACGGTGGTTGTTCGTCGTCCCTAAGCGGCAGAGGCCCCACGTTGTCCGGTAGACCTCCCACTACAGCAGCAGCGACCTCTTCCTCCAGTACGACAGAGGCCTCCAGGGCAGAGAAGCGGCGGTGTTCAGAGCGCATGATGAGCACGATGAGGATAATCTCCATCAGCAACACGCCCAGAACCAGCCAAAAGAACCTACGCTTCTCTGGCGCCACCCACCCTGGGGTGAACCAGGCCAGCATGGTGCGGGGATGAGGGAGCACAGAACGGTAACCACCGCTACGGCCTTATATAGACACCCAGTGGATGATCGCCTGGTGACGTCATTACCCTGACTAGTACAGCGTCATCCCGGTCTCCTGCAAAGATGAATATGGAAATGTTTGAGATTCATGCATATTAGACACTGGTACCTGTACCTTCACATCAGGAATAGCATGGGAGTAAAAAGTATAAAAGTAAGAAGTGTTAACCAGGGATAAGTCAGGCATAGGCAAAAATCAGGAAACCATACATTAACTAAATATAAAAGCCTTCTATTTTTGAAAACAGCCCTCCTTTATCACTCGTATAATGAAAGTACATGCCATTCAAAATTCTCAGAAATCAGGAAATCCTGACAAAACCTGAAGACTTACATCCCTGTCACTGTGTTAACACAGGGTAGGCCTATTCCCTAACTGTACATATTCATGTACATGGCTGTTCGAAATTGTCAGAATTCCTTATTTTTAATAGGTAGGTGCAGTCATCACTCCGTCACGTTATTACCCATGTCATGTCATGTCCATGCATCTAAATACATGTTACGTATGATACTATCACCTGCTAGTGGCCCTTAACTGGGGGTGGGGGTTTGGCTCAAAAACGAGACAAATCATTGAAAGGTGTGTGAGTCACTGTCCATGGATGACCACTACCGGTACCTGGCTAGGGCTAGGTGGCACAATTTAGCTAGTTTTGTAGGTCCTGAATCTGATGGTTCAATCTCAGCCAATATCCATACCCAAGCCTTGGCCAGGCCTATGACTGTCATTCACTAGACTAGTGTAGCATAGTGTCGGCCAAGCACTACGGGAAAACTCCCTATTATCGCCCAGTTTGACGGGAGGTGAAGGACGAACCTCCCGGGGACACTTCTCTCCATATTTCTCAAATTCAACCTGCCCTGGTACAGATCACATTCCCCTATAAAAACATTCAATTTCCAAAATATCACGGCTCAATGACTAATAAGGTATTAACCCTATAGTATAGACTACAACTTGCAATAAGATTACAATTTACACGGTGTTACTGTTTAAGTACCGGTAAAAGAGATGATGAACAATGAATCGAATGGGTGTTTCTGTGAATAGAAAAACACATTTTCGTAGGTCTAACTTCGGAACATACATGTAGTTTAAGTATGAGATTATATCACATAACGTATCAACCATTCTGTAGCAACAAACTCAATATGACTGCGTAAAACTCACCAGAATAGCAGCCGAACGTTCAGCGAATACACATCAAATAAAGTAAAACGACTCTTAAACGACAGTTCAAAGCACAAGGGGGCGTGGCGTATTTGTTTGTTTGCTACGTGTTACCCAGAGGGCGTGGCCGTTTTCCCGCGCTGCTGCAGGATGCAACTTGTTACGTCGGTCTCTGCCCTCAGGGCATTCAGCGCCGCCCGCAGGGTGGTGCGTCATTTTTTGTGGAATGCCCCCACATAGAGGCCTAAACGACTTCATTTCATCAATTTTTTTGTTCTTATTTTATGACATTGTCAATGGACGATTCTATGTAGGCCTATCATAATTATCAACGACATATTCAAACCAAGCTGACCATGCTTCCCCCTGTAGAACCCAAGGCTACCCTATTTTTAACCTGACAGGATGAGTCACTCACTCACCCCCTCTGACTCACTCACCCCCGTCCTCCTCCAGTGAGCACCCCCAGGTCCCACCTGCGGATCCCCCACTGGAAGACATGATATCATATGCTATTTTTAGCCTCACCTGCCCAGGTGACTCACTCCTGAGAGCAGCTCCCTCCCTCCCACTCCGGATTGGACTGGATCCAACCAGATAGGGGCTGAGCTGCTCATCCCCCAGACTGAGTCACTGAGCACTTCCAGAAATAGCATATGGCGTACACTGAGTGGAACCCCCCTTTATAAACAGGCAGAACCCCACTCAGGACATCTTATTCTTCTCCAAACCTAGACCCTATGACACTCAAGTGCCTTGGCCCCAGGATATAGCTTGGTCAGTCTGGCGAGTACCATACTATTATACCATATTGACTACTCTCATGCCAATCTTACAATAAAGCTGGATCATCAACTAAATTGTCTGGACTCCTGTTACCTTACTTCATGACATGTAATGACCTGTTGACAATGGTGGAGAACCCTCACCATAAAAATCCCATTGTTTTCACCTCTCATGAGCCATGAATCAAAGTGAGACGCCGCCTAAAGACTTTGCTTCAGAACGCACTGTTACATCCCCAGGGCTAGACGCGTCCCAACAACCAGCAGCAGCTGCAGCTCCAGACACACACCAGCCTACTCAAACAGCTGATTCGTCACCTGACGCCTTTCTGTTGGATCCTGTAACGGTTCATTTCGACTTATATGCTGGGTGGCTCTTTGGCTCGCTTAACACTAGAGTCACCAACACAACACGAGGATTTCGGGTAGGGCAAAGCCCCAGACTTCCTACCGCTCGGGTAGGCTTTTATTAGAGAAGATAACACACGTCTGGACTGGACCAGGTCCAGTCCTCTTCTGCGGTTCATCCGGCTCCTTAGTAGGAGCTGGACGCGAGGCGTGGTGCTGCCCCCTCTTGTACCAAACGGGTATCGCAAAGCGACACCTGGTTGGCATAGAAGGAACGAGCACCACACGAACACATCTCTCGGATGAAGCGCACTAATATATACACAACGATGCCGGCCCCTACAATCCTATCGTGCCAGCATCATTATTAACACCTAAACCAACACCTGTGAGTAGGAACAAAACTTTCTCATCAACTATAGTTGATAGTAATACCGGTACACAGACCAGCACACCCGTGCATCACAGGCACCAGGCCTTGGTTTGACTTTACCTGGTTTCTCAGATGCTGAGTCCCCAGCACTAAAACTTGCTGGTCTACCAAGTGAAATACAGCCTACACCTGTAATTAACTCCCCTAGTTACCTGGATTTAGATTCACATCTAGAACCCAGGCCTCCTCAACTACAGGCTGCCTTACAGAGCATACCAGTTTCTATTCAGAAGCCTAGTACTGGTACACACCCCACCTCCCATCAGGCAGGTTTTATACACCCAGACCCCTCTAAGCTCACTTGAGATAATTTTGTAGTCCCAGACTCTACTATTAATACACCACCTAATTCTGATCTCTGGAGACAAAGAATAAGATCACCCATTGCCAGGTGGAGATTGTAGGGTTGTATAATGTGACCCCATTAAATAATAAATAACTCAGGTTCTTTTTCTTGTCGGTTGTATATTAACTCGCTAATTGATAGTCACTGGTCTGGTGTGGCCTGTGGTCTGAGAGGTGCTCACACACACACATTTCCGCTCAGCCCTATCTCTGCCCTCCGTCTCTCATGATGGATCTGTCAACTGCTGCCACGGGCACCCTACGGCAGTAGTATAATAGATGGTCTTTTCTGAATATTATCCAGAAAAGACCATCATATTTGGATTATCCAGAGAAGACCTCCTATTTTTTAGATTATTTATAAAAAGAGATTGTTTATAGATTATTTAAAATCCAGATAAGATTTGCTCCTTCATAAGATATATTTAGAATCCAGATAAGATCTGTTTTTTTGTGAAAATCAAGAATAAGAATATTTATAAAAAGAGATTGTTTATAGATTATTTAGAATCCAGATAAGATCTGCTCGTTCATAATATATATTAAGAATCCAGATAAGATATGCTCGTTCATAAGATATATTTAGAATCTAGATAAAATCCGTTTTTTTTTAGAAAATTAAGAAAAAGAACAAACTCAATGTTGATATCTTTATGCTTTATGTAGCTTTTATATATATTAAACCAGACCAAAGGTCTACAGCTATGATATATTTAGTTTAACTATAATTACTGTTTGTATAAGCCTGTTGTGTAGTTGTGTAATTGTGACAGGTTATGACCATTAACACAATCCGAGACAAACCAGGTTCAAGGATTCCATTTATTTGCTCACTGGTATACACACAGTATGGTCCCTATGGGGGAGCTGCTCTTCCTGCTACTTCCTGTCGTGTTCACATACGCGGGAAAGTACGCGCAGTGGCGCCGTCTATGTACGCGGTTGTAACCTATTGTAAGTAAAACAACTTTTACGGAAATACAGGGACTTCCGGGATGATGGGAAATCAATAAGCACGTGTTTCTATTTGTTCTTGATTAATCTTCAGCAAACTCCACATTTGGCGACGAGGATGGGATCACTGAATCTGCGACACAACTGTTGAATCAGGCAGTGTTTAATCTGATGCCCAGTTTAATTGGAATGCAAATCTGAGGTTTGTCAAAGTGAAAACTGAACTGCCCAAAGTAGAACATTCTGGAAGTCTGGCCTGGCTAAAATTCAATTTGTGCCTAGCTGAATCTGCTACCCTGCCAAGTTAAATCTGTTGCCCTGACAAGTTCAATCTGTTGTCTAAACCTGTCATATTAAATTTGTGTGACTCAATCTGAATCATGGAGTTTGCTATGGGTACTACTAGTGGCATGTGTCCAATTCCACAGTTTGACATAGTGGGTGAACCTGAGACCCTGAATCAAAGATGGACCCAATGGAAGTCCGATTTCGACATTTATTTGACCGCAGCAGAGGTTAAAGATGCCAAAGTTTCACAAGCCCGTATGTTACTATTCGGGGGTCCTGGCCTGCTGGAGGTATACAATAACTTTTCCGATGCCGAGAAAACTGTGGGTGCCAATACCAATATCTACAAAGTAACCTCTGGACTATTTGATGGGTATTTCAAGTTGAAAATCTGTATCCCAAAAGCCCGTCAGAAATTCCTCGACACACAACCTGAACCCGGTGAAACAGTAAATAACTACATAATTAGGCTGAAAGCTATAGTGAAGCATTGTGACTACAAAGATGACAGCAGCAACCAGGTTAGAGACCGCGTTCTGTCACACATAAAAGACACTGGCCTGAAAAGTAAGCTGTATAGGGAAAAAGACTTGACCTTAGAAAGCATGATAAGAGTGATCGGCGAGTACCATGACAAAGCGGCGCTAGTGCTCATACCGTCATCCACAAATAAGCAGGTCAATCATGTTAGTGGAGAAGGTCATTCATCCCGGGGTAAATCATCTAACCGAAGTGGTGCGACTGGAGGCGACAAAAAGTTTACAGGCAGTTGTTACCGGTGTGGTGAAAAAGGTCACATGTCAAAGGACTGTCGTAAGTCGAAGAATCATGTGTGCGAAAAATGTGGCTTCACCGGTCATTTTGAGTCAGTCTGTCGCACCAAGCCAGAGCGTAGTCAAGGTGGACAAAACCGTGGACGCGACCGAGGCCGTGGACAAAACAGACGTCGTAGTCAAGGTGGATCTCAAAGTGTGCGCAATGTGACTGATGACGATAATAGTGCTCAACCGACTGAAAATGATGACTTTCATGTGTTTAGTACTAGAGAAAAAAAGAAATCAAACACTTTGAAACTGCTGATTGATGGTACTTTGAATGATGTCATTGTTGATTCTGGTGCAAACTGTAATTTGATGTCTGAAAATGTACTTGATTCTTTTTGCAGCCAAAAGCCGAGGTCTGAGTGTACTAAAAAAGTCTATCCGTATGGGTCAAATACACCTGTAAAACTTGTTGGTAAAACTGTAAGTACTGTGAGTGTCCCTGAAACTGGTGTATCAAAAGAAATTGAGTTCTATATTGTTACTGGTGATCACCCTACACTGATCGGACATGAAATCTCGGAAAATCTGGGTATTCTGAAAATTGGTGTTAATAGTTGCAATGTGAAAACACCGTATGTTAGTCAGTGGGATCAGTTTAAGGTCTAATACCCAAGAGTGTTCAAAGGTTTGGGTAAACTCAAGGATTTTCAGTTAAAACTGCATATTGACAAAACTGTCCCAACAGTTATCCAACCGCCCCGTAAAATACCGTTCAGCCGTAGAAAGAAAGTGGCCGATAAACTCGAGGAGTTGGAGAAACTGGACGTAATTGAAAAAGTAAAAGGTCCCACACATTGGGTTAGTCCCCTAGTTTCTGTAGAGAAGCCGAATGGTGATGTCCGTCTGTGTCTCGATATGCGGAGACCGAACGAAGCAATCATCCGTGAGCGACACCCGGTTCCAACCGTAGAGGAAACACTACAGGAGTTGAGTGGTGGTAAGGTGTTCTCCAAACTTGACCTAAATATGGCATATCATCAAATTGAACTCCATCCCGAGTCGAGGCCAATCACTACGTTTGCTGGTCCGCATGGTCTTTATCAATACAAGCGACTCGTATTTGGTGTGAATATGGCAACTGAGAAGTTTCAGCAGCTGATAAGTCAGGTAATCAGAGACTGTCCCGGAGCTTATAATATGTCTTATGATATCATCTTAGTCGGAGCTGATCAGGCGGAACATGACAAGCGCCTGGAGCAGGTCATCAGAAAGCTCGATAAGCATGGACTCACCTTAAATGCATCAAAGTGTCAAATCAACATGTCAGAAATAAAATACATGGGACATGTGATCACAAAGGATGGGTTGCAAGTTGCTAGTGATAAAGTCAAAGCAGTAGTAGAAGCACCATATCCAAAGGATGCGGCGGAGACGAGGAGCTTCCTCGGTCTCGCACAGTTCTGTGCCAAATTTATTCCCCATTTTGCGACAATCACAGCACCACTCTGGGAACTAACCCGAGGTAAGGCAGAGTGGAAGTGGACATCCCAAGAGGAGAAGGCATTTAATGATGTTAAAGAGTGCCTTACAAGAGCCCCAGTGATGGCGTATTTCACAACGGGCGCACCAACCCGCATTACTACTGATGCGTCACCAGTGGGTTTAGGTGCAATCCTAGAACAGAAACAGGAAGACGGCACATACCGGCCTGTATACTACGCTAGCCAGAAGCTAACCAGCGTAGAGAGCCGTTATTCTCAGTTTGAACGAGAAACACTAGGCGTGTATTGGGCGTGTAGGAAGTTTTATCTGTATCTGATCGGAATTGACTTTGAAGTGCGAACCGATCATAAGCCCCTAGTGTCAGTCTTGAGCCCAAACTCAAAGCCTCCATATGCAAGGATTGAGCGATGGATATTATATCTACAGCAGTACAAGTACCGTATAACACATATTCCTGGCAAGGAAAACAAAGCCGATGTATTGAGCAGACTGCCAATACCTGACAGTACTGTAAGTGATAATAGATCTGGAATCTCAACTAGTGACTATACATATTCAGTGGTGCGAGATGCTGTACCTGTCGCACTTGTGCCAAAAGATGTTGAGAAACTGTCAGAAGATGATGAAACACTAAAATTAGTGAGACAAGCGATTCAGTCCGGAGACTGGACAAAGCTCAACGGTACTATATATAAAGCTCTGCAAAATGACCTATGGATAGCAGGCCAAGTAGTTATGCGAGGTAACCGAATCGTGTTACCTGAAGCATTGTGGGCCCGCACGGTCGAATTGGCGCATGAAGGACATCAAGGCATTGTGCGCACCAAAAGTAGACTCAGAGAGAAGTGTTGGTGGCCTGGTATGGACTCACAAGTGGAGAAATATGTCAAGTCCTGCGGTCCATGTCAGATAGTTGGAAGAGGTATGAGACCTGAACCGATAAAGTCAACAGAACTCCCGACTGGTCCTTGGGTTGACATTGCTGTTGATTTACTAGATATTCCAGGCGAATACCACCTACTTGTTGTCGTAGACTACTTCTCGCGCTGGCCTGAGGTAGTGTGTCTCAAGAAGACTACAGCTGAAAATGTGAAAAAGTGTCTAGATCACATGTTCTTCAATCATGGATACCCTGAGACACTGCGAAGTGATAATGGACAACCGTTTGCGTCGACAGAGTTTGAAGAGTTTCTGTCAGAGCGTAACATCGAACATCTAAAAGGTGTTCCATATTGGCCACAGAGTAATGGCGAAGTCGAGAGGCTAAATTCCACACTTCTAAAAATCATCCGAATCGCCCGAGTGGAAAAGAAAGACTGGGTCGAGAATCTCAAAGAGTTCTTGTTCCATTACCGATCCACTCCGCATACAGTGACTAACATTAGCCCTGCTGAGCTCATGTATAGAAGAAAGCTCAGAACCAAGTTACCTGAAGTAAAAATGACTGATTCTGATCTACATCTACAAGATAGACTTGATGCCATGAAGGAGCGAGACGCTCTTAGAAAGCTAAAGGGGAAGGAGTATGCTGACACCCGAAATCTAGCTAAAGACAGTGATCTTGAAGTTGGAGACAAAGTGCTAGTGAAAGAACTTCACAAAACCGACAAAATTACTCCACCATTTAATCCAACTCCCCATGAGATTATTGAGAAAAGAGGAAATGCAGTAGTAGTGCAAAGTCCAGGTGGACCTGCCCATATGAGAAATACTGCACATATGAAAAAGTTTATTCCACCTGAACCAACTTCTGTGCCTACTAGTCCTATGAAAGCTAGTCCTGTATCTACTCATGTACCAACAGAGTTATCTGTTAACACACCAAACCCCACTGTTTCCAAAGTTGTGCCTCCACAATCTCCGAGACCCACACGTGAGAGACGCACGCCAGGCTGGATGACTGATTTTGTGACTTAGTGAGAAACTATACTAAATTTGTGACAAGTGACTTGTGGTTATCTGATCATATTGAACATTGAGAGAACTGACAAAGTGAATTTGAGTTAAAAGTGTATTTCATATTTCAGGTTATATATATGATCAAAGAGACTCAACACTAAGTGGTTTTATTATCATATCATGTTTATTCATATCAAACAGTAAAAATGTTTTATCTCATGTATGGTTTCAACAAATAACAAGGGGAGGGATGTCGTGTTCACATACGTGGGAAAGTACGCGCAGTGGCGCCGTCTATGTACGCGGTTGTAACCTATTGTAAGTAAAACAACTTTTACGGAAATACAGGGACTTCCGGGATGACGGGAAATCAATAAGCACGTGTTTCTATTTGTTCTTGATTAATCTTCAGCAAACTCCACACTTCCTACAGCTCCTGCTACTACCCCTCTCTCCGTGTGTCTGCTCCTATCTCCCTGTGAGCTACTCCTCTACTGAACTGCTCACCAAGTCTATATTTAGCAGGAGGCTAGGCACCCAGACCCCTCCTCTCTCTCTTACACTGAGAGGTGGTGCCCTCTTCATTAGTACACATCTAGATTACTCTACCGCTATAATACAAGCCTTGATACAGACGGGGACCAAAATAGTATTTCACACTCTTGAACTCTATAGTTTTCTTAACTCGTTTGATGCGGTACGCCTATACATCTTGTAAGTAGAAAGAAAATATTCCAAGCTTATTGGAGAAATATTCCAGTCTTTCAAAGTGTTCTATATAAGGGTCAGAAATGCGTCATTAACAGCATAAAACCTAAAAGAAAACACTTCAACTGTAATGTACTATCTAGAGGCTCCTGATGTAAAAAATAGTACTGCCCTCTAGTGAGGAGAAACTAAACTATGTAAAATAGACTTATTTATAAAAGAAGTCGTTTATAGATATATTTAGATAGAATTCAAAAGGTGTAATTTATAGAAGATGGCCTTGGAAATAGAACTTAAATCATATCACTTTAGGTTTTAAATACAAAAGAGGTCAAGTGGTGCTCATGTCACAAGGTTCTCTCCTGTGCTTTTGGTATAGAGGACTGAACTGAGATGAATGTGCAGGAGGATCAGGGAGGATTGAGGGAGGAATAAGGGAGGAATGAGGGAGGAATGAGGAAGGATTGAGGGAGGAATGAGGAAGGATTGAGGGAGGATTGAGGAAGGATTGAGGGAGGATTGAGGGAGGATTGAGTCTTCTGGGTTACACCAGGTACACATTCGATTTCAGAACGGCGTCACAGAGACAGGAGGGCCATTATGTATGGCACTTCAACCAACTGTGGGAGCATGTATGCTTCAACCAACAGTGGGAGCAGACAGTGGATTTTGTCGGCTCAGAAGGTCTGTCATGTCATGCTGCAACCATGCAAGCATAGTCGTGATTCTCTACACAGTGAAGCCAGCAGCAGACGCTACAATGGCGTCTGCAGAAGCGTGGAGGTTTGTGACATGAGGGCCGGACCTCTCCAATTAACCCTAGACAATGCGTTCCTTATATACTCCACCTCAGCAGTGAAACCACAAATGTGGTGTTTCACTTTTAAGTCCATGAACAAATAGACATTTAGTTTTAGAGGATATTGATTATTCAACAGTTTGAGTGATTCATGGATAGAGTTCTTTTTTTTTTCTATTTTTTGATATATTTCATTGATATCAACAAAGAATATTTGCTGAGTTATTAGAGGAATTTACAGCGTTAATTTAGAATTGAGACGATAGATTTTCATCGTGTTTTGAACGCAGGACGCATTTTTTTGTCTCCCTCTACCGAGAACAATATGAACTATCCTTGTCATGTTGTAGGTTATGTGGAATTAAATCGTAAGGGAACGATTATATTGTTACCGGTATTGATACTCAGGTGGAGCCACTGCTCCCACTACAGGTGTGTGCTACCTGTACAGGTGTGTGTTACCTGTCAGGTGCTGACCTACATTGCTGCTACCAACCCTCATGCTGGAGGGTCTGGTGCTTGGTCACAGCTAGGAAAAATTCTTTCATCATGGTGGTATGTGAGGCCTGCGAGTACGAATACCATGGCAATAAGAAAGCTTGTCCCGAGTGCACAACCCCCAACCCTCGCTGGATGACAGGAGACCGGATGGTTGGACATAAAACAGCCGGGGAGAGCGACCAAGCACCCACGGAGAGCGACATGGAGGAGAGCCCCCCCCCACAGAAGACCCAGACTTGGAGCTATTACAGCAGATTAAGCAGGAGAAAGCCAAAAAGGCCAAAATCGACATACTTTCTAGGAGGAAGGAGCTAGAGCTGGAATTAGCAAGTCTTCGGGCAGAGAATAGCCGTTCTATTAGGGAAATCAACGATGGAATACGTGCTTGGCAAGGTGCTATGGGTGCGTTCGATTCCCAAGCTTCATCACTTACTGTTCCTCCGCTGGTCCCCAGCAATAATGCTTTGTCAGACCAAGCACAAGCGGCCGAACACAGTGCAGTAACCTACGAAAGCGGGGAATCGAACGCACCTGTTCCTCCGCTGGTACCCGGCATGGACGCTCTGTCGGACCAAGCACAAGCGAATCTAAATATTTGCTGCGGAGGCCAAGATGGCCGACCTATCCTTCCTGTTGACAAAGTGCAGGCATTTGGGGCAGCTATTTCAGGCCAAAAAGGCCTTCCGCAGGCCCTTAGGGTGGAGAAACTGTACTACAGAGACTCAACTGGTATGTTTCATGAATTTTCTAATCCAAACATTCCCAATATAGCCAAAATAAGCTCAGGAGATCCATCGCTCACCGGAGGTGTGGTTGTCAACAAAGCCTCCGGTGGCCGCACGCTCAACGGAGACCCCTCATACCAAGAATACCTTGCTTGGAGGAAGAGTAGGTCTGGATTGTGCACTGATACTGATGCAAATAAGGGTAATTCTGCTGCGCTCCAGGGCTTACGTCCGCTTGGTGGGAATGAAGGACCCACACCCCTGGGGGAAGGTAGAAATCCCTTACAGTCTGTGCACCCTCCTAACCTGCCTCAGCGTATTCTACATAAAGGCATGGTGTATGAGGTGGTTCCCAATCAGCAACCCAATCAACAATTGCGATCAACTCAACAAACACTTCAAGCTGGTCTAGCTAGTGCCGGCTTGTCTTCAGCATCACTTGGGATTCTGGGGGACGACGCGAGAAGTCTACTCACCAATCCTACCCCCACAGGTATGCCGGATTTAGACTGGCTTAACAACTTTAAAATGCTTTCCGACACCTCAAAACGTAAACGCTCAACCAATAAATTGAGGCCTGATTGTCACATAGATACAGACAAAAAGTTTTCAAGAGTTGACCAATGGTATGAACTGTGTAGCTGAATTCATTAACACTACTGGTTTGCCCCGGGTTACTTTAGACGGCTATCGGGCACACATGAGATTCGTTTCCCTCAAAGCTCAAGGAGGAGCCTTCCCAGCAAAAGCCCTAGCTAAATACGATCATAAAGTGGTTGATGATGTCATTGAGGGTAAATTAACGGATTTTGTCTCTGGTTACACCCCAGCCGTAGAGGCTTATTTGAGTGCGGAACACATGACCGTAGTGGAGAATCTGCTGTCAAGACAAGATCAGGGTTCCGGTCGCGGTAACAACAGACGTCGCCGCAATCGTCAGCGGGGGGGTAATCAGCCTGGATCAGATTGGCCTGCAGACATATGTTGGAAATGGAACTCTAATGTATGCGATTATGACCCGTGTTACAAGAAGCATGTCTGCGCCACTTGTAGAGGCGCGCACAAGAAGAGATTCTGTATTAGTGACGACGTGCAATCGGATAAGAACGCCCGTCAGCACGGCAACCAGCAAAATCAGTGACTGGGCAACCATGCTTATATAGGTCTGGGCATAGGGTCCACATATGCAGATTGTTTGTCAGACCTGTGGCCCAACACTTATGATTTTGTAAACTGCTCAGCAAATATAACGGAATTGTTGTCTTGCTATATTGGTTACGCTCCACTCTGGGATGCTTCACTCCCACATTATGTTGCGGGTATTAGAACACAGTTTAATATTTGTGGCTGGAGAAAAATGCTTTCAGGAGGTCCGTCACAGGTTTATGGTGAAGGTGGTTGGGACTGCAATGCCCATTACCTGTTAGATGGGGTTTGTCATGGTTTCAAATTAGTTGATACTTTGGGCCCATCCGAGGGCTACTTTTGTAAAAATTATCCGTCGGCAGAGATAGACGCTTATGATTATATCAATGAGTTAATCCTGAAAGAACTCAGTATGGACAAGTTGTCAATAGTGGATATCCAACCTAAATGTGTCCACGCTATGGGAGCAGTGGAGAAGTCCGGTGGTGGTTATAGACCTATTACCAATGCTAGCCGCCCATTGTACAGCAGCATTAATAATTACACCAAAGACACTTTCCATTCGTTTAGCTACTACTCTATCGATGACATTTCTGAACTTATAGAACCAAATTGTTTCATGGCGGTGACAGATTTACAAAGTGCTTATCGCACAGTGTTAATTAGGCCAACGGACCGCAACCATCAGGGGTTATGTTGGAATATTGACGGTAAAAATTGTTTTTTACAAGATAATTTCATGAGCTTCGGTACGAGAGCTGCCCCTTATATATTTAACAGTATATCCGATGCCATAGCCCGCTATGTCAACGCCAACGGTTTTTTATGCCGGAATTATTTAGATGACTTCATCGTTCTTGGTAGTGATTATGAGGAATGCAGGAACGCCCAACTGTTCCTCCACGCTACAATACGCTCGCTAGGCTTCCATATAGCTTATGCTAAAGTTCGATCCCCCTCACAAGTGCAGCGTTATTTGGGGGTAATCTTGAACTCGCTTGATATGACTCTCAGCTTACCACAAGACAAGTTGGACAAGCTTCACTTAGAGCTGCGCTTTTTTGCTGGTCGCCGTAGGGCGACAAAGGGCCAGTTACAACACCTCTGTGGTGTGCTAAGTCACTGCTCAACTCTGGTACGGGGAGGAAGAACATTCTCCCACAGGGTCATAACGATGTTACGTGCGTTTACTGCAAAGAAACGTTATATAACATTGTCGGATTCGTTTCACGAGGACCTGAAATGGTGGGGCGATTTCGCGTCATGGTTCAATGGCTCAGCGAAGATTATCACTCCGCCTGAATTCACCTCACTTGTGTACACTGACGCTTCTGGTATAGGTTATGGTGCCGTTCATGGTAATGATTGGTTATGCGGTCACTGGTGTGACAAGCTAGTGATGGAAAGTGACATTCACGGTCACTGCCGGGACGCACCGACAACGGAGATACCAGCCAATATTAATGTCAGGGAGCTGTATCCCATATACGAGGCCTTAGAACGCTGGGGTCCATATTGGAGAGATCACAAAATATATTGTGTTACTGACAATACTCAAGTTATGCATGCCATCAACAAGGGTAGAAGTGACAATGATGCCTCAATGATTTTGTTGAGAAAAATTTTTTAGTTATGTGTTATATTTAACTGTCACTTAGTGAGTATTCATATCCCTGGTGTACAGAATGTTCTAGCAGATGCAATTTCAAGGGCCACATGCTCTAAAGACTTACCCGTATTTCTTTGTTGTAGACGCTAGTCAGCGAGTGCGCCAATTAGACTTGGAAGCAGCCGAGTATAGGTCCAAGGCATGGGCCCCCAGCACGTGGAGGACAAAGGCTTCCCAGTGGAAGCGTTACATAAGCTTCAGTAACTCGATCCTCAGACCAGCGCTCCCCACAGATGCCCAACATATGTGCCATTATGTCGTAGACATGGCGAGAAGTCTTAAGTACTCGACTATCCAAAATTACGTTAGCGGAGTGATCTCATTGAATATGTACTATGGTTATGATGTCAAATTTATCCGCTCTTCTTTTGAATTCATTATGACTCTAGCCGGGGTTCGCAGGGTCTTAGGTGA
This sequence comes from Acholoe squamosa, assembly GCA_949317995.1. Taxonomy (NCBI): domain Eukaryota; kingdom Metazoa; phylum Annelida; class Polychaeta; order Phyllodocida; family Polynoidae; genus Acholoe; species Acholoe squamosa. Next base: position 53,781,167 of record OX439052.1, read on the forward strand.
TCCGGAACCAGTGCGCCCATCGTTCACCTTGAAAGACATACTCAATATGTATAAATTTGTCGACATGAGTCAAACTCGTGACAGAGTCCTATGGACTTGCATGGCACTAAGCTTTAGAGGACTACTCAGGAAATGTAATATAGTCCCAGATTCTATCGCAGCTGTTGGAGTTCATTATCTCAGGCGCGGAGCAGTTAGTTTTTACAGACTGGGGCATGGAGCTGGCCGTGTCTAGTTCTAAGACTTTCCAGCATGGCCAGAGAGTACACAAGGTGCCTATCACTTATGCTCCCGGTTCTCCTCTATGTGCTGCGAGTCTGGTCAGACGTCATCTGAATGAATTCCCCAGTTCCGACCCATCAGCTCCAGTTTTTGTACTTCCCAAGGACTCAGAACTGGTACCAGTCACTTACGGTCAATTGCTCAAATTTCTGAAGAGGTTGATGACCTTGTCCGGCCTGCCTTCAGAACGTGCTGGTATGCACTCCCTCAGGAGAGCAGGAGCCCTATACATGTACCAAATGGGTCTCACATTGGAGGACATACGCCAGGCCGGGGACTGGGCCAGTATGGCCGCTTTATTGTATCTGACTAAACCCTATCACACACGTATTGAGACGGACATGGTAGTGTCAAGCTGTTTGGGGAAAGAGTGGTCTATTAGGATATGACTATCTATTAGGCATAATATACTTGCTATGTTCTTTTCTTGATGTTTAATTATAATTATGTTATTCCTTCACTTGGATTTGCTGGTAGTTCTGTTAAACTGGCCCAAGTCCATCACTGCGTTATTCCCTTGTCCCTCTCACCGTAAAGGATTAATGTAAGGGAACGATTATATTGTTACCGGTATTGATACTCAGGTGGAGCCACTGCTCCCACTACAGGTGTGTGCTACCTGTACAGGTGTGTGTTACCTGTCAGGTGCTGACCTACATTGCTGCTACCAACCCTCATGCTGGAGGGTCTGGTGCTTGGTCACAGCTGGGAAAAATTCTTTTGTTTTTTCTTTTGTTTTTCAATAAATAGGCCGGTAGTTCTGTTAAACTGGCCCAAGTCCATCACTGCGTTATTCCCTTGTCCCTCTCACCGTAAAGGATTAATCATTTCCTCTATGTTTCTATATAGCATAACACTCAAAAACAGTCACTTAAATTTCCTTTTTATTTTTTTATATCAATAAAGAATATTTGTTGAGTTATTAAAGGAATTTACAGCGTTAATTTAGAATTGAGACGATAGATTTTCATCGTATTTTGAACGCAGGACGCATTTTTTTGTCTCCCTCTACCGAGAACAATATGAACTATCCTTGACATGTTGTAGGTTATGTGGAATTAAATCCATTTCCTCTATGTTTTTATATAGCATAACACTCAAAAACAGTCACTTAAATTTCTTTTTTATTTTTTGATATCAATAAAGAATATTTGTTGAGTTATTAAAGGAATTTACGGCGCTAGTTTACAATTGAAATGCTAGATTTTATTCCGTTTTGAATGCAAGACACATTTTTTTGTCTCCCTCTACCGAAAAGAACAAGAACTATTTTTATCGTGTAGTAGGTCACGTGGAACTAAATCCATTTCCTATCTAAAATATTTATTCTTGTTAAAACTTATAAATACAACTAAACAGTAGTTACAGTGGGAAATTTATACATAAGATCGATTGGTTTATATATTATCAAGAACTCCTTCCTCCAGACCTATGCATGGAGCAGGCTTCTATACAGAGCCTGACCTATACATTGATATTAGACATAATGGTCCCATTTATGTTTCTCATGTAGTTTCCCATGTTGAATGTGTCACTATGTCACTTGGCTCCAAGCCTGCAGCGTATGTGTGTTAGTATGTTTGTGTGAGAAGGAGAGGAGCAGCATGAGTTATTTTTTCGACTTTTTATATATAGGTTTTAGCCATACATGTATCAAAATGATAGACACAGTGAGCAGCTTATACAGAATTTGAGCTGCTCTTTGTAATAGATTAGCTATAGCATGCTGTTCATTTTTTAACCAAAAGTAGATCTTTTGTTATATATTTACACATATTCAATTTGCGTAAATATACATCCATCAGTCACCACGCGGAGGTAGACCTGCATGACTGATTTAATTTAGAATAAAGGTTTAAAGTGAAAATTTTGGAACAAAACAATGTTTCCTATCCCTATATGAGCTAGCTGAAAAGAAATTGCGTAGTTTGTAATGGAAAATTCCATTGCTGAAAGGAACTGCGAAGTTATAATATAGTAATGGAAAATTACTATACAGTGTTATAGCATACACTGTACCGTAATCTCCCGCGTATAAGGCGCAGCTCACATATAAGGCGCATCCCCAACTCAGAGAATGCAAGTCCACATATAAGGCGCACCTTTAAGAGCAGATTTTTGTTAATTTAGTACTGTTCTATAGTAAAAATACCCCCCCTATAAGGCGCACCCCAAACTCAAGGCAATTTTCCTCTCACATATAAGACCCAGCAGCCTTTTGTTTGGCCTATAAGACGCGCCTTATACGCGGGAGATTAGGGTATGCTTTGTTTTCATGAGTAACTCACATGAGTTTTTTTATTATGATACTTATAGAGACAAGTATCATGGAAAGGTGCAGAGAGCTGCAGGATGGTTCCTATGAATCCCACCAGATGGAAGAAGAGTAGCATAATGGTACACTGTATGCTTTGGTTTCATAAGTTGCTCGCACGAGTTTTTTTATTATAGCATTCAAAGAGACAAGTTACATTGAAAGGTGCATAGAGCTGCAGGATGGTTCCTATGAATCCCGCCAGATGGAAGATGAGTGGCATAATGGTATACTGTATGCTTTGGTTTCATGAGTTGCTCACACGAGTTTTTTATTATAGCATTCAAAGAGACGAGCTACATTGAGAGGTGTAGAGAGCTGCAGGATGGTTCCTATGAATCTCACCAGATGGAAGTGTGCTTTAGGAAAATTCCATGACGTAATGCATATATTATGTTAAATAGAACCAATGTTGTGCTTTCATATTTAGCTTCATACGTCTTAGAAATCTGTCTTAGGAAAATTCCATGATGTAATGCATATATTATGTTAAGTAGAATCAATGGTGTGCTTCCATCTTTTGCTTTATATGTTTTTAAAAAAAGGAAAGTTAGGAAAATTCCATGACGTTCTGCATATGTTATGCTATATATGGTTTTCTACGTCTTACTTTTATGCCTTATAAGGAAGAGAATATATTATGTTGATATATGCCATATATGGTTTTCTACGTCTTACTTTTTACGCCTTATAAGGAAGAGAATATATTATGTTGATATATACCATATATGGTTTTCTACGTCTTACTTTTATACCTTATAAGGAAGAGAATATATTATGCTGATATATGCCATATATGGTTTTTTATGTCTTACTTTTTACGCCTTATAAGGAAGAGAATATATTATGTTGATATATACCATATATGGTTTTCTACGTCTTACTTTTATACCTTATAAGGAAGAGAATATATTATGTTGATTTTCCCTGCTATATTTAGTTTTTTACATAATGGAAAATACCATAGTAGTAATGGAAAATTCCATTGCTGAAAGGAATTGAGTAGTTAGTAATGGAAAATACCATAGCAGTAATGGAAAATTCCATTGCTGAAAGGAACTGCATAGTTAGTATTGGAAAATACCATAGCAGTAATGGAAAATTCCATTGCTGAAAGGAACTGCGTAGTTAGTAATGGAAAATACCATTGCTGAAAGGAAGTGTCTCTGCTCCTCCTGGTACTAATAAACAAACCAGACAGCTGCAGGCAGGAGGCTTACCCTGTGACTGTAAACACAGCATCCGTTACTAGTGGGGTCTAGATGGGGGTCCCCATGTCACTTATCGATTTTAAGAAAAGTCCATCTCACATGTCACTAAATTTGTAATTTCCTCTGTCCTTGTCACTTAGCTCCATGTCACATGTTGATTTTAAAAAAGGATTATGTCCCATGTCATTATCTTTTTTTCCCCTGTCCTTTTCACTAGAGCTCTATGTCCCTTGTTGATTTTAAGAAAAGGCCATGTTACACTGTTGATTTTAGGGGTTTAGACCCCCACTAGTGTGTAGCTAGGGTACTAAGGAGTCCCGCCTCTTCTGCATAGCTTACATGGCTCCTCCTCTTTTGGGTCTATATAAGGTACATGGACACTGAGCACTTGGACACTAGGCACTTGGGAGCAGCATTTGCATGGTGAGTTTGTTTCTGCATGGTGAGTTTGTTTCTATGTTCTAATAGATAAAAGCTTTTGGTACTTTAGATCTCAGAGGAGTTTTCTCTGTTAGACTTAGCTGTAGGTTTAAGGCATAGGTATTAAGTTAGGTAAAAGCAGACTGTTAGACTTAGCTGTAGGCTTGAGGCTTGGAGGTAAATGCAGAGCTGGACTTAGAAAGTTTTAGAAAGGCTTTTCTTTGGATACTTTGGATCTCAGAGAGGATTTCTCTCTGCTTTGGAAAGTTTCTTTTTTTTTATGATACTTAATTACTTTGAATTTCCTGAGACAGATTTTAGATTATAAATTTTTGGACTGAAATTTATTTCAATCTATTAATGCAGTGCATTTTGACACTTGTATTTTACCGTTTTAGTCATTTTAACATACAAGGAGTAGAGATAGATGCTGGACTATATAAAATAAAATGTAGCCCCGAGTTGTTCTTTAAGAAGAAAAAATCAGCTTGAAAATTGGTTGGTAAACAAACTTAGAATCATGCAAAACGTGAATGAAGCTTAACTCAACTTTTCTCCTAGAAAAGATTGATATAGACACACAATCACATTAAACGAATTATGTGTCTAATACCCTTAAACATGTACAAGAAGAAATTGCATTGATTGGTCCATAGACAAAGTGAGAAACAGTTCAAGACTGCATTTGGTTTACACTCGTTTTTCTCAGTATAAGCTGCATTACAACTCATGAGTAACTCATAACATTTTTTAATAATGCCTACAAAGAGGGCAGTATCATAGATAGGACAGAGGTTTTATGCTTGGTCTCTCCTTTTCCTGGTACCATGCTTTTGAGTAGTTTATATAGCATGGAAAACTTTAAGTTATTGTGCAGTTTAAATAGCATGGAAATTTCCATGCTATTGCACAGTTTAAATAGTATGGAAAGGGATGAGTTTATTTTAGACACTCTCCCTTGCATGGAAAATTCCATACTATTGCATAGTTGAATTAGCATGGAAATTTCAATGCTGTTGCACAGTTTTAATGGCATGAAAATTTTCATTGTATTGCACAGTTTAAACAGCATGGAAATGGTAGGGGTTTGGGAGGGGTTTATTTTAGCCACTCCCCTTTGCATGGAAAATTCCATGCTATTCACAGTTGGATTAGCATGGAAATTTCCATGCTATTGCACAGTTTTAATAGCATGGAAATTTCCATTGTATTATATATCTATAAGCAGAGGAGTTTTCTCTGTTAGACTTGGAGTTAAATGCAAAGCTGGACTTAGAAAGTTTTCTGTTTGGATACTTTGTATTTTAAACTGTTGGACTCCATGGACATTTATGAAAGCTTAGGCTAGGTATTTATTGCTTAAGTTTTTCATGGATTTGATGGTTTAAGAAAATGTTTTTGCCACCTTTGTAGAAATTTCTCTTGCTTAAGAGAAGTTTTCATGGCATATTGTTTTATTTTAATTTAAGTGCCCTGAGAGGTTTTGAAAGTAAATAATTAGTTGGACATTTTTGTAAGCTTAGGCTGGGTATTTATTGTATGACTTTTTTCAGATTTGAGGGTTTCAGAAAATGTTTGCTACTTTGAATTTAAAAGTTTAAAAGTTTCTGATAGTAAATGCTCACTTGGATATTTTTTTCAGCATAGGCTAGGTTTCTGCCACCTTTACAGAAATGCCTCTGAGTATAGAAAGGTGTTCATTGGATACTGTGCTATTATGTTAAAGTTTTTCAGGGTAGGTACTCAGTGGGACTTTGTTAGATTTATAAACTTAGACTAGGTTGGCTCTTAATATTATTGAATATTGTTGTGATAGTTTAGGATTTAGCAGTCGAAGAAAGGTTTTCTGAACCAAAGGTCTCAACTAAGTTATTTTGAATTTAGAATTTTCAAAAATGTTTCTGAGATTGAATACAGAGTTGCAATTAGATGTTTTTCCTAGCTGAGGCTGGGAGGCTCTGAAATATGGGAAAGTTGAATAGCTTATGAGTTTGATATGGTTAGTCATTGAGGGATTGGATTAAAACAGGAATAGTGTATAATAATGAAACAGCATTGTGTGATAATACATAAAGTCTTTTGTCAGCAGGATAACGCCATTGACCGGTGAAGCTGAAGTTACTATTCTGGAAAGTGCATTGCTTGGGCTACCAGAGGTACCTCCTGTACTGTGCTGAGCAGATTGGCTGTAGCCAGCCCATGGCTATTTTGGTTGAAGGCATAACAGGTAAAACTAAATCTCTAGTTTCTCCACTGCTTTGGCTTTCATGGTGATACGCCACTGTACTGGAGGAGGTAGACTATTCTGGACAGTGCACTGCTTGGGCTACCAGAGGTACGCCGCTGTACTGTGCTGAGCAGATTGGCTGTAGCCAGCCCATGGCTATTTTGGTTGAAGGCGGAACAAGTAAAACTAACTCTCTAGTTTCTCCACTGCTTTGGCTTTCATGGTGATACGCCACTGTACAGGAGGAGGTAGACTATTCTGGACAGTGCACTGCTTGGGCTACCAGAGGTACGCCGCTGTACTGTGCTGAGCAGATTGGCTGTAGCCAGCCCATGGCTATTTTTGGTAGACTGCAGAACAGGTAAAACTTTCGTTTATCCTCTGCTTTGGCTTTGAATTTACACGTCTGAGAGTTTCTGAGTTATTCTGAATTAAAAACTCTCTGGGAACAAATACAGCGTTGGACTTAGATATTTTTCCAAGCTGAGGCTAGGGATGGTTTGTAGGTAATCAAATTTTGCTGTGTTAGTTTTGATTCAGGAGTTTCAGAAAAGAATTTTCATGCCTTTATTAAAGTTTCTATACTTTTAAAATTGATTTGTCCTAGCTTCAGAAAGATTTCTGCACACCGAATTTTGACAGCCAATCACAGCCCTTGAATAACTAGGTTCGATTCCTAGCATAACCAACACAAAACATAATGCTGGTGCAAAGGGACCGATTGGTTATGGTCCTGCCTGTTATAACTTTATGAAAGTTTTATTTGTCTAAAGTTTTCTGTTAGCTTCAGAAACTTGACTGTGACCTCTACTGAGTTATTTTGAATTTAGAACTCTCAAAAATGTTTCTCAGATTAAACACAGAGTTGGATTTAGAAGGGATTAATATTTAAATGTTTTGATATTACATATGTGTTAGTTCTGGTTTGTCTACAAAATAATTGTGGTTTGTTTACAAAGGGACTAATATCAAATTATTTTGATTGTTTGGTTTGTCAACAGAAATAATCACAACAAGGGACACATATATCTAAGATGTTGCATTTGTGTTGGTTGTGATTTGTTAACGAAAATAATCACAACAAGGGATCTATAACAAAAATAATTACAACAAGGGATCCATATCTAAGTTGTGGTTTGTTGACATAATAATCACAATAAGAGATCAATATTGAAGATGTCCTAATGTTTAGGTTGTTGACAAAAAAAACCCACAAAGGATAAAGATATTGTTTGAATATTACATTTTGCTCTATTTACGAGTTAAGAGAGGATAACCTGAGTTTTTGAAAGTAAATTATTTGAATTTCAGATAAAAGATTTGGAAAAAAATTATTACAAAAATTAATTATGAACTATTAAAAACTAGAATTACTTATTTCGAAGGTAGAATACATTTTAAAGACAACGAAAGGATATAACAGATGTCAGTTTTCCTACTCAGCCTTATAGGTCAGTAGTAGCTATAAGGTCCTATAGGGGGGTAGGTCGCCTATGGGAATTTCAATGCTAAAACGCTTATGAACTACTTGTTGCGTGAAAATTTGTCGTCAAATGACCCCAACCTACCCTGACCATACCCATGCATGCTCACATGCATGCTTGGCCAGCCATGTTTAACCATTACTAAGGATGCACATGGTTAATTCTCATGAAAATAGAGAACACTGCCTTGGAAGGGAAAAAATCGTGACCTTCTTGTATCATTCCAATTTTCTCTTTGCTAAAAGTTATTGGGCAATACAGATTCCTAACAAAATTGGGAACACTAATCATGTAAAATGAAGATTCTATGACATTTCTTATGTGTTTTGAAAAGGACCTATGTACGGTGATGCATTCTATGCATGAGCAGACTAAATACTTGGCTTTAGTATAAAATAATAAGCATGATATTAACTATTGTAGGGGAACGTGACTATGTGAGTCCCCGTGCCCAGGGTGGCCGACCTGAGGAGGCGGGTCACCGGGTAGTCACATGTCCCCTGTCGGTATCACACCGATCCAGGCGTGGGTGGAAGGCAGAAAACGTTGTACAGGGAAGTAGCTCAGTGGTAGAGCAATCGTCTGAAGGCTGAGAGGTCCCGGGTTCGAATCCCGGTTTCCCTAAACGTTTTCGCCGACCCCTACACTATTATTAGTTATTAAGAGCCTTTTTTTTTATAATAGCTTTAGTGTACCTATGTAGGATGATGCCAGTAGGTACACCACATGCTTATGAGTGTTATAAATCATCAACATGCATATGCTGGAAGATTTTCTGATTAACTCTATTTTCCTCCTATCAGATCTTTCAAATTGAGATATTTATCTATTCCAAATGAGTATTTTCCCTGCTGTCATATCTAATACAGTGTACCTATGTACGGTGATGCAAAAATTACACAACTACATATTTCCTTTCAAGCCCTTATATATATATATATATATATATATATATATATATATATATATATATATATATATCACAGGTCATAACAGAATTTTTTGTCACTAATTATTATGATAACATGGAAGGGATGGATTGTGTTGTAAACATTCTGGAGGAATTTTACCCACTTCTACTAACCCTTTTAGCCGGACATATTAAGCAGCAGGTGCTTGGTACTGTAGCACCATTTAAAGGGCGGGAGATTCTAATATATTTTCATTTTCAATGTAACAAATAGCCTCAGCAGAACAGAGCATTCCTAATACCTTATTATATTGTTACACGGTTGAGCAATTTATTTATACCGATATTAAAGAGAATATGCTCAATACACATTTTTAACAAAGGTATGCCGAGCAAAGAAATTAAAATTGTGGTTATAAAATTCAAAAAGCTATGTTTTGCATGGTTGAGAGGCAGTAAACCCCGTCGTATATAACGCTGAGCATAATACTATGGGCATTTAGGCTACTAAGGAAGTAGATAAAGTGTTAATAAAAAATCAAATTGCTGTCACATATATGTTTACGATAGTTTTATTACTGACAAAATAGGATCATCTTACAGCTAAATATCGTGATGTATGTATGAATGTATTTCATATAAAAACTATGAAATTCCTAGCACAATGCTCATACTTTACAAAGAAACTTTCGTGGCACCATCTGTACCAAGTTATAATGAACAGATCAAATATCTAACCGGTCAAAAATCATTAGAAAATGATCAGAAAAACACAGTAAGAAAATGTAATGGTATAATGATATAAGACTTTACACACTCAAAATGGCTAGATTGGGGTTTAAAACAAAAATATAGATGTTTGAAGTTTTAATGCTGTTTATTGGCTAGAGAAAGCACTACGGGTGTAGTTGTTACAATCAATCGCCGAATACAATATATCATATACTTGTAATACAGAGTGTAGTTATAATGTAACAAGTGGTTTCCATGAACTATCGTGCACGATGTTTCTCCATATATTTCACATCACAATTCATAATCTGCCCATTGTTGTTAATATTTCTCCTTTTAAGTTCGATTTGAAGACACCTATATTAGGTTTTATCTGTATTTCTGGTGGTATTATGTCCCATAGTTGGTTCCCACGGTATAACGGACTGTTTCTATAAATTTCTCTTTTGGGTCTACTCACAATGAGTTTCTTTTTATTATTTCCTCTTAATTCTCTGGTGGGAACCATGACATTATCTTCATTTTGGGCATATCTGTACATATAACATGCTAGGGATTTCTTACGCCTGATACTGAGCGTTTCCACTCTACATCTCATCAAAAGATCAGGTACGTGTATATCTTGGGCATTTCTTATCCTCATACATGCTCTTAAACAATGGTTTTGAATTACATCCAAATGGTCTACACTAGTTTTTGGTCCAGATTCATGTACAAAGCTGCAATATTCTAGTATAGGTACGATCATTTGTTTATATATCTTTAGAGAACTTTCAGTATCTAGATATCTTACAATGTTTCTTAATTGTTTTAACTTTGCCGTACCCATTCCATCTATTTTCTTACAGTGCTGTTTAAAATTTAAGTCTTTATCTATTATAACACCTAGGTTATTGAATTTATCCACATTTGCTATTACAGTACCTTGCATAGTAATATTACCTCTGAGTATATGTTGTCTTATAGAACTACACCACATGGTTTTTGTTTTCTTAGCATTCACTGTCAGGATATTCAATCTACACCATCTCTCAATTTCATTTACATCCCTTTGCATCAATGCAGTCATTATTACTGGGTCTTTTCCATTTATTACCAATGCCACATCATCCGCATATAAAAAACATTCACAGTTTTCTACCTTACTAGTAATATTATTGAGATATATATTGAACATCAATGGACCAAGTACTGTACCCTGTGCCACTCCACAATCCATGACCTTTTTACTTGAGGACATTCCATTCACCCTAATAGTCTGGTACCTATTTTTTAGGAAACATTTTAACCATTTTATACATTTTTCATCACAGTTTATATTTTGTAATTTCGTTACCAATATATCTAAATTTACAGTATTAAATGCTTTCTTCAGATCAAGGAATAGAATCAACGAGTATTCTCCTCTATTACGAGCTTCTAATAAATATTGTACCAATTTAAAGATAGCATCTGTAGTAGACCGACCTGGCATAAAGCCAAATTGATTCTTATTTATTATATTATTCTCCAACAGGTGCTTCATCATTTGTGTATGTACACATTTTTCAATAAGTTTAGAGAAAATATTAGTCATTGTAATCGGTCTCCAATTTGATACATCACTTAACGACCCATCCTTCGGTAACGGTACAACATGTCCTATTTTTAATACATTTGGTATATTACCATTTTCAAAAGACCTGTTTACAAAAGTTGGTAATAATGTATCCTTACTTAATAAAAAATCTTTTACAATACAACAGGGTACTTTATCAATACTTGTACTCTTGTTTACATCAATTGTTTTAAGAATTGTATTACAGGTCTCCGCTGTACAATTTTCTAGTGTAAATATGTTATCACGTATCATTCCATCATTTACATATTCTATGATATCGAACCTTTTTGCTAGATCCGAGCCTATATTTATGTAGTAGTCATTTATGTAATCTGGCAATAGTTTACTATCTACCGTTGTACCGGTATTGTCTTTCAAACTCACAGTGGGTGTTGTGTTGTTACCTTTCCATACCATATTTAACATCTTCCAGAACCTTCTTGGATCTTTTTTATACTTGTATAATAAATTTATTGTTTCATTTTTTCTTTTACTTCTTAGTCTATTGCTAATATCCTTTTTTATCATTTTCACTCTGTCAAGTAGTTGGTTTATATGACCCGGTATACATTTTTTCGCTCGTCTAAACAATCTTTTCTTCCTTGCAATTAATATACCTACTCGTTCATTTTAGAACATATCATTTTCCCTTATCTTGTACTGTTTTACAGGATGGTATCTACCCAGATACTTGATTATGTGCTGTATTATTTCATTATATACATCTTCTTCATTAGAGTTCGGCTGTATACAAGTATCCCAGCTAATATCATTTATATAAGATTGTAGATCATTCTTACTAAAATTTTTTCATATTTCTTGATTTTATCCAATTTATTGGTTTTTTAACCTCCTTAACCATTTTTCTAACTACAAAAACCGGGATATGGTCACCACAGATGTTATTTAAAAGTCCATATTCCTTTATACAGGTACAGTTTGTATAATAATGATCAAGTGTTGATTTACCATATCTATGAAAAAATGTAGGTTGTGTTCTTAGATACCTTAGACCTGTGCTCTTTAAAAAATTGGACATTCTTCTAAACTTTATACAGTTCCTACTACGACTGTTTACATTGAGGTCTCCCATGATCCATATTTCTTTATTCTTGTGATTTTCACATGTTACTATGGTATTAATATGATTGTAACATTCGGCCACATTGCCCTTCGGTGGTCTATATATTACAGCTATTACTTTCTGTTTATGTCCAGGGTAATTTATAGTGAGGCATATACATTCTATATTTTTATTTATTACTGAGTTGATATTGTCAATTTCCACATAGGGTATGTACATATTGTCTATATAACATGCAACTCCTCCTCTTTTACCACGTCTTCTATCATTCCTGACCAATGTTTTATCATACATATGGAGTTGACTACTTGGTGTATATGGTTTTAACCATGTCTCAGTTATACCTATGAAATCAAAACCGTTAAATTCTCGTCTAATGTAGTTGTATTTATCCTTTAAACTCTGTGCATTGAAGACCAAGAACTTAAAACCATTACCTTCTTGTACAGTCTTTGGATCTTTACTCATTTAATGCTATACGATAGTTCCACCTGTCTCCATCAGTCCCTACTCTGAGCATGCATGATATCCTATTAACCAACATATATACAGGTGTAGATATTGTATGAACACTAGACATTTTAGGGTTCATACAGAGAGAGTCGGTTGAGGTTGACACTCTATACAGTGTGTCCGTAATGTCCATTGGTGGTATAACCATGAGGCTGTCACAGAAGTCCATCTACTATGTGCTATTTGAACAGGTTTTACCCTATGAATAAGATCCTTTAGTTAGAGGTTTACCCCGAGCACCTTTAAGTAGTACTGAGTTAGTTATTCTACATGCAACACTGCCTAATGGGTTTTACCCCATGTAATAATATTATACCCTGACACAATATGTACCATAATTGTATTTTACCTCATGTACTAAAGAACAGTACCTGTTTCCTGAGTGGTGTTTTACCCTCAACATACAGGGGTAAAACTCAAGCATTTACCCCATAAAAACCTACATGTTACATGAAAGATGGGTAGAAAACCCCCATATAGGGTGAAACAGCGCGTTCTACCCCAGTGTTAGAGGGTAGACGTCAGGTGTAGTACCTTATTTTTTATGATGGATGTCCTAGTAGTTAAATGGTTTTAATGCACGTCTTTTGAAACTCTCCCACGATCCGGTACCCTCCATATTAGCCCATATTATTTAATTCTTTTCACTTTTACCCATACCCTGAAACATTATTTTTCTTCGACCTGAGCTACCTGTATTTAAAAAATAATAATATCATAAAAAAATGGGACCTTTCTAATAGTTCTGGGGCCCGTAAAGCCTCGGTCACACTTGTCTTGAAAAAAAAACTCAAAACAGTTGTTCGAGGAATAATATACAGCATTTGTATTGGTTTTTTAAAACCAGTGTGACTGGGGTTACATCAAAATTTTGTCCCAAGACAAAATTGTTTTGCTGCAAAACATTTTTGTCATGGAAATTTTTTTTGTTGTAGCCTCGATCACACTTGTTTTGGAAACATTTGTTTCCAAGACTAGTGTGACTGACCTTAAGATTAAACATGTTATCTATGTAGATAAACAGGACCGTGATAGGGAGGAAATCTCCGGCCCCCCGCACTTCATATCCTTTTGACAGCATCCTTGTTACTAAAAGCACTGATATAGGATTATATTTTTTGAGGTTCACATGTCTGTATTTTCTCAAATATAGATGTCCTTTTTAAATTGAAAATAGGAGATGCTTTTGAGAGGGGGTTATACAACCTTTGCAAAGAAATTTAAGTGAAATGAAATAATAATCCTATACACAGAAAATTGTTTTTGGGGTTTGGTCACAGGCTTATTTTATCTTCATTTGCTATATTCAGTAAGGGTAACATTCCTAAACTTGTTAGTGTTAAGAGGGTATAGTATTGTTATATTCAGTCTTTTCCTAAAAATAGAGTGTAATTTTTATTAACCAAAGATCAGTAATTTTACTACAAATAGGATACCTTTTCAGCTCCAAAATTAGTGGAAAGGGCCTATTTTTTATTTCCAGTAACGAGGATGGTGTCATTTGGCATGGGGAGTGCGGGGGCCGGGAGGAAATCATATAGGCCTCATAAAACATCACAAAACACAAGTTCAAATTCAACATACAAATTCTACATAATAATAAGCTTAAGTATATTATATACAACAATTTCAAGACATCTCATCTCTGCTGAAAGGGGGAGGAGTTCGAGGTTTTTTCATTTGTTAATTCTACATAATAAGCTTAAAGTACATTATATACATCAGTTTCAAGACATCTTATCTCTGCTGAAAGGGGGAGGAGTGCAGGTTTTTTTATTTGTCAATTCTACATAATAAGCTTAAATTACATTATATACAACAGTTTTAAGACATCTCATCTCTGCTGAAAGGGGGAGGAGTGCGGGGTTTTTTCATTTGGCATATAAACCCTCACAAGCTAGACACTTTTCTCCTTTCCAACAAAAATGAGAAGAGAAAAAATTTGACATTAAATCTTTCCAGTAAATGATTTCTGTTGTTTTGTGGTCGATGTAGGTTTGAACCCGTTCTATGTCCTCCGTCACCCCCTCCAGGTCAAAGTCATCAGGACTGGCCCCCTCGTTCTCAGCCAGTCTTTTTGTCAACAACTCGAGTTTTTTCTGCAATTAAATTGTAAATATTAGGTTTAATTAGAGTATGTAAATTTTTTAATACACAAATCTAGAAGTATGAAGAAAAATAATTTTAAACCCTCTGATCACTAGGAATTATAAATTAAGTATTAAACATTCAATGCAAAACGTTAAAAGAAATAAAAAACATTTTATCTCAATACAAGCATGTGAAGTCTCTACAGCAAGTACATATATCATAAATTGCTATGTATAATGTCAGTATGTTAAAAAAGTATATTAAAAAAGGATAACTCACTTCAGCGTTTACTTTTTTCCAGTACCTGCTCTGCAGCGTTGCTTGTATATAGGTCAGCGCCTTTGGACATCTAGCCCTAACCTCCTCCTGCTCCGCCTTGAATATAAAATAAAATAAAATATACTTACTATATATAACTGTCTTATCAGATCCATACAACCATATTGAATCGTCGTAATTTGAATTATTGTGATAAGTATTCACAGTCACTTTAATATAATTTCGACATATGTGGTATTCATTTCCAACTTCATCATAACTGAGAAAGATATAGTTGTTATATTCTAAGGACCTACTGGTGTTGTCACCTGTTTTCTATCCTATCCGTCTTTAAACTGTGAACATTGTAATGGACTTAGACCCTAAAACCCTCAGGGATGTTTTGACTTTTTCTTAAATTTGACATGTGATATGGGGTTAGTCACAAGGACCTGTAGGAGTAAAAACTAGTGATATGAGATATGGTCTTATCTTATAATTGACATGTAACATAACCCTTGGTGACAAGGACATAGCAAAATAGAAAAATTTTATGACATGTTATATGAGGTCTTTCCTTAACTAAAGGATAAATTAGAACCACCTAAACATAGGTTTGGTATAGGAATATAAGAGTTTTTTGGTTTAAAGAAAAACAAAAAAAAAATCAGGGAAAACCCCGCAAAACGTCAAACGCTCAATTTTGTTAGTCCATAATCTCTCATATTAATTACTATCAATTAAAACAAGATCAGCGATCATGCAAGATCAAATTTTAGTCCTAAAGATAAAAGGGTTAATCATAATTTAGAATTATCCAGCATAAAAAAATATAAGGCCATGTGAAGTTACAGCTCTATAATATACCATGCATAAGAGTTTAATCAGGAAGATTTCTCATGTAACCATAGAATATGAAAAAATGAAACTTATAGGCATATCACATATTGTGAGGTGTTTTGATTTTAAACCTAACAATGATGTTAAAGTTATGTTTCATGAATTTTCTTAACTGTAACAAGGGTCATACAGTCAAGGTCAAGGTCATGTGATACCAGCACGTCGGCAGGTTTTACCTATTGTTTACATAACACATTAATTGGACATGATCATTTACTGTAAAAACAGTGTGTATAAACCATGGTAAAAAAACTCTCACTTTCTGTCCCCGATTTGCCAGCACTGTGCAGAAGGTACTAGGTAGGGTAAGCGACGGTTACCCCCATCCAACCAACATGGCGGACGGTTAGAAAAAAAGTGTGAGGACTTTTCCTCATTCTGTGATGTTAATACCCTATTCTAAGTCATAATTGTGGTACAGAATCATATCTAGAGCATATATACTTATGGAGACAAGGCCTGCAGTTGCTACATTACTTGAAAAAAAAACCATAAAAATAAGTTAAAATTAAAAGTTGTGTACTAGGGTAACTGACTATTTGTGTTATGGGAAGTACTAGGGTTACTGTTTTGATATGAGCTGTACTAGGATAACTTATCAAAGATGTACCAGGGTAACTGATCCTTGTTTTTGTTTCTATAATAGAGAAAAAAATTATCAGAGAGCTGCGATTTTGTTATAATAAGCTCAGCAGTGATTCATTTGGAAAACTTTTTTGGAGCTTTGTGTTATAAACTATCAAAATGAAAGCCTGTTAGTGAGACGCCTGCAGTTACACACATTTACTGGGGGAAATGGTGTACAGGAGCATTCGTTCTCCAGTAAATCGTCAAGCTCATGAGTTTGCAACAAATAAAAGTGAAAAAATCATTAAAAATAAATTTTTCTTTTATAATGATTTCTCAATTGGAGTGGACAATAGAGGTCTTTAGGAATATGCACAAGAAATTTCATGATATAGCTATGTTTTTTTTGAGAAATCATTATCATGAAAATACCTTGTAAAATGATTGTTTTTTTAGCATTGCCCCTAAAATTGGAATATTTTATTATAAAAAGGATCCGTTGCTAAGAAACTATTTGGAATAGAACAAAATAAATAGTACCATCAGATTCCTTGGCATCGATTTAGGGGGGTAGGTAACCTTAAAACTTTCATAGGACGATTATTACCCAAGCTAGGACCTTCCACTTTTTAAATTCTCTTGCACTTTATATGACCCCATATAACCTCATATGACCCCATATGGTGTAACGGATGCGTAACAGACACTCTTAACATGATCGTTTTGTGACATTGAGATAAAAACATTGTAAATAAGAAAAAAATGCATATTTTTAAATACTAAAATTGTCTATTTACATCTTCAAAAAATTTCGAATCGTCCCACATTTCCAAGCACCTCCCTAGTTGATTTCTTTTTTTAATATTTTTCTCAGAAAAAAAGTAACAGATTATTATTTTATTTGTATTTGTTAATAATTTTTCTGGAAAATTTTTTTTTAGAAAAATATGATAAAAACCCTTTGATCAGAACATCGGACTGGTAATAATATCAACTTTTTTAAAGATAGCAATCTGGTTTGTAACAACGTTTATTTCTCTTTTTATTTTTTTAATGAAATTTTAGTTGTGCCTTTGCGACATTCTCATATATATTGTCAGTGGCATCCTCATAAGCTTCACCCTTAAGGTACAAGACATAAAAAAAAGAATAGAGGATGGAAGTACACACATGATGTCAACTGGTAAATATGGGGGCAAATGAGGGGAAATGGTCCTCACTGCGGTTTTTTTTTGTACTGGATTTGGTCACTAGAGGAGGTACAAAGGCTAAAAATGTGAAAAAATACGTTTTATGTATTTTTTCATCCAGAAACAGGTGGTTTTCTCAAAAACGTTCTATTACCTGGCATTTCCTGTACATTTGGAATGCAAATGGAACGTTTTAAATTCAAACCAGGCCTAAATAAGGGTTTTCAGAGAAATGTGTTGCCATGACAACAAAAATCCTATTCCAAATAGGAAAAAATAATGTCGGAACGTTTTAAAATCAAAACCAGACCTAAATAAGGGTTTTCAGAGAAATGTGTTGCCATGACAACCAAAATCCTATTCCAAATAGGAAAAAATAACGTCAACTGATAGAAGGATTCATGGAGATTCATACGTTGAAAAAAGCAAAAAGATACCATTTATAGATCCAAAGCTATGCCCGAATGTATGGAAAGGGATGGCCATTTTTTAATTGATTATTTAAATAATTATGCTAATTACATGTCTGATTTTATTAAAACAATAAATTATAGAGCTCATAGGCTGTATTGATATAGTCTTGTCATTCTTATAGAGCTCATAGGCTGTATTGATATAGTCATGTCATTCCATTTTCGTGAAGCAATATCTCCGGGACTAGAAAGCCTATCTACAAGTGTTATTCCTCATTTTAAAGCTGTTGGCATCAATTTCAAATTTCATATTTAACCTCAGAGGACAATTTCCACTCATCTGTCCACATATATAAACTACTATGTTATACTACATTAACCTTTAACAGCCGCTAATGCATTATTTTATTATGCTCATTGGTCAGCATGATGCAACAATGAGGTCATGGTAAGCAGTTTCACCAGCACTTGTTTGGAGCATTATGCCGACCCCCAGGAGCTTATGATATACCATTTTATTATTCCATAAATTCTAACATATTTTGTATTAATCAAAGAATATCTATGAAATTAATACAGAGGTTGGTTCTAAGAGCTATAAGAGCGCTCGAACTTTCTATAAGAGCGTTCATGCCCCACTGCACACCAAACCAAGTCAGTTAGACAGAGTTTATGACATCAAAGGGTCCGACCTAATGGTTCACTGCACAATATAATAAGAATAAGGGTCTCAGTGTGCGACCTCATGGTCCAATGCACAAATTAATAACTTGTAAGTGAATGCAACCGGCCGTCACGGGTGCCTGAGCACCGCTGACGCCGTCATGAGTGTCTGAGCACCCTAATGACTGAACAATGGGTTACATAAGCACGACGCCATAACCTTCCGGTCGCTCTAGCGTCGCTCCTGAGCGACCTAGGTCAAATATCAAAGCATTTATGGAAAGCCCATAATTAGACGGTCCCATTATTAAGGAAGTTATGCCATGGAGACTGAATGGAGCTCCGAGTTCCCTACAGACAAACCGGCGGGAGTTACGCGCCTATCCAGCGGGCATTATAAACTTGGCATATTCAACTCCGCGCATGCGCAAAATGGCGGTTATAAACGCATAAACGACCGAGTTATGAGGGTCTGAAGATGCAGAACCGACCAAGACAAAGGGGGACACAGCGGCGTCCATGGGGGTCCTTTGTCCCCCTGTGACACATGAAAGACTCCCCTCAAACAATTGTAGAGTTAGGCAGATGCTACTGGCTCCAGTCAGTCTGGAGGTGCTTTTCCAAGATTTGCTACAAATAGCCTGTCTGCACCTCCAGGAAGTCAGATCACCAAGAACCGCTCTAGAGGTAACATCTCCAGTCATCTCCTGCTACCTGCTATACCACTGCACTATGGTGAAACTATGCTAGACAGGCATTGGTTTCTATCATTAGTGGCCAGGGGCTATCTCCTTCAAGACTTCCACCAGAGGGTAAAGTTATTCATTATTACATTATTCCTCTAAGCAGCAGGTCAGGAGCTAGGTGTGGGAACCCACCTAGAACTATGCTGGACATTGTATTATTATTACCTCACAGGTGGAGTGGAACTGAACATTGTACTTTATAAATTACTGTATGTTTACTGTATGTACAAATTACCTACATACTAACTGCTGTATGATTGATATTTCTTACATGTTGCCTAAAGCTGAATAAACCAGTGACAACTGGAAGTAACACTATTTTATGAGAGCTTAATGTATTAACACTATATACCACTAGTCTTATGATATTTCTCATATGACAACTTGATCATGCACAATTACTAGTATGAAAAAGTGGTGGAGAACATCCTACTAAGATCCCAAATTACCCAATGCTCTCTAAAAATTAAGCTGGCAACATTACTGAAAACAATCATACACACAGTAAACCCCACTCCAACCACCCAGTGACCTTGACACCATGCCCACCAAGGTCACCAGTGAGATCTCCCACCTACCAGTGAGATCTCCCACATACCAGTGAGATCTCCCACACATCAGTGAGATCTCCCACACATCAGTGAGATCTCCCACACATCAGTGAGATCCCCCACACATCAATGAGATCTCCCACACAGCAGTGAGATCTCCCACACATCAATGAGATCTCCCACATACCAGTGAGATCTCCCACATACCAGTGAGATCTCCCACACATCAGTGAGATCTCCCACACATCAGTGAGATCTCCCACACATCAGTGAGATCCCCCACACATCAATGAGATCTCCCACATACCAGTGAGATCTCCCACACATCAGTGAGATCTCCCACACATCAGTGAGATCTCCCACACATCAGTGAGATCCCCCACACATCAATGAGATCTCCCACACAGCAGTGAGATCTCCCACACATCAATGAGATCTCCCACACAGCAGTGAGATCTCCCACACATCAATGAGATCTCCCACACATCAGTGAGATCTCCCACACATCAGTGAGATCTCCCACACATCAGTGAGATCTCCCACACATCAGTGAGATCTCCCACACATCAATGAGATCTCCCACACATCAATGAGATCTCCCACACATCGATGAGATCTCCCACACGATCAGTGAGATCTCCCACATATCAGTGAGGTCTCCCACACATCAGTGAGGTCTCCCACACGTCAGTGAGGTCTCCCACACGTCAGTGAGGTCTCCCACACGTCAGTGAGGTCTCTCATACATCAGTGAGGTCTCCCACACGTCAGTGAGGTCTCCCACACGTCAGTGAGGTCTCCCACACATTAGTGAGGTCTCCCACACGTCAGCGAGGTCTCCCACACGTCAGTGAGGTCTCCCACACGTCAGAGAGGTCCACCCCACACATCAAGGTCTTATCAGTCAAGCTGGCAGAACAACACACAAAGACCTTACGTAGTCAGGGGCCTGTTGAAGAGGTCTCCCTCCCACCTAGATCTAGGAGGCCCACAGGAGGCAAACCAGCCTCCAATACAACAGACCCACACTCAGTAGATCCCACACCCCCCACCCTGTCTACTCAGGGAACAACCAGCTCTCAGGGATCCAACATTTCCCAGGGATCTCTACAGGACGCTCAACTCAGGCTATCTACCTCAGGGGAAGAAGGATCTGCCTCAGGGGGTGGGTCCACACCCTCATCTAGTTCCTCCACCCCAGCTCCGGCCTTTGACAGCCACTCCTCCAGAGACACTTCTCCCACACCCTCCATCATGGACACCAATGAAGGCCCCCAACCTAATCAGACAGCTGAGAAGATAAGGGCCTATGAGAAGGCCATCCAAGATGCAGTTACTGCCCTAGAGACCAACAAGTCCCAGCAGGAGGAAAGGGAGAGGATCCTCAACCAACAACTGGCAGAGAGGAATGCAGCAATAGATGCTCAACAGAAGGCCATGGAAGATCAGCGGAAGTCCCTAGAGAGACAACAACAACAGATAGCAGATCTCATGAAGATGGTATCATCCCAGACCCCACAGCCTCCCACACCTGTCATCACACCTGTTGTCACACCATCTGCCTCTGGATCCAAGGATGACATCATAATCTCCATGGTGTCCAACATGACCAAACTCATAGACAGAAAACAACAGGACGACAGAAAGATCAGGCTACATGAGGTAACAAAACCCAAAACCTTTTCACACCCATCACCACTCATGTCAACAGCATTATTTATTGATCACAAATTCCCAGAATATCTGAAGGATAAGTACAAAGTAACAGACAGTGACACCATGGTAACATATTTACCCAAGTACCTTGAGGGACAAGCACTAGCTTGGTTTGAATCCTTCAGGGAAAGTGCCACACCTGATATGTTGACATGGACCAATGTAGTGAATAAATTAAAAGAGTATTTTGCTACTCGAGACAATATCATCTCAAGGACAGCACTCCGTGCACAAAAGGTAGATGAACCTGTCCTAGACTATGCATGCCATCTCAGGAAAGTGTGTAATGCCCAACGCCAAAGCGATGAAATCCTAAGCAAGGCATTTACCCAAGGCATGAGGCCCTGGATCTCTGTAGCTCTTGAGAACAAGAAAATAGACTCTTTTGACCAGGCCCTAGACCTAGCCCTAGAGGTTGAGACCCAAGAGAGATCTAGGAAGGTAAGGGATGCAGAGTCTAACCCACAGCCTACTAAGAAAAAGGTCCAGGAAATCAACACTAGTGCAGATGAAGATGTTAACCTAATGTCTAGTGCCCACGTAAGGCAACAGGAGGCTAAGGTTACATCAAAAGACCCTACCTGTAGATATAGAGGAAACAACTATGACCCCAACTACCAATCCAATAGAGGTAGAGGTAGAGGGGGCAACAACAACAACCGGGGGGGTCACAACAGTAGGAAAGACAACAGCTCTTCCAACTCCAACAATGGTAACTCTTCATACAGTGATAGAAGAGACAGAACCCCAAGTAATGGCAGATCCTATAATAATCAAGGATCCAACAGTAGGAGCCATAGTCCACATAGGAACTACAACTCTGGATCCTACAACAACTCTGGATCCTACAACAACAGCCAGGGTTCAAACAACTCTGGATCCTATAATCAAGGATCCAACAGTAGGAGCCAGAGTCCACATAGGAACTACAACAGTGGATCCTACAACAACAATGGCGCCTACAACAACCAGAGATCCAACAACTCCGGTCAATACAGCAACTCTGGTCAATATAACCAGGGTTCCAACTCACGCCAGGAGGATTACAAACCTGACACAAGAGGTTACCAGGGGAACCAACAAAGTAACCCCCAAATACCACCTCATGTGATGGATCAAATCTCCAAGCTCCTGGTGGCAAGCATCTCAACCACCCCACAGAACCAGGAAAACTAGGATGTCACAGTGCCGATGGGCCAGTGCACTGTGACGCCCCAAAAACAAACAATCAATCAGGATTAACAAGGATCCAACCAGAGACAATTGCTAGTGCCAATCTACCATCTAACAGACAGAGACGTCCATCAGTGATACACATCACCCCGCCAGATTCATCATCAAAGGATACAGGTGAGAGTACCAAGCTTTCTATTGTACTTCTTCAAAATGGCTGTATCAATGCAAATCTATATGATGTTTCAGATGTACAATGTTTGGTTGATACAGGTGCTACTATCACCTGTGTCAGACAATCATTCCTCATGGACCTCCAAAGGAGATTCCATATCCAACTGAGGAAATCTAAAATCAACATCCATTTGGCGGATGGATCGGTGTGTCATGTTAGACATTCAGCTATGCTGAACTTTAGAATCCAAGGTGTCAGATTCCAATACCAATTTGCTGTAATTCCCAACCTCACACAGCCCGTTGTTCTCGGCACAGATTTCTTAAGCACTACAAAATCTCAAATTGAATTTAATGTTGATCCTGAACAAATTCTCAAACCCATTAGGGCAGTGAGGGATTTTACCATCCCTCCATTTTCTGAACTTGCAGTATTGGGTAAGGTCACATCTACTCAATCACTGCAAGGGAAAACTGGAGTAGTAGATAACCTCCAAAGAAATAACAATGCCCCGTATCTAGTTCAAAGGGCAGCAGTAACCCCCAGGGAAAATAACAAACATCCCCTAGTGTTACTCAACACCAGCAGGCGCCCACATAAAATCAAAAAGGGTGCCATCATAGCTCTATTTCAGGAAGTCAAGGAATCTGATTTAGAAAAACCTCAACAGGTGTCAGACACAACCCCACACACTGATCAATCCATCTCAGCCATACGGCCCGAGGATGTAACTCAATTCAGTGACACAGACTCAGACTGTGAGTCCACATATGCTGACCCTGAACCCAACTCAATCAGACTCTCTGAAATAGCTGCTATACATAGTGAGGCACATGACCTCGAGCCAGAATTGGAAGAGAATGTTCCACCAAAATCTGTGCTCACATCCAAAGATCAGCATGATAGATTAGGATCACTGCTGACCAAGT
This sequence comes from Acholoe squamosa, assembly GCA_949317995.1. Taxonomy (NCBI): domain Eukaryota; kingdom Metazoa; phylum Annelida; class Polychaeta; order Phyllodocida; family Polynoidae; genus Acholoe; species Acholoe squamosa. The sequence continues at coordinate 53,805,316 of OX439052.1, forward strand.
ATGATGATATATTTGTAGGAAAAGATGGAGACATTGGTGCTACACACCTGTATACCCACTCAATACATGTAAAACCTGAAGCAGTGCCATGTCATTTCCTACCATATAGACAAACACCAGAAAAACAGGCCGCAATAGGGGAAGAGTGTGAAAGGCTAGTACAACAGGGCATTCTGAGAGAATGTGCCGAGGGCCCCTGGGCCTCCAGATCCTTTTTAGTACAAAAATCATCAGGAGGCCATAGGCTCGTCACAGATTTTCGTTATTTGAACCAGAACACGATAAATCAAGCCTTATCTACACCCCGAGCCGATGACACTCTAGACATGATAGGGTCACTCAGACCAAGAGTATTCAGTAAGCTAGATGCCCAACAGGGATTTTTTCAAATTCCTATAAGACAGGAGGACCAGCATAAAACCGCATTCATAGCAAATGACAAAAAATATGTCTATGAAAGGATGCCGATGGGTTTAGCGACGGCACCGGCGGGATTCTGCCATCTAGTCACATTAATTCTGAACAAACTCAAGTACAAATGTGCCCTACCATACCTAGATGACATATTGGTATTATCACCATCAATCGAACAACACTTCCATGACCTGAAAGATGTGTTCAACAGCCTAAGAGTTGGTAAACTCAAACTGAAGAAATCAAAATGTGAATACTTCATAGACAGAATAGACTTCTTGGGAATGAGAGTGACACCCATGGGACTGCAACCATCTCCCACAAAGGTGGAATCAATCAAAACCTTCCCAACACCAAAATCAGTCAAAAATGTCCGATCCTTCACAGGCCTATGCCAATACTTCAAAAGGTTTATCAAAGGTTATGCCCAAATTGCTAGACCACTGTATGATCTACAGACACATCTCAAAGCATTTGTCTGGACAGAGGATGCAGATAATGCTTTCAAAACTTTAAAGCATGCCCTCTGTACCAATGCTCTTCTCAGATATCCAAACTATGAGAAAGAGTTCAGTTTGGCAACTGATGCTTCCAATGTGAGTTTAGGAGCTGTACTCTCACAGAGAGATAATGAAGGAGTGCTCAGACCAGTAGCCTTTGCAGGTAGAACCCTCTCCAAACATGAGAGAAATTACAATACCACAGAGAGAGAACTACTGGGAGTAGTGTATGGAGTATTACACTTCAGACACTATCTAGAGACCAGACACTTCCAATTATACACAGACCATGCAGCCCTAATCCCACTACTAACCAATACAGGACTCACACATAGATGGGCCAGATGGGCTCTAGACATACAACAATTTTCATTCACCATCCAACACGTGAAAGGTGATGATAACACACCACCAGATGCTATGTCTAGAAGAGAATACCCAGATTCTGGACCCATGACTAACCCTCCACCCCCACCAAGGAGAGTTAGAGCAGCCAGTAGAACCAAGTTTGCAAAAGTAACTAAGAAAGTACCATTCAAAAGGGATGATCCACCCAACACCATTGAAAGGCCAGAGACACCCATTAGGGGTATCTTGAAGCAATCTACACACTATGTGTTTTGCCACTGTGAGAGAGAATACTCACAACTCTTTCCAGATAATGACTTCGAGCCTATCGAATTCTCATCACTCAATCAGATGCTGAAGGCAACTCCAAAGGAGCCACCCTTCACCCCACCTGACTCAGATGATGAAGATTCAGAAGACACACTATATGCTATTACTCGAGCAACTTCCAAATCAGTCAGATTCTTTGAATCAATGCAGGGAGAGGAAACATCAAACCATTTGTGTCCTATGACCACACGCTCAAAGACTAGAGAAATGATTCAGGAGGGCACACCAAAACCCCCCACACAATCACAAACTATTCTAACGGGAGAAAGGTCACAGGAAACAAACCTACCAAAACCCCACCTGCCAGGAAAAATGTCACAAAAGACACTGCATCTACTAAATCAAAGAACTCTGAGACAAAGAAGAATGACAAAAAGCAAATTGTGCCTTTAAAGAAAAAGGTTGCCACTCCCACCAAGGCGAGAATAGGCCCTCCAAAGGAGCCTACACACCAAAACAAGAGTGACACACCCCAACAAAAGGCACAAGATAGGCCAATAGTCGATGAAAAAGAAAAAGAAAGAGACAGAATAAAACAACATGTGCTAGATATAAACCAATTACTGGATCAGATTCCCGACACATCCATCTCAGGTACAAACCTTGGCTTGGAACAAAGGAAGGACAAGGAACTATTGCCCTTCATACAATATCTTGAGGATGGGACCTTGCCTGCACCAAAAGCACAAGGAAATAGAATCATCAACCAAGGCCAGACATACACCTTGGTAAATGGTACATTAGTCCATATATGCCCCATAAATTGGAGAAAAACCAATACTGTACCACTTCAAATTGTTATACCACAGCAATGGGTAACAAGTACACTACAGTATTTCCATGACTCACCTACTGGTGGCCATCTTGGTTCAAGTAGGATGCTGTCAGCACTCCGACCTAGGGTATATTGGAAGTCTATGCTAGCAGACACAACAAAATATGTTTCCACCTGCCACACATGCCTCACAGCAAAAAGGCAAGTACACTCACACAAAACACCAATGACAGTGAGAGAGTACATGACTTCACCAATGAAGTTCCTAAACGTAGACGCGGTGGGACCACTTCCCACAACTGCCAGGGGAAACAAACATATACAAGTCTGCATAGATTATGCTACCAGATATGCAACAGCTTGGGCTACTACTGACTTAAAAGCTGAAACAACAGCAGCAGAGTTCTACAAGAATATAATTTGTCATCATGGAACACCAGCCACTCTTCAAACAGACAATGGAACATGTTATACAGGTGCAAAGTTCACAAAGTTAACTAAACACCTCAAGATCAAACATAAATTCTCCTCACCATACAGGCCACAATCAAATGGGCTTGTAGAGAGATTCAATGCTAGCATCGGCACAGTGCTCAGAGCATTCTGCTCAAAGCACCAAAACAATTGGGATTCATTTATTGAACCCATAACCTTTGCGTTAAATAACACAGAATCCCAAACCACAGGATTCACCCCTTTCTTCCTACTCCATGGAAGAAACCCAGCCACCCCAATGGACTTAGGGCTGGGAATACAGGAAGACATATCCACCGTAGCAGACCATGTAGCCAACATGATAACAAATCAGGATACCTCTAGGAGGAAAGCTATAGAAAGGGTCGCCAGGCTACAAAAGGAAAGGAAGGATAGATATGATAAGAAACTTACACCACAGGAAATCAAGGTCACCGACATGGTGTACCTAAACATACCGAGAATCCTGACCAACACAGAGTGTAAGAAACTTCAACCCCTTTTTATGGGACCATATGTTGTAGTAGACAGACCTAGTTTGACAAGTGCCAAACTCAAAAACTTGGACACCAATCTATTGGTGGCCAGACCAGTGCACATAGACAGACTGAAAAAGGTTGTGGCTGTCAGAAACAATGAATTTGCACACAGGCTTATTCCACATGAGGCCAAATACTACAGCAAAATTGTAAGGAACAAAAATGATATCACCCTTACAAGAGGACCCACAGGCATAGGCCCTATCAAGCCTAGGCCTGCACACCACATACTAAGAAAGACATCTAGGTGTGGTGCAGTTTTCCACACATAAGACATGTGTGACTGATAATGAATTACTTATATGTATATAAAGCCAATCAAATTTGTAAATATATCAGTAGGTTATTGCCTCTGAAAGGGTCAAAGACTGGGACCCCCCAAGTAAAGCAGACATGAAGTCTAAGAAGAGTAAGGGTAACACAATGGAGTGTCTAAAGCCTAATCCCCACATGAAAGAGCGCGCTATGCCAACACAGCAGTCTATAGAGATCAATTGACCTTATAAGCTACCCTCAGACAACTGTCTAGACGGCCATGAATGGCTGTCCTGGATGACAGGAGGAGCTAATTACCAGTACACAGATTACACAATAGACCCCCACAGTAGCAGACACTGGAGATTAGGTGCACCTGCTCCAGAGAAACAATACCAGGCCCACAATGGATGTGGGTAGGGTAGGCTACATAAGAAGCACTGTGGACCATAGCCCACCATCAGTCTTCATCCAGCTGCAGTCTGGAACACAAGTCTACAGGACCCCACTTGGGAATTAGCCAGCCCACTTCTCCATTAGGAGAGACTGCACTAGGATAAAGAACACACCTACTTCACCTTCAACCTGACCTTACCATTTACTGGTCAATCTCTATAGACTCACCGGACATATTGCCAAGACAGCTCAATCTTGCAAAGGTACAGTTTGAACCACTTCATTTAAAGTGTTACACCATACACTTAGACTTTACCAGCACCAAATCACTACAAATTTGACAAGACTTTAAAACAGCAAACTTGCTTTACACAAGCACCATGGGGAGACGGAAAGTTTCACCCATACTGCTAACTATGCTGTTATTATATACTATAGAACCACTTACTGCAGGTTATACACCTGTGGTGAGACAAAACATAGGAGTAGTATTCAAACCTAGCCCTCAACCATTGGTCAATGGACATCCCAGTGAACAAAAAGACATTTTTCAACATAATTTGAAAGTTTGGAAACGTTTGTTTTGAATGTTATTCTAACGTTAAAACGTTGACTCATTCTGACGTTTTTCAACGTTCATACAAACATTTTTTTCTAACATTTTAAAACATTTTCTAACATAATTTTCAACATTCAAAAACATTAGAGAACATTCTTAAACATTTCTACTAGCATAACCACTGGGGTATTTTGACTTTGTATTTTGTATAGGTACCTATTGCCCAAACTATTGTGCCTGCCAAATTAATGACAGAACATAATCATTTGTTGTGCACATAGAAGTATCTTCATACAGAATTCTCCTGAAGCACATTATACCTGTAATCCCTGAGCAAAAATCTCTAGGACTGGTGCAAGAGGACATTGTCCTCAGAGGGAATATGTATATTTCTTGGTGACAAGCAATGGGTGTCTTCATCAGGATTATTTCATTTAATCCAATAGAATATGATAATACCAGTCATATTCTATCAAGCATGACTTGGAATTAAAGTTTTGATCCAAGGATATATGAAGTAAGCAAAAATATGATAATGTATACATTTAAAGTAACTTTAGATTACAGAATATACAGGGAAAATCTCCCCATCGATTGGCCTGCCACCTTGTGGGGAAGATATGTATAACACAAACGTATAAAAATGTTAGAAAACGTTCTATAAACATTTGTTGAATGTTTTATTACGTTTTAAAATGTTTGGAATGAATGTTCACATTCTAAATTACTGTTGATGTTAACAAACGTTTGTTAAATGTTTGTTTGATGTTATAAAATATTATATATGAACGTTTGTTTTAAAGCCTTTATGGACATGAGTAAACGTTTGCTGAACATTTCATTTATATTGGAAAACATCAAAACCTAACGTTCACTTTCTAGCTTTAAAATGACGTTCACGAACGTTCTCTAAACGTTTGTTGTTCACTGGGATACAACCACAACACTGTTGTTAGCTATCCCCTACAAGATACCTCGGGCACCCGTTACCCAAGGATCCATAAGGGATAGAATACTCCATTTGACCACTCCTACTCTACAAGATCATACCTCTGGTCAAATTATCCAACAAGCCAAAGAGCTTGACACCTTGCTGGAAATTGCAGACAAGGAGATAAATGAAACATTAGCCTCCATCAAATTGTTCCTATCCAACCCCATAAACACATTGGACAAGGCCAAAAGAGAGGCCATACTGGGTTTTCTAGCACCCCTGTTTCGCAGTGTGCTAGGTCTAGCCACAGTAGAAGATGTAAACCAAGTAATGGGACAGCTCAAGAACATAGATGAAATACTAAGAAAATTTGCTAAACAAGATCAGGAAGCAGCTAGTCTCATTGGAAAGATCACAGACAGACAAGATAAGTTTGTTAAAGCATACATCCAAGATAAGAAGGTACTGGACAGCACAATCAACACCATAGGTGACACCGTCAACCTGTGGGCCTCTAACATGTCCAGGTCACTTGACTCATATTCAAGGCACGAGAAAACTCAAAGGGAAAAGATTCAAGTATTAAATGATGCATTAATTATCATAGCAGCAAGAATGAATACAGTTCAATCACTGCAAAGGACAAACGCAGCCCTGAGGATGCTATCATCAGGGATCCTAACCCCTGATATAGTACCACCCTCAGACCTTGCTAGATACTTAATTGACATTAATAGCAAACTTAGGATTACACACCCTGGAGCACAAGTCGCAATTAATGACTTAGATTTCTATTATTCACAGAAGCTGACCTCATACATGTACTCAGCTCACCATATATATATTCATCTGGACATTATAATTCAATCTACCACCTCGACCTTCAAACTGTACCAAATGATTACATCACCCATGCCTATAGACACACAGGAGACCCCCACCAGAGGAGTCACAAAATTACAAACCACAACTGAGTTTCTAGCAGTATCTTACGACGAATCATTATTCATCGAATTGGACTCAGCAGATATGCAGGCATGTGAAGGTACTACAGTAAAGGTATGCAGAGATGTAAACGGTAGAATTTATAAACACAGGCCTACATGCCCTGTAGCCATTTTTACTAACCAGGCTCAACAGATTAAGGAACATTGCAAGTTTACAGTTTCACCACTGCAAGCACCTACCACCCATGCTATTTCCATTTCTGAAGATGAGTATCTGGTCACTACTAATGAACCCCATTACTTTATCAACTGCCTTGGTAAAACGTCTGAAACTCGAAAAGCCCAGTCCTACTCAATCATAGGTGTACCCTGTGGGTGCACAATCAGTGTAGGAGAATTTTCTCTTCCAAACACAAGGTTGCCCTGTAACTCAACCTTATCATTTCATTACATTCTCAAGACAATTAATTTACCATTCATGGCAGCACTTAACCAAATTTCTGAAACCAAACCAGATGAAAGAGAGAATCTTCCAGATTTCCCAGTAGTAAACCTTTCTAGAACCTTAGAAAAACTACAGGAAAATCCGATCATGGATGATATTACTCAACTAAATTTAGAGCCCTTTGCCAAAACATTATTAAAAGATGCCTCCAACCTTAATAAGGAAATGGAAACGCGCTACGAGGAATCATACCTACGTCGAGTTACAGAGCATCCAATCTTCCAAAGCTTAGCACTCATCCTAGGGATATCAGCTCACATTTTTATAGTATACATACTACTCAAACTGTACAGACTAGGAGGGACTGTAGCCTACCTGCCTACAGCCAAAGCATTCAGACTAGTCACCGAGCTGCCCCTACACAAATTGCTCCCAGATAAGAATCCTACCAAATTAACCCCTACAGAGGAAACCCACACCCCTTTTCTCACAATTCAGGAAACTCACACCCTGATAATTGCTATATTATTCACCCTGACCATCTACTCAGCCTACAGAATAATGAAGTACCTTAAGAAATTTGCACAGACACACTGTGGCAAGAAAAATGTGGCCAAGCGCACAAATCCCACAATATATTTTAAAATATATTGTGGAGACTCGAACTTCGCGCTACCCCTGAGGCCAATACCACATGAATTTGATGAGATTAAATCAGCAGCTGCCCCGACCTATAAGGATATAGTGGTTAAAACCTTCCCACTACCTAAGGCTATATTTACCTGGAATGGACCAGCAGTTATAACGACACAGAGAGGAGAATTTGCTTATCACCTCCCTCAGGTGATACACCTACCTTGGCGCACTAGGTTCAGTACCATACCAGCCCTTAAGAACAAAGGACTGTACTACTCCATGCTTCTCCAGAATGATTGTGGCACCAGCCCGGTGACCATGACAGCACTGGAAAATACAACAGATATAATTATTGATGAACATCAGGAGGAGACCACAAGGTCAAACATGCAGACTATTGCTAATTTTCTAAACCACCAACCCTCCCCGGTGACTGTGGAAACAGCCTAGACTGCCCACAGCCTAGACTGCCCCCAGTCCACCACCAGGAGACACTGAGATGACACATCTCACACATGACACACACCTCCACTGTCAATGAAATTATCTAAGTATTGAAAAATTGATTTAGAAAAAAAAAATATATACACAGCCACTTGTTGATGTATAATATGAAAACCTATGGTATTCTCACAAAAATCGATGATTAATGCGCGCATATACGCGCAAAATTGCGAAATTGCAATTTAAAAATTGTAAATTGTACAAATCCAACACAAATATACATGAATGCAGGTAGATAACTAAGACAGTTTTTGTACCCACTAGCACTTGTACACTATGCCAAGGTTTACTTAAAGTAACACACTTTAGGTATCCAAGAAAATTGTTGGAAAAATCAATGAAAAAAAAAAAAAAAAAAATTGTTGAGAAAATTGTTGACATAAAACATGTTTACTTAAGATACTCACCAAATAAATCTCTTTCAGGGACACATACTCAAAAGGCTAGGGGAAAAGTCAATTAAGCAGCGGCCCACTGCCGAAATTGCCAATTAATACACCCATATAGCAAAATCAATGAGTAACTCAGAGACAAACAAGCCTACTGTACATGAAGTACTTTGTTTTTCCGGCCCTCGGAAAAATTTGTCTCAAATCCCAAAAATTGTATAGTGTAAACTAGAATGTACGTTTGTACCCAATTTGTACACTAAAATTGTATAGTGTAAACTAGATTGTACGTTTGTACCCAATTTGCACACTAAAATTGTATTTTGCAGACTAGATTGTACGTTTGTACCCAATTTGCACACTAAAATTGTATGTTTGCACACTAGATTGTAAGTTTGTATCCAATTTACATTTGAATTGTATGTTGCACATTATACTGTATGTCTGTACCCAATTCATACACTGAAGTCAGATTTTTAGAAATCAACATTTCTATGTGTATCCAAGCTGTACGCAAAATTATATATGTACATACAGAAACTATCAATTGAACGCAAAATTATATATTGGCATACTAAAACTGTCAAATGTAAGCAAAAATTATATATTTGTACACCAAAAATTGCCAAATACACGCGAAATTATATATTTGCATACTAAAATTGCCAAATGCACACGAAATTATATATTTGCACACTAAAATTGCCAAATGCATGCGAAATTATATATTTGCACACTAAAATTGCCAAATGTACGCGAAATTGTATATTTGCACACTAAAATTGCCAAATGTACGCGAAATTATATATTTGCACACTAAAATTGCCAAATATACGCGAAAATTATATATTTGCACACTTAAATTGCCAAACGTACGCAAAAACTATATATTTGCATACTGAAATTGTCAATTGAACGCAATTACACGCGAAATTGTAAATTTGCACACTAAAATTGTCATTTATGTTCAAATTTGCACGCTAAATTGAACATTGAATGCCAAAATCGCACACTATTTGCCAAATTGTATGTTGTACATAAAAATGGAAAGTTGTACCCAAAATTGATGTTACATAAGCAAATAAGCTCAGGTATGGTAAGATATAGAAACTCGGAAATGTACTTATACCCAGGAGAAAATTGTTTATACTGACAAAGCTCTACCACAAAAATTGCATTTGAAGCACTCCCCATCACTTCAAATCCTCTTACAAACAGTATATAACTCCAAAATAAGGTAAAAATTGTATAAATTGTACATTCCCTCGGCGAAATGACGGAGTTTCGCATTCTCTCGGGGGAGAGGGAGTATTCTATGATATACCATTTTATTATTCCATAAATTCTAACATATTTTGTATTAATCAAAGAATATCTATGAAATTAATACAGAGGTTGGTTCTAAGAGCTATAAGAGCGCTCAAACTTTCTATAAGAGCGTTCATGCCCCACTGCACACCAAACCAAGTCAGTTAGACAGAGTTTATGACATCAAAGGGTCCGACCTAATGGTTCACTGCACAATATAATAAGAATAAGGGTCTCAGTGTGCGACCTCATGGTCCAATGCACAAATTAATAACTTGTAAGTCAATGCAACCGGCCGTCACGGGTGCCTGAGCACCGCTGACGCCGTCATGAGTGTCTGAGCACCCTAATGACTGAACAATGGGTTACATAAGCACGACGCCATAACCTTCCGGTCGCTCTAGCGTCGCTCCTGAGCAACCTAGATCAAATATCAAAGCATTTATGGAAAGCCCATAATTAGACGGTCAGCCTGAGCCCAAAATCAAGGCGGAACTCCCATTATTAAGGAAGTTATGCCATGGAGACTGAATGGAGCTCCGAGTTCCCTACAGACAAACCGGCGGGAGTTACGCGCCTATCCAGCGGGCATTATAAACTTGGCATATTCAACTCCGCGCATGCGCAAAATGGCGGTTATAAACGCATAAACGACCGAGTTATGAGGGTCTGAAGATGCAGAACCGACCAAGACAAAGGGGGACACAGCGGCGTCCATAGGGGTCCTTTGTCCCCCTGTGACACATGAAAGACTCCCCTCAAACAATTGTAGAGTTAGGCAGATGCTACTGGCTCCAGTCAGTCTGGAGGTGCTTTTCCAAGATTTGCTACAAATAGCCTGTCTGCACCTCCAGGAAGTCAGATCACCAAGAACCGCTCTAGAGGTAACATCTCCAGTCATCTCCTGCTACCTGCTATACCACTGCACTATGGTGAAACTATGCTAGACAGGCATTGGTTTCTATCATTAGTGGCCAGGGGCTATCTCCTTCAAGACTTCCACCAGAGGGTAAAGTTATTCATTATTACATTATTCCTCTAAGCAGCAGGTCAGGAGCTAGGTGTGGGAACCCACCTAGAACTATGCTGGACATTGTATTATTATTACCTCACAGGTGGAGTGGAACTGAACATTGTACTTTATAAATTACTGTATGTTTACTGTATGTACAAATTACCTACATACTAACTGCTGTATGATTGATATTTCTTACATGTTGCCTAAAGCTGAATAAACCAGTGACAACTGGAAGTAACACTATTTTATGAGAGCTTAATGTATTTACACTATATACCACTAGTCTTATGATATTTCTCATATGACAACTTGATCATGCACAATTACTAGTATGACAAAGTGGTGGAGAACATCCTACTAAGATCCCAAATTACCCAATGCTCTCTAAAAATTAAGCTGGCAACATTACTGAAAACAATCATACACACAGTAAACCCCACTCCACCCACCCAGTGACCTTGACACCATGCCCACCAAGGTCACCAGTGAGATCTCCCACATACCAGTGAGATCTCCCACATACCAGTGAGATCTCCCACACATCAGTGAGATCTCCCACACATCAGTGAGATCTCCCACACATCAGTGAGATCCCCCACACATCAATGAGATCTCCCACACAGCAGTGAGATCTCCCACACATCAATGAGATCTCCCACATACCAGTGAGATCTCCCACATACCAGTGAGATCTCCCACACATCAGTGAGATCTCTCACACATCAGTGAGATCTCTCACACATCAGTGAGATCTCCCACACATCAGTGAGATCCCCCACACATCAATGAGATCTCCCACATACCAGTGAGATCTCCCACACATCAGTGAGATCTCCCACACATCAGTGAGATCTCCCACACATCAGTGAGATCCCCCACACATCAAGGAGATCTCCCACACAGCAGTGAGATCTCCCACACATCAATGAGATCTCCCACACAGCAGTGAGATCTCCCACACATCAATGAGATCTCCCACACATCAGTGAGATCTCCCACACATCAGTGAGATCTCCCACACATCAGTGAGATCTCCCACACATCAGTGAGATCTCCCACACATCAATGAGATCTCCCACACATCAATGAGATCTCCCACACATCGATGAGATCTCCCACACGATCAGTGAGATCTCCCACATATCAGTGAGGTCTCCCACACGTCAGTGAGGTCTCCCACACATCAGTGAGGTCTCCCACACGTCAGTGAGGTCTCCCACACGTTAGTGAGGTCTCCCACACGTCAGCGAGGTCTCCCACACGTCAGTGAGGTCTCCCACACGTCAGAGAGGTCCACCCCACACATCAAGGTCTTATCAGTCAAGCTGGCAGAACAACACACAAAGACCTTACGTAGTCAGGGGCCTGTTGAAGAGGTCTCCCTCCCACCTAGATCTAGGAGGCCCACAGGAGGCAAACCAGCCTCCAATACAACAGATCCACACTCAGTAGATCCCACACCCCCCACCCTGTCTACTCAGGGAACAACCAGCTCTCAGGGATCCAACATTTCCCAGGGATGTCTACAGGACGCTCAACTCACGCTATCTACCTCAGGGGAAGAAGGATCTGCCTCAGGGGGTGGGTCCACACCCTCATCTAGATCCTCCACCCCAGCTCCGGCCTTTGACAGCCACTCCTCCAGAGACACTTCTCCCACACCCTCCATCATGGACACCAATGAAGGCCCCCAACCTAATCAGACAGCTGAGAAGATAAGGGCCTATGAGAAGGCCATCCAAGATGCAGTTACTGCCCTAGAGACCAACAAGTCCCAGCAGGAGGAAAGGGAGAGGATCCTCAACCAACAACTGGCAGAGAGGAATGCAGCAATAGATGCTCAACAGAAGGCCATGGAAGATCAGCGGAAGTCCCTAGAGAGACAACAACAACAGATAGCAGATCTCATGAAGATGGTATCATCCCAGACCCCACAGCCTCCCACACCTGCCATCACACCTGTTGTCACACCATCTGCCTCTGGATCCAAGGATGACATCATAATCTCCATGGTGTCCAACATGACCAAACTCATAGACAGAAAACAACAGGACGACAGAAAGATCAGGCTACATGAGGTAACAAAACCCAAAACCTTTTCACACCCATCACCACTCATGTCAACAGCATTATTTATTGATCACAAATTCCCAGAATATCTGAAGGATAAGTACAAAGTAACAGACAGTGACACCATGGTAACATATTTACCCAAGTACCTTGAGGGACAAGCACTAGCTTGGTTTGAATCCTTCAGGGAAAGTGCCACACCTGATATGTTGACATGGACCAATGTAGTGAATAAATTAAAAGAGTATTTTGCTACTCGAGACAATATCATCTCAAGGACAGCACTCCGTGCACAAAAGGTAGATGAACCTGTCCTAGACTATGCATGCCATCTCAGGAAAGTGTGTAATGCCCAACGCCAAAGCGATGAAATCCTAAGCAAGGCATTTACCCAAGGCATGAGGCCCTGGATCTCTGTAGCTCTTGAGAACAAGAAAATAGACTCTTTTGACCAGGCCCTAGACCTAGCCCTAGAGGTTGAGACCCAAGAGAGATCTAGGAAGGTAAGGGATGCAGAGTCTAACCCACAGCCTACTAAGAAAAAGGTCCAGGAAATCAACACTAGTGCAGATGAAGATGTTAACCTAATGTCTAGTGCCCACGTAAGGCAACAGGAGGCTAAGGTTACATCAAAAGACCCTACCGGTAGATATAGAGGAAACAACTATGACCCCAACTACCAATCCAATAGAGGTAGAGGTAGAGGGGACAACAACAACAACCGGGGGGTCACAACAGTAGGAAAGACAACAGCTCTTCCAACTCCAACAATGGTAAATCTTCATACAGTGATAGAAGAGACAGAACCCCAAGTAATGGCAGATCCTATAATAATCAAGGATCCAACAGTAGGAGCCATAGTCCACATAGGAACTACAACTCTGGATCCTACAACAACTCTGGATCCTACAACAACAGCCAGGGTTCAAACAACTCTGGATCCTATAATCAAGGATCCAACAGTAGGAGCCAGAGTCCACATAGGAACTACAACAGTGGATCCTACAACAACAATGGCGCCTACAACAACCAGAGATCCAACAACTCCAGTCAATACAGCAACTCTGGTCAATATAACCAGGGTTCCAACTCACGCCAGGAGGATTACAAACCTGACACATATGTTTTGCTTTAGAAATGCAACATGACCACATGGCCATATCACCTCTATGTATTCACTAGGGACTTTTAATATGACTATATTAGCTTCTAGTAGCATCTATAAAGGGTTTAATTAGATGACTAAATTACCTTACTGAGAATCCAACGTCAAAAATTTTTATTTCTATATAAACCCTGTTTCATATGCTTTGTGTAGTCATATTATGACCCTACTATGACCATATTAACTCCCATGATTGGTAATATGCTTATGTTTGCAAAATCTTTAATTACGAAATTATAAAAATTATGCATGGACATAATAGGGAAAAGTACCCATTTTGCAGGGGAGATCCCTGCTTTTCAACGTAACCAAAGATTTTAATCAAACAATTAAAAACCTTTAGATTATAGAAGTTTTTCCTTGATATAGTTATGTGGTGGTCCTGCGTCGTCTTCGAGGTACCTTCGTGGTCCTCGTGGGCGACATCGAGAACACCTCTATTACCCGACGCCTGGGGGCGCTGGAGTCCAGCGCCATGTCACCACTTGGTCACGTGGCCCTCGACTCCGGTGTATATAAGGCCGTTGTACGGCCTTCCTCAGGGTCAGTCCAGCCCCGACTGACCATCGTGAGCGATGGTTGGCGGCTGCCCGGCTACCATATTCTAATACTCCTCTGTGCAGCAGCACAGAGGAGGTGTATGTGGAATATCAACTGTAGACACTAGAAGGCCTAGTGTCGAACTTGTTATAGAGTTCAAGCTCTGCCACCTGTAACTGTGATCGAGAACGGCTGATGCCTATGTGTTATTAGACAATAAAGTTTTAACTGGAACCTGAATAGTTGTTCTTCGTTGTTTATCGAAAGATTCGATTGAACATCGAGGGGTAGAACACTACACTGGTGCCGTGACCAGTTGTTAACTTTAGTCCGCATAGGTACTGCGAGCTTAAGTTCGACATGCAGGGTCACTTGGATGAAGGTGATGACCCCAATCACCAACATCAAGCGACTGCAGGCCCGTTAGTGGATATGAACGATCCACTAATCGGCGGTGGTTTGAACCACTCTCTGATAATAGGTCCATCGTCTGACCCGTTGGGCCTGTATCAAAGGAACCGGCTACTCAATTGGCGAGTGTCGACTCAACTCTCTCCGAGAATTTCTTGAGGGCACAGAGTTTGTCCTATGTAGAAAAATCAGCTTCGCCCGTGGGAACTCCAATGGGCCTTGGCAGTTGGTCCTTTGAGGGTCCCTCGCCCGTGTCGGTACAAAGAAGTATGGACAGTGGCAGGGGACTCAATGAGGAGTTGCTACAAGAGCAGCAACGCCAACTGCGCCAGGGTCACCAGCAGTTGGATGCTCTTGCGAGTAACACCACGAAAGCTCAGGAGAAGAGTACAGAAATAGAGCTGAAATTGGAACAGCTTAGGCAGCAAGCGCTAGAGGCTTCGAATAAGACTCAGATCGCGAATAGAGAACTTGCTGATCTTCAAGAGAAGGTCAAGCAACTCTCTAGCGAAAAAGAGTCCTTACTTGCAACGAAGTCAGAGATCGAGCGTAGTCGATTGACAGCAATGGATTGTCAATCACTAAAAGCGAAGATCGACCGCCTTGCTACTAGCCGCCGAGAATGTGTCGAGAGAGCTCAAAACGATTTTCGGGATGCCCAGCACGAGCAGACGTCCCTTAAACATAAGTTGAAACTACAAGAAGTAGAGAAGACTATGTTGGAGGAACAACTGCAAGAGTTGCGGCATGAGTTGAACCAACAATCAGCCGAGCATACTGAAGAAGTAGCTGAGCACCTAACAGCTTATGAAAAGCAGGTCAAACAGCTACGTCAGGAATGGGAGTCGTTACTCTGTTAGATGCAAGCTGACGAGGATGCTCGAGCCAGGGACGAGGCAGAAATGCGTCGTCGCTGTGAGGAACGAATCGAACATGCAAATAAGATGGGGGAATATCAGATTCTAATGGAACAAAAAGCGAGGCACGAGGCCGAGCTTAATTCCTTAAAATCTGAATCCCTAGTAGCCCAATCACTGAAGGATCAGAAGGATTCGGATACTCTGGGAGCCATGCGTGGAGAAATCGATAAGCTCCGACGAGAGATATCGTCTCGCAGGGAGGCTGACGAAGCCAGGGTGAATAAAGAAGTTCGTGATGAACTCTCACTCGAGGAACGTCTGAAGGAGCAGACGGAATCGAAAGTGCGTAGCGCTAGACTTTGAGAGAAGCAACAAAGTAGTGAATGCAGCACTACTAGAGTTGCCACTCAAGAGGCCCTAGTCGAAAATCCTGACTACAGGGAGTGGCTTGACCGTGCCATGAAGGAGGTTAAGCAACTCTTTGCCCTCGGCGAACAACGAGATCTCTCAAAGCCCGAACATGACCGCCTGGAATTCCTAGTATCGGAATTAAGACAGGCGGAACGTTCAAAACAGCAGGCAGAGATAAACAGAATGGTGGGGACTATCGACAATATCTCGAATACAGATTCGAAATCACGTCGAGCCCGACCTGTTCCTGCGATGCCGTGCACCGATGGTCTAAGTGGGGTGATCGGGCAGTTCTCGACCCCTACCACGGCCCAACAACATGTCGATCCACCCAAGTATAGGGATATCAGGTTCGAGGCTTCGCATTTGAGTGAGGCCGAGACCGGTAACCCTTGGGGGATGAATCATAGTCGTGCAGACACGACTATGAGGAACATGGGGATGGACCATCAGATACCTAGAAGAGGTACAACGTTCGCTCTTGATCAGGTCAGAAGATCAAGCAGAATGTTTGAAAATACCTCTATCGGGCATGAACCGGCCCGAACTAGGTCAGTCGAGTGCCCTCCATTTACATGGAAGGATGATTGGCTCCTTGGTACCACGGATTCAATCACGTCCGTCGAGTAAATGTGTGGACCTCGAGTATGGCATTAGCTCAACTCCTCATGTTACTCCAGAATGGCCCCGCAGCTGATACTGTGTGGCTATGGGAGGAGCATGGAGATGGGACTTTGGATGGGCTGGTGGACATGGTAACAGAAGCCATGACTTCTAGCCTGCAAGATCCCATTGTCACAATGGAGAAGAGACGCCAGGGCAAGAACGAAAGCATTAGAGCCTATGGCTTTGCTTTGAGACGTCTTGCCAGCGATGCCTATCCAGGTGTGGACTTCTCGGTTGAATGGCTCATAACCAAAGTCAACCAGTTGTTCATAGGAGGATTGTATGACGTTGATTTACAACAAGACGTGCTTCGAGAATGGCGCACTTACATGTCTCTCAAGGATCTCATGGACTTGGCAGATGAGTTGTTGCGGAAACGACAACTCCTGCCGAAGTTGGTGAATCCTACCTCGACAAATGCATTGTCGGCGTTGGCCGACGCCGCTTTGATCGAGGAGGGGCAGGGGGAGGTTCTTGCTGAGTCAATTGAAGAATTTACTCAGGGTTATCGAGGGAGGGGATGTCCCTGTTACTAACTCGGAGAACCCGAGTACCCCTCCGTCCGACGCCAATGACATTAGTTGTAGTAACAAGGATATTGAATGTCTAGTATTAGATCTAGTCTTGAAGACACATACTTTACAATTGGTCACTCTATATAGACCTCCTTCTGGCAAGATAGATAAGTTTTTTCTACATTTGTCTCGTGTTATGGAAATTGCAGATAAAGAAGGGCTTGAACAATGGATTATGGGGGACATAAATGTAAATACCTTGCGTGAAAAACTACCTAGTACTGTAAAGCTAATTGATGCTTGCCGATTTAACGGCTATCATAAACTCATTAATCAGTGCACTAGACCCTATAAGATTATTGTATCATGTTTAGATAATATATTGACTAATTACAATGAGTCTATTACATCTGGTGTCTTGAATTTTTTAGTAAGTGATCATCTGCCTGTGTTTGCTGTAAAAACAAGAGAGAAGGTTGACTATATCAAAAAGAAAGTTTGGGTGAGAAAGTACAAAGGTTATGATGAAGAAACTTTCAAAGAGTGGCTAATAATGGCAGACTGGGATGTTTTTTATGAACTGCATGACCCTGATGGTGCTTGGTCATTCATTGAAAACTTGATAATTGAATACTTAGATGAGTACTGTCCTTGGTCTAAAAAAGGAGATTGTGGACAAAAGAAATAAATGGATGACACATGACATCTTGTCAATGATAAATGAACGGGAGGACAATGTGGAAATGTTTTCGAAAATTAAGGATGATTATTATCTCAATAAAGCCAGGCAGCTACGTTGTAGAATTAATAAGGCTATCAGGTACTCAAAGGCCAACCAGGTCAAGTCTGCACTGGAGGAGACTAAGTCTGACCCAAAGCGATTCTGGAGAGTTTTAAATGGAGTTTTGAAATTGCCCCTCCAGAATTGATAGGTGATGATGGTTTTATCAAGTCAGAGCACGAATCTGTAAACTATTTAAATGATTATTTCTCAAATATTGGTGCTAAACTGTCTTCAGTTTTCACAGATAATGGTTATCCTGAACGTGTATTAATGACAGAACCTGTTGATCCAGCTGAAATACTTGTGCGAGTTGAAAAAGGCTTTGTTGAGATGCTCATAAAAGAAATAAATGTTAACAAAACTTCCGGAATTGATGGTGTTAGATGTGATATTTTGAAAACAGCACTGTTATTTTTGTTAGATCCTGTTACTAAGTTGTACGAACTGAGCTTCACCAGCGGCATATTTCCTGAAAAATGGAAAAGGGCAAGGGTGAATCCAATACCCAAGCCCGGTAATATAAAGTTAATCACCAATTGGCGGCCGATATCACTATTACCTGTACCTTCCAAAATTGCAGAAAAAATAATGTATTGCCATCTAAATGAAATTCTAAATAAGAAGAATGTTATTTCTTCAAAACAATTTGGTTATCGATCAGGACTGGGGACTGCAGATGCAGTCTTCAGACTCCTAAGTGATATCTATGAAAATAGAGGCCATTTGACTGGAGTTTATTATCTTGACCTATGTAAGGCGTTCAATTGTGTTAATCACGCCTTTCTTGTTGAAATTTTAGGACAACTTGGTTTACATGACACAACACTCAATTGGCTAATGAGTTACTTAACTAGGAGAAGCCAGTATACTAAAATTGGTTCCTTTGTTTCTAATGAAGCCCCAGTACGATTTGGTGTCCCGCAAGGGTCTGTATTGGGACCGCTCTTGTTCATACTATATATAAATGATGTCAGTGATGTTCTTGCTGATTGTAAACATTATCTTTATGCAGACGACTTGGTAATATACAGCTCAAACAACAAAATTGAAACTATAACCAATAGGTTACAAATGGCATTAAATCGATTACAATCCTGGTTTGTAACCAAGAGGCTTACTGCTAACACGGATAAATCCAAAGTTGTGTGGTATGGTTCATGCAAAAAGTTACCAAAGTCCAGGGGCCAAAAACTATATTTGTATAACAAAGAACTTGAAACCCTGAATAACTACTGCTACTTAGGACTAAAGTTAAACAGTCTATTGAGTTTTGAACCTGCGCTAAAGGATTTAAATAGTAAAATTAACCGTCTTTTTAGATTCAGTAAATTCAGAAACATGTTATCTGAAAAAGTTGCTGTAACAGTCTATAAAACCACCATAATGTCTGTTTTTGATTACGCTTCTTTTGCCTATGAGGGGGCTAATGAAGGCCTGTTAAAAAAGTTAGACAGAATGCAGAAGAGAGGCCTGAAAATTTGTTTCAGAGGTTTGGATCTTAATGAAGAAGAGCTCCATGAACGGGCTAATATCCCACTCCTGATGAGGAGACGACAAGAATTATTGCTTAGCTTCATGTACAAATTATCAAGAAATCCAGATTGGGTCGATGAGGAAATCAGAAGGCCAGGTATGAGGTCCGAATCAAAGATCAAGATAGTCATTCCCAGAGCACGTAACATGGGATTCAACAACTCGCCGCTATATAGAGGAGTTGAGTTATGGAACAATCTCCAAGCTGATGTCCAACACAGTGAAAGTAAACTTAAATTTAAAGCAAGAATTAGGCAGATACAAGACTTGTCCAAGATGATGTTAATGGGTGATGAGCTGGATGAGTAATATGAAAAAAGATACAGGTTAGGGAGCTGTTGAAAGACTACACCTTATCCTGATTGAGTAGAGGGAGCTGTTGTTTGCTCACTACACCCTCTACTAGAATTTATTCATGTGGAGCTGTTGAAAGACTACACTGCATGAATTTCATCCATGAGCTCACAGTGACTATACTCTCATACTGTATATCTGCTGATCATCTGTTTAAGATATGTTTTGTACCTACTGATCTGTCCATATATATCCTATTGGTATAGTGTAATACATGCTAGTATAAAACTTGTTGATAGTAACAAACTGGTGTACCATGCCTGCTGCCCTTCTTTTTGAAATTTTATTGTAAGATTATAGAGGTTGCTATTTGTGTACATAGTATATACTGTTTGTTATATAGATTTTATTTTTTCTGTTTATATTATTGTTTTCATTCTTCATTGTATAAATTCCCATCTTTATTCATTGGACTATGTGCAAACAACCACTTATTGTAATAACTGAACGAGGATTCACATTATTGTCTAATTTTATCACTTTCTGTATGAATAGTGACTTGACAATAAAACATTTTCAAACCTCAAAAAAAAGTGTTGGAACTGCAAAAAGCAGGGGCATTTCGCACGAACTTGCCCCGAGCCGATTAAAGGACTACCACCTGATGCGACGGAAAACTGAGGCAGGGCGGCTCGATGTGGCAATCGAGCTGCCCGACCATCGAAAAGCCAAGGTATCAGCCCCTCTGGCACTCCTGATCAGACGACAGTAGATTCGAGGGAACTAGGTAAGGTCCCGGTAGGGCCGTCCCAGCCCTTTACCACAGCGGCACCGGTTGATCACCGGTCGGGTTCCGAAGATGTCGGTGTAGAAAAAGTCTCAATGGCCAAGGAACAGGGCGCTGGCAGCCCGAACTCTGAGGTCGAGGGTTCGACTGGATCGAAAGTGAAAGTCGACGCCGGGAGAGAAGCCCTGATGCGGCAGCTGGCCAGAGTCTGCACAACAGAGCTTCCCTCAGATGATCCCTGTCTCTCTTTTCTGAAGAAGAGAGGGATCGATCTGAGTACTGACGTAGGGTTGAGAATGCTAGCAGGAACCGCCCCCTTGTCGGGGAAACGATGGTACCTGTCTGCAGAGATTCGAGGGCATTCTCTAGACTTCCTGATAGATACTGGTGCCAGCCACACCATTGTCTCTTGGGAACTCGCGAAAACGTTAGTAGTGCCGTCAGATAATCTCTACGAGGGAATAACGGCGTGCACTGCGTCTGGAGCTGAAATGCGGACCTATGGTCGATTGGTTTTACCTCTTAAGGTCGCATCGACCCACTATGTGTTTAGCCCAATAGTGGCCGATGTGGCTGACTATGGCATTCTGGGGCTCGACTTCGCGGCATTATACGGTATGATCCTGAACCCAAGGACGGGTCAATTGGTCATGACCAAGCCGATAGAAGAGCACCATCAGTGTAAACTGAAGAGAGTGTCATCGATAGCCTCAGTAGCACAGACCACGAGGATACCCGCCAGACATCGGTGCGATGTACTGGTGAAATCCGAAGGTCTGGAAAGAGATCGACAGGGCATAGTCGAACCCGACCCGAAACCTCTGAGAAGTTTTGGGTTGGTTGGTGAGGCTGCCCTTGTCAGCAATGTCCGTCGAACAGTGTTTCCCATCTGTAATCCACTGAATCGAGACATTGTCCTGGAAAAAGGCCAGGTGGTCGGTACCATACAGTACGCTGACAGAAACGGTGAATTCTCTTCACCGGAGGTAGGATCTGTGATGATGCGTCTCGAGCAAGAAGCTGCAGACATCGAGACGGCAGAAATCGCGAGCACCCACACGGGGGAGCTCCCTACCTGGCTGTTAGACATGTATGGTGACACCCACCTGACCCAGCCAGAAAGACTGAAGCTGTCCGCCTTACTACGTAAGCATGTGGATGTCTTTAAATCCCCAGATGAACCGTTAGGGCTCACCGATCGATGTCTGCATAACATCGACACTGGTGACGCACAACCTATCCGAGTCCCTTACAGGAGGATTCCGCTCAGCAAGAAAGCTGCGGCGGATGAACAGCTCAAGGAGATGTTGGATACGGGGGTGGTTAGGCCAAGTACTAGTCCCTGGTCCAGTCCCGTCCAGATGGTGACGAAGAAGGATGGGACCATGAGATTCTGCGTCAATTATTGATGTCTGAATGGAGTGATTAAGAAAAATGCCTATCCTCTCCCGCGCATCGACGAATCCTTGGATGCCCTAGGAGGAAACAAGTGGTTTAGTTGTCTCGATCTCCAATCTGGATATTGGCAGATCGGGATGAATCCCGACGACGTCAAGAAAACCGCTTTTTCCTACCAGAGGGGGCTCTATGAGTTCGATCGAATGGCGTTTGGTTTGTGTAACGCCCCCGCCACATTCGAGCGAATGATGGAGGAGATGTTGAGGGGTTTGCTGGGTAAGATTTGCCTGGTTTACCTTGATGATATCATCGTCTTCGGCAAAACGACGGATGAAGCAATGGCGAATCTGGCAGAAGTTTTCAACAGGATTCGAGTATGGGGGCTGAAGTTGAAGCCTAAAAAGTGTCAGCTTTTTAGGACTTAGTACCTAGGCCGAATCGTGTCTGAACAGGGTATAGAAGCCAACCCGGGGAAAATTAGCGATGTAATGACTTGGGCTAGGCCCACTACAGTGAAGGAAATCCGATCCTTCATTGGTTTTTGTTCCTACTACCGAGAGTTCATCCCGGGGTTTGCGGAACTCGTAAGTCCTTTGCAGGACTTAGTGATCCAAAAACCTAAAGGTAGTAGAGGTCGTTACGAGGCATTCGCATGGACGGAGAGAGCTGAACATGCTTTTGTCGAGTTAAAACGAAGTTTCAAGGAGACACCTGTACTTCGATTCCCCACACCAGGAAGTTTAGGCACTACCTCTATGGTGGTAACTCTACTATCCGCACCGATCATTCGTCTTTGAAATGGCTCCTGAATTTCAAAGAAGCTGAAGGAATGATGGGTAGGTGGCTGGCCCACCTTTCGGAGTTCGGTCTCGAAAACTCTAAGATCGAACATTGAAGTGGGGCCAAGCATCTAAACGCCGATGGTCTTAGTCGTATCCCTGTGCGGCTATGCCAGAGGTCGGATTGCACAGACTGCGGCAGTCACAATGCTGTTTTGGCAGCTGTAGGTAGTTTAGTAGACAGCCGGGTGGGTGTTGCATTTTGGTCTCTCGATGAACTCATTGATGCTCAGAAAGCGGACGCTGACATCAAACGGGTTGCTGAATGGCTAGTTAAGGGGGCTAAACCCACTAGGCCTGATGTATCAATCGACAGCGGCACATTTTGGTCGAAAACGAACGCTCGAAAAGGTGAAAAGGAGATATTACTGGCCTGGGATGGGGAAGGACATAGGTCGTTGGGTTCGACATTGTCCTACCTGTTGTCTGGTAAAGCCCGGTGAGGGCATGGGTAAGTCCCCTTTACGCCAAGAGTTGTTCGGGGTGAGATTCGGGAGGATAGCTATGGATATCATCTCGGGATTTGCACCCACGCCAAAGAAGAATACTTGTATGTTAGTAATCCAGGATTACTTCACCAAGTATGTACGCGCTATTCCCCTACCAAATAACACAGCAGAGACCTGTGCAGAAGCTTTCGTGGACGAATGGGTTTTGACCTTTGGTGTCCCGTTGCTTCTGCATTCCGACCAAGGTCGAGAATTCGAGTCTCGGTTCTTCTCTGAGATGTGTGAATATTTGACAATTGTAAAACAGAGAACCAATCCATACAGGCCACAGAGC
The DNA here is from genome assembly GCA_949317995.1 of Acholoe squamosa. NCBI lineage: Eukaryota > Metazoa > Annelida > Polychaeta > Phyllodocida > Polynoidae > Acholoe > Acholoe squamosa. The sequence continues at coordinate 53,829,143 of OX439052.1, forward strand.
GATGGCCAGGTGGAAAGGTTCAATAGAACATTGATTCAGAGTCTGACTATGTTGGTAGACAAACATATGGACGACTGGAATGAACAGGCTAAATATGTGGTGTCCGCATATAACAGCTCTGAACACAGTTCTACTGAATGCAGTCCAAATATGATGGTATTCGGGGAAGAAATTCTCATGCCAGCGGATGTGATTTTCGGTTTAATCTAAAACCCGCTCGAAGTCCCTTGTTCCGTCACTTTCGTGGAACAGCTTCGTGATCGATTGAGAGAGAGTTACAGCATGGTAAGAGAAAATCTAGGTAAATCTGCGGAACGCCAGAAAGTCGGGTATGACTATGGGCTGAAGCAGAGAAGGTACTCAGTTGGGGAACAGGTGGTGAGGTACCACACCCCCCAAGCAGCTATGAAGCTTGCTCCCAACTGGGATGGGCCCTTCGTAGTGGATTCTGTCCTCTCTGAGTCGACATTATTACTTCGATCGTCCCGCGGGCGGGTCATCAAAACCGACAGCAAAAGGCTCGAAAACTGAGCGAGGTGGAGGTGTTGGATGCCAGTAAACCATCAAAGCGGTGCCGTGGTCGACCGGCCCGTCGAGATAAGTCGAAAGCATCTAAACAGCCTTTGAAGGGATGTCGGAAGCCCGACCCCCCCTCAAAGGTGCAAACGACTGAACAAACTTCACATCGAAGCGTTTCGATTGAAGTTAAAGATCAGTCGCTCCAGTCCGGACCTATGACCCGAGCGAGGCTTAAGCGCCAAGGCTCATCAAAGGAACGGTCAGCGAGTGTCGAGGATGAAAGGAAACCCAGAGCAAACACTCTGGCTCCTACATCCACACCGTCACAAGTGATGGGAGGCAGACGCCGACGGAAACGGGTTAATGGCCCGGTCGGCCCGGCCACATCAAAGGACGGCGGGCTAGGAGGGGGTGATAGTAACCCGCCCCGAGGCTCAACACTCGTTCCTACAGTAAAGGTTAGAATCAGGAAAAGTCCTAGATTAAACCCTACTCAGTAATCGATGTATCGCACAATACTAAGCAGCAGCTTTACTAACCTGTTTTTTTAATGAGGATTTAAAATAACGGGTGCCATTCTTGAGTAAATCTGTCTGTGAACGTGAAGCCGACGGTGAATAAAAAATTACACAACGAGAAGTCATGCGATTGCCTCTTAGTTTGAGACAACCTGACGCTGGAAACATGGAAATTTGGGGCCTCTGATTTTTTTATTGGATTGTGAGGATGGGTTCCCAGCATAGGCTGGTGGGTTCTGCCCGAAGGGTAGATCCATATTGGAACCATTTTTAATCCCGGTAGTCTGATAGAAGGGGGGTTGTCCTAATTATCCATGTTGATAGTGTTGGAACCCATAGACCGCATAGGAAATAACGGCATATGCAAACATTGCGACTGGAGAACCAGAGCATGACGGTGTGAGAAGAGTGAGTCGTTCTATTTTTTTGAGCATTACCTTATTTGGTCATGGCGTGATGCGCTGTGGACCAATGGGGTTCGCCCCCCTCGGTCACGTAGGCCCTTCCTCCAATCAGAGGCGTGCGCCACAGGGATAAAAGGCCGCGTCGCACACCACTGAGGTGACATCTGCGCCCTTCTCGTGAGAGTCGGACGCAGATAAGCTGGACTAAGCCTAGCTTATTCCAGCTAGTACGCTCCGCCTGGGGACTTCCTACCTGAGTGTAGGAGGTCTCCCCTGCATAGTGTCGAGGGACACGACCTGCGTGAGCGCAGGTCTGTGTTCTCTCGAGGCTCCAGTCTTCGGTCCCTCGAGCCGCCTGAGTGCGGTTCGAGGTACATCGAAGGCACCTTCGAGGCTTCGACCCGCCAGAGGGCAGATCGAAACACCTTGAAGATCCTCTTCGCCGTCTCGTCCCGTCTGAGAACGGTTCGAGACCCGGAGTCTTCTCTTCAAGTGGAACCCATCAGTTCAGGAAGAACCATGGGGTCCTCGTCCGACGAGCAGTCAGGGTACAGCTCTTCGGCGAGCCACAAGTCGCAGAAGAAGAAGAAGAAGTCCAAGAGGACCAGACCCGAGCAAGAGCTCGAGTCTACCTCGGCTAAAAGTGCAGCTCGTCTGAAGCAGATCGAGGATGCACAGAAAGCCTTGGCCGAGTCCCAGGAGTGGGAGAAGGAGCTCCGCCGAAAGGCGAGGGAGGCTGCTAAGCAGCAGAAGCGCGACTTGAAAGTCGCGGCTGCTGCTGCCTTGAGAGACTCCTCCCCCGACGAGATGGAGGTCGACGAGCCGTCGACACCTGCTCCATCGAAAAGTGCTACCTCTTCAGGTTCTAAGGGCAAGAAGCCCACCGAATCGAAGGCATCCAAGGGGACCTTGAAAGACTTCAAGATCCCTAAGGTGCCCAAGAAGGAAAGTAGCAAAAAGGAATCCGCAGCCAAGAAGGCTCCAGCCCGGGAAAGGAGTAGCGAGTCTACTGCACCCCCGGAACCTGGAACCGAACCGTCGGAAGTCGATGCCGGTGCCGTGGAGAGCACTGTATCCTCTCCCCCAGACACGGCCAAGGCTGTCGACGAGTGGAAGCGGCTGTCAGCGATCACTGCCAAGCGACGTACTGAGTACGTCGATGACAGGCCACTGACCAAGCTTCAGGACTACCGCAAGAATGGTCAAGTGGTACTCCCTAGTCTCGTCGGTAAGGATGGTAGTGACAACGAGGAATGGTATTCAGATGATACTCATGCCATCGACTGGTATGTCTCGATGATCGAGAACATCACGAATGCCTCAGACTCGTCGGGGGTGTCGCTGCCCGAGCGACAGCGGATTGGATTCGCATGGCGCATCTTCAATCCAGGGCAGCAGTGTGCTTTCGAGAACTGCACACGTAAGGGGTTCCCCCCTCGCGTATACGCGATGGACGGCAGGTATGCTCGACACTTGGTGGAAGAGCATCGAGCCATCCGTCCGCAGTTCGGTTGTGTTAAGGTGGAAAAGACCATTCCATGTTATCAGGACCCCGATGACCCGACCTCTCCTCCTTTCGTGACCACACGAAGGGGCTTGATGGCGCGTCATCTCAAGTCGTACAAGCAGCCCCATAAGTACATCGCCGAGGGCGCTATCCAACTAGTGGAGACGCTGGTTGGAAAGTGTGAACGGAATGAGAAAACAGGCGCGCCGACTAGACACTGGATGCGGATGGCACCCGCACCCCCGTCTACGAAGCGCCTGTATATCAGACCGGAACTGATGCCCGCTTTCTACGGCGCCTACCCAGAGTTCAGGGTAGAGCAGCGGAAGAAGCGGGAGGCCAGTCGTCCTCGAGACCTAGGACCGACAGCCTCTACGAGTGGGAACAAGAGGCCCCACTCTACAGATGCTGGAAAGTCTGCCGGTTCGACTGAACCTAAGAAGCCCAAGCCGCAGGCTGCTCCCTCGAAGCCCGAAAGGGCATCGAAAGCCGCCCCGGCCCCGGCTCCTAAAAAGTCGAAGACTGCTTCGACCGGTTCGGCCAAACCTAGCACCAGCGGTGCTAAAACTGGAGGCAAGACGGTGGAATCCCGGAGTGGTCGTGATCGACAACCCAAGGTGACCACCAACTCGTCTCCCCCTGTCAAGCCCCCTACAGCGGCAGAGGACAGCACCCCAGCTGCCACGCCGCGTGTCCATGTGGGAGGCGCGACACTGACCTCAGGAGCAGGAGCCACCTTCTCCAACGTCGTGTCAGGCGCCGACACCCCGACAGCAACCTTGCGTTGGGAGTTGGCACAGCCTGCATACGGCGATGGCGTCGAACGTGGGGTCCCCAAGACGTTCGTGGAACGTTGTAAAGGACTTCTACAAATGACGGGTAGCCCTGCTATCGACCACTTCGGTGAGGCATTCCGCGAGGAAGCGAGTGCCTACTTGTTCGGCCTGTTTGATAGAACAAACATTGCCTTAGGGAAGAGGCGCGCCAGACCGTGCAGATGGAGATGGACTCTCGTCTGACTAATGTCCGAACGGGTCTCAATAACTTTGAGTCACAGGCCCAATATGATATCACCAAGAGGGATGGTATCATAGAAGGCTGGGAGGAAATCGACCGCAAATTTTTTAGAGTCTTCGGGGTCCAACTCTCGGAATGGATGAAGGACAAGCACCATGGCGTCCGAACCCTGAAGCCCGTTCAAACTGAGCCCTCTCGCGAAGCACAGAGGTACCTCGTCGAGGGTGGAGTGGTTCCTGACGTCAGGACGCTGGCGGCTCAGTCGAATCCTTTGAGGGAGTTATCTCCAAGGATTGACAGTCTGAGCTCGGCTATGACGATGTTGGGCCGAGAGCAGGTGGTGCAGGACAAGCCTGACACCCCGGGTAGGTCTCTCGGTGCCTCCGTCTACCCACCAGCAGCCGCGCCTTCCTCATCGGCTCCCTTGATAACCCTCTCGGGAGCCACCGAGCCTGCACCGCCACCGGTTCAGAGAGTGGTGTCACCGAAGATCCATCCGGATCTTCATGGCATCACACCTCTGGTCCCCGCGAGTGTAGCCGTCTGCCCGGACCCGTCGGCTTCCGCCCAGGCAGTAGAACCTGCCGAGGCGGAACAGTCGATGGATATAGACGGGGACGTCGATGTCGTCGGTCAATCTCCAACGGCTCCCCCTGACCAGGGAGACAAGGACGACCTTGAAGGTCGGGAGAGCGATGACGACGACGGAAGCGACTCAGTAGACTCGGCAGTCCTCCACTCAGATGCTGAGGGAGACTCCCGGGATGCACCCGAGACCTCTAACGAGGCTTGGAGTACGACAATGGACCGTGTGGCCCCATTGCCGGAGTCGCCGACGTTTTCAGGCCAGCTAGCCGCCAGTGCTTCACATGAGGATGGACGCACTGACGGAGAGCAGGCTGAAATCGACGCCGCTACAGGGTCCATCTGGGAGGATCAGTAGTATGATACTACTGCTCCTCCTCTTCAGCTTGGATCGCTGACATCGAACAGAGTCTCGATGTCAGCATGGAACCCCCGGGAACTCGTTCCCGGACGACGGTGTACCCTCCACGAGTGGGGGTACCTTTCCTGTCCCCGGACCTCCCTGCGAAGCTGTGTGGATCTGACGCCACCCCGGTCTTAGGGCCCGGTGGTGCCACACATCCTCGGCCTCACGGTCGAAGGACCATCACAGTTGTACTGTACACTGTCGATGGGCTTCCTACGCTGGAAGGAGCTTCTCTATGAGACAGGGAGGAAACGACACGACCCCGGTTACCATACCCGGTCGTGCCTCCCTCGGATCAACCAGGAGCAGGTCGTGAAGCAGTGTTTCAACACTGGTCTCCTATGTTGGATGGAGCAACGCCTTATAATTAACTGTGATAATAATTTTTTTTCTACAGTACAGTAGAAACTATATTTCTATATATTCCTCTACTGTTTCTGTCGACCATGTCGACGGATCCAGTAGTTTAAATTATTATCTATTTGTTTAGACTGATCCGGGATCTCCGAATTTTCAGAGACCTCATTTCAGTCTAGTGGGGGGGGGTGTTGTGGTCCCGCGTCGTCTTCGAGGTACCTTCGTGGTCCTCGTGGGCGACATCGAGAACACCTCTATTACCTGACGCCTGGGGGCGCTGGAGTCCAGTGCCACGTCACCACTTGGTCACGTGGCCCTCGACTCCGGTGTATATAAGGCCGTTGTACGGCCTTCCTCAGGGTCAGTCCAGCCCCGACTGACCATCGTGAGCGATGGTTGGCGGCTGCCCGGTTACCATATTCTAATACTCCTCTGTGCTGCTGCACAGAGGAGGTGTATGTGGAATATCAACTGTAGACACTAGAAGGCCTAGTGTCGAACTTGTTATAGAGTTCAAACTCTGCCACCTGTAACTGTGATCGAGAACGGCTGATGCCTATGTGTTATTAGACAATAAAGTTTTAACTGGAACCTGAATAGTTGTTCTTCGTTGTTTATCGAAAGATTCGATTGAACATTGAGGGGTAGAACACTACAGTTATATTAGGCGACCCTACCCTATCCTATAGTCTTCACGTCTAACCCCTTTTCTTTTTTTTTAACTGTCTGTTAGTAGACGATTTGCTAATTACTAAACGTCAAAGGGGTCCCACAAGGTACCAGCGCAAGAATTTAACGGGGATTCCCCATTGTTTTATCAAACATCGCTTTACACCGTTGCAGACTATCGTTAGTCTTTCTCTTTTAGCGCCTGTAATTGGTTAACAAGCATCACTATCAGATCAAATAGCCTCAATGAAATTTTTATAAAATGATATCATTAGGGTTGTTGTTTTATCGAATTCTATAAGAGATTGGAGTATGTAATCATGGTTTGTACAGCCTTACTTATCTGGTTCGAGATTAATGCTAGACCACATGACCACGATGGGCGGTACCACGTGACTACGCGGACTCTTTGACGTCGCACGCTAGCCCTATAAAAGGCGTTGTGCACGTGCAGCACGCTCATAAACAACCAGAATGGATTGCGCACAACAACTCAAAGAGCAGTCTACCACGGACCGAGAGGTCCGGGATGAGGGGGCGGGGGAGCCGCAAACCTCCAGCCGGGGGCTCCGGGAGGAGCAACAGCAGGGTGAGTTCCAGAAAGAGCAGCTGGATCAGCCGCAACAGCCGGGTGAGTTCCAGGAAGAGCAGCCGGATCAGCCACAGGAGCAGCAGGCATCAACCCAGGAGGAGGAGCAGGAACACCCAAACCCAACACAGTCTAATGCATCTCAGGTAGGGCTGTGTGACTTCCAAAAACAACACCCCGGTCAGCCACAGGAACAACAGGCATCAGCTTGGGAGGTGATGCAGGAGCAGGAACAACCAAACCCCGCACCTCATGATGCACTCCAGGTAGGGTATTAGGGTAATTTTTTATTTATTTTTTTTATTTAAGGCCATGAGAACTCAGGTTACAGTTTACCGTCCGAGCTATTTTGAAAATTAATAAGGCATTTTTTCATTATTCATTGTTCATTATATACCGTAAATCCCCAGTCACAAGCTGGCTCCGGTCATAAGCCGGAGGCAAGTTCAGGAAAAAACTAAAAGCCGGTTTTGAGGTCAAATTCTTACCATTTTCTATTTATTCTATAGTAAAAAAAAAACCCAGTCATAAGCCGGGTGGGGAGGGGGAGGACTTTTGGAAAAATTTAGAAGCCAGTTTGGGCCCAAAATAAAAAAAAATCCTGCTTATAACCGGGGATTTACGGTAGGTACCACTGTCTAAAAATCTCCAGGTTGTTTATGCCACCATGTTATTAACATTCCTTGCACTGTAAGCTTTAGCTTAATACCAAATATGACCCCTTTGTAAGCTTTAGTTTAATACCAAATATGACCCCTTTGCTCATTCCTACCATGTCCAAATACATTTTTTAGAAATTAAACCTCATGCAGCCATTTAAATGCATGCGGGCGGTGGACGGTAAACTGTAATATGAGTTCCATTGGCCTAAACTTTATCACGCATTGGTTCGTTCTCTCTGAGGATTACGGTATGAAGGGGGTAAATGAACCGATCATAGAAAAAGGGGTAATCTGTAATTATATAAATGTATGGTTTCCCAGGCTTTCCTGACATGGGTTAATTTTTAGGTATATTGAGAGGGTTTTTGAGGTCCTGAGTGATCGTAAAAACCCCTACCTGAAACGAAATCCTCATTGAAAACAAGTCGACTTTCAAGATAAACCTCAATGATTTTATTATATATGGTGGCGGGCTGTGCTGATAATAAGGGCTCTAGACAAGGAGGGTCCCATGTCCCTTATTGATTTTAAGAAATGGGTTTTGTCTCTTATCACCCAATCCCATGTCCCTTGTCGATTTTAAGAAGTGGCCTTGTCCCCTTGTCAGTTTTAATAAGTGGTTTTGTCCCTTGTCACCCACCCCCATGTCCCTTATCGATATTAAAAAGTGGTCTTGCCAATTGTTGACTTTACCCGTCTAAAGCCCTATAATACAAACACTATCATCGTGTCACATGGTACAGCGCCCATGCGATTAAAAAAAAACTGATGTGATAAATAAGTAACTACATAGTAGAGCAGGGTAAATTTAAACTTTAACATGTACTTGTCACAGATTTTAAGTTTATAAATAGCTCAACATTTTTCTTGAAATGTATTTAAGTGTTTATAAAAAAGGGTATAAATCATAATAAGTGTTTTATTGTAATAAACATGTTAGTAGCTAGCAAAAACAGGTGTTTAGCAGGACAAGTGATTGAGGTATGAACACATTTTTTACAGTGTACTTTGTAGGCTGGTGAAAGTTGATTCTTATGAACATCGTGTCGTAGATATGTAAGTTTGAGATCTAAAAATGACTTTTTAGGAGAACACCCTACTCCCAAATTTCAGACTTTTTTTTATATTTCCACCTTATCCAAACTACTCCCAAAATGCAGTCCAAAAGACGTTATTTTTTCACCATTTTTCTATGTATCAAATTACTGCCCTAGGCAACAGAGTATTCATACCCAACCAAAATGACTACTTTAGTCTTAAGACTGTTTAGGTTTGTTCATAAAATTATAATCCTATTTGTAACATGTTTTAAGTGCATCAAACTGTCTATACATAACCCAGTAGGTATGTCACTAAAAATTGAAAAGCTGTCTGATCGCTTAGCTTTTAGCACAGCCTTTAGAGACACAATATGCTTTTGGAATTTTTTATTTAAAGTGAAAATTGATGAAGTTATGGCGGTTTTCATGATCGAAAGTGGGCATTTTTTTCGTCATCATTTTAAACTGTACAAAAAAGGAACATGTGTGACCTTTCCATGATTTTAGTCTGATTTTTAAACTTGCTGTATCATGGAAAAGCTTACACCCCCTGAAAGCCTGGATCTTTGCCATCACAATGCAGTTCATCCCAGGTCATTCTGACCAAAAGAAGTGGAAATATCAATTTTTAAAGATAAAAAGTTAGTAAAATCCCTTAATTTTGGCAGAAATTATCAATTACAAATTTCTGCTGATCCTAGAAAACTATGTGCTCAACGATAGATTTTCTTCATATTTGGCAGAGATGATGCTAAGACCATATACTACCTCTTCTATATGTTTTTGAATAACTTCCTATATTCCTTCATGTATTTTGATCAGGGGGTATTAATTACATTGACCTAATTAAGGTAACAATTAATTAACTAATTAGAGTTGTGAAAAAAATCAAACACTAAATTAAAGGTAATTTTATGTACTTGGGGTACAAATTGTTAGGCAGTTAAACCCTCAAATATTTCCCATGGTTATAAGCTGATCACTGAGACCTGTCCCTGCACAAACCTTCCGGCACAATTTTCATGACGCAGTCCAGGCTCATATCAGCCCCAATGCTGACATACCTAAACCCAGGCAACAACAACCCTGACATGTGTTTATGTATCACCATATTTCCTCCTGAGAAATAATGTATCACCGTAATTTTTATATATAACAATTTGGTTTAAAACACTAAAAATCTTATCTGGATCATAAGGGAATTTAGGGATAGGTGAGTAATTTAAAAAAATGCACTCAATAACTCCTATATCAGAATATGCTTATCTATCTGATACATTGAAAAAGTCAGTTTTCCTTTTTTTCCCCCGAGTTACTAAAAAGTTAAGGGGGATTAAATGTAAAATGTGATCAAGAGGGTCCAAATAAAACATTGATTCATAACAGCTGTTTTATTTTTTTGAAAGGTACGTTGTGAAGGACTCTGCCCGAAAGCATTAATGTCAATAAGAGCAACCATGCAGAGTGCTTATTGGGCCAAACACTAGGCTGAAGTAAGTACTCAAAGTTTTTTAGCTATTAAATGGCTAGCCACTTCTAATTAAAATAGCTACATGCGTGCATGTAACCTTAACATGTATTTACCTCTCATACAATACAGGGGAGATGTATGTGTCATGGTAGTGTTTGGCATGATCAAGTTGTCATATGAGAAATATCATAAGACTAGTGGTATATAGTGTAATTATCTTAAGGCTCTTATAAATAGTGTTATTTCCAGTTGTCACTGGTTTATTCAGCTTTAGGCAACATGTAAGAAATATCAATCATACAGTAGTTAGTATGTAGGTAATTTGTACATACAGTAAACATACAGTAATTTATAAAGTACAATGTTCAGTTCCACTCCACCTGTGAGGTAACAATAATACAATGTCCAGCATAGTTCTAGGTGGGTTCCCACACCTAGCTCCTGGCCTGCTGCTTAGAGGAATAATGTAATAATGAATAACTTTACCCTCTGGTGGATGTCTTGGGGAAGATAGCCTCTGGCCACTAATGATGGAAACCCATGCCTGTCTAGCATAGTTTCACCATAGTGCAGTGGTATAGCAGGTAGCAGGAGATGACTGGAGATGTTACCTCTGGAGTGGTTCTTGGTGTTCTGTCTTCCTGGAGGTGCAGACAGGCTATTTGTAGCAAATCTTGGAAAAGCACCTCCAGACTGACTGGAGCCAGCAGCTTCTGCCTAACTCTACAATTGTTTGAGGGGAGTCTTTCAAGTGTCACAGGGGGACAAAGGACCCCCATGGGCGCCGCTGTGTCCCCCATTGTCTTGGTCGGTTCTGCAACTTCAGACCCTCATATCTCGGTCGTTTATGCGTTTATAACCGCCATTTCACGCATGCGCGGAGTTGAATATGCCAAGTTTATAATGCCCGTTGGATAGGCGCGTAACTCCCGCCGGTTTGTCTGTAGGGAACTCGGAGCTCCTTTCAGTCTCCATAGCATAACTTCCTTAATAATGGAAGTTCCGCCTTGATCTTGGGCTCATTTTGACCGTCTAATTATGGGCTTTCCATAAATGCTTTGATATTTGACCTAGCTCGCTCAGGAGCGACGCTAGAGCGACCGGAAGGTTATGGCGTCGTGCTTATGTAACCCATTGTTCAGTTATTAGAGTGCTCAGACACTCATGACGGCGTCAGCGGTGCTCAGGCACCCGTGACGGCCGGTTGCATTCACTTACAAGTTATTAATTTGTGCATTGAACCATGAGGTCGCACACTGAGACCCTCATTTTATTATATTGTGCAGTGAACCATTAGGTCGGAGCCTTTGATGTCAGAGAGAGTGTTTGTAACTGACCTGGCTGGTGTGCAGTGGGGCATGAACGCTCTTATACAAAGTTTGAGCGCTCTTATAGCTCTTAGAACCAACCTATGTATTAATTTCATAGATATCCTTTGATTAATACAAAATATGTTACAATTTATGGAATAATAAAATGGTATATCATAGAATACTCCCTCTCCCCCGAGAGAATGCGAAACTCCGTCATTTCGCCGAGGGAATGTACAATTTATACAATTTTTACCTTATTTTGGAGTTATATACTGTTTGTAAGAGGATTTGAAGTAATGGGGAGTGCTTCAAATGCAATTTTTGTGGTAGAGCTTTGTCAGTATAAACAATTTTCTCCTGGGTATAAGTACATTTCCGAGTTTCTATATCTTACCATACCTGAGCTTTTTTGCTTATGTAACATCAATTTTGGGTACAGTTTTCCATTTTTATGTACAACATACAATTTGGCAAATAGTGTGCCTTTTTGGCGTTCAATGTTCAATTTAGCGTGCAAATTGAACATAAATGACAATTTTAGTGTGCAAATTTACAATTTCGCGTGTAATTGCGTTCAATTGACAATTTTAGTATGCAAATATATAATTATCGCGTACATTTGACAGTTTTAGTATGCCAATATATAATTTTGCGTTCAATTGATAGTTTCTGTATGTACATATATAATTTTGCGTACAGCTTGGATACACATAGAAATGTTGATTTCTAAAAAAAAAAAAAATCTGATTTCAGTGTATGAATTGGGTACAGACATACAGTATAATGTGCAACATACAATTCAAGTGTGTAAATTGGATACAAACTTACAATCTAGTGTGCAAACATACAATTTTAGTGTGCAAATTGGGTACAAGCGTACATTCTGGTGTGCAAACATACAATTTTAGTGTGCAAATTGGGTACAAGCGTACAATCTGGTGTGCAAACATACAATTTTAGTGTGCAAATTGGGTACAAGCGTACAATCTGGTGTGCAAACATACAATTTTAGTGTGCAAATTGGGAACGAGCGTACAATCTAGTTTACACTATACAATTTTTGGGATTTGAGACAAATTTTTCCGAGGGCCGGAAAAACAAAGTACTTCATGTACAATAGGCTTGTTTGTCTCTGAGTTACTCATTGATTTTGCTATATGGGTGTATTAATTGGCAATTTCGGCAGTGGGCCGCTGCTTAATTGACTTTTCCCTAGCCTTCTTGAGTATGTGTCCCTGGAAGAGATTATTTGGTGAGTATCTTAAGTAAACATGTTTTATGTCAACCATTTTCTCAACAATTTTTTTTTTTTCATTCATTTTTCCAACAATTTTCTTGGGTACCTAAAGTGTGTTACTTTAAGTAAATCTTGGTATAGTATACAAGTGCTAGTGGGTACAAAAACTGTTTTAGTTATCTACCTGCATTCATGTATATTAATGTTAGATTTGTACAATTTACAATTTGTAATTTGCAATTTCGCAATTCTGCGCGTACATGCGCGCATTAATCATCGACTTTGTGAGAATACCATAGATTTTCATATTATACATCAACAAGTGGCTGTGTATGTATATATTTTTTTTTTTCTAATACTTTGATAATTTCATTGACAGTGGAGGTGTGTCAGGAGTGAGATGTGAGTCTCCCCCTGGTGTGCTCATGCAGTGGTGGCACTTGAGGTGTTAGGTGCCAGATTCTGGCATGTGACTGTGGCAGTGCCTAGCTTGGTGTCAGTGGACAGTTCAGGGTGGGGGGGGGGTGTGTGTGTGTCCATTTAAGGAGTGTGTGGCTGGTATTGGAGTATCAGTTCCTCTCTGGAAATCACTGCTGTAGTACCATGGCCCATCTACAAGCTCTCTTTGCTTTGCCTGTCCCCCAGGTGATGGAGGTGGGGAGTCCAGTTAGGGCCCTGGTTGAGTCTAACCAGACCATCCATTATGGGTACATAGTGAGGAATTTCAAGGAGATCATTGAGCATGGTGATGTGATGGTCTGTAATTACTCCTGTCACTACTTCTTAGGCTCAGCCTTGCGTCGGGGGGCCACTGTGGCCCTTCTGACTAGGGCCTTGGGTAATATGGGTTTCTGGCCCATAACTTAGGGCCGCGGGAGCGAGTGCTATGGGATTATCTGTTGGCGGCGTCCCTCCTCGATCTTGCGGCATCCGGGGATCCATCCACGGCTGCCGAGTATGGACTGGGGATGCTGGAGGCCCGGCTCGTTGAGTGGGAGCAGGATCACGGCCATATGTATGGCTCGGACTCGGACTCGGACTCTCCCATTGATGTTGAACCCGAGGATCTGTGGTAGGATCCCGACTGACTGAAACCTAGGGTGTAAAAACCCGCCATCCCAAAGGCCCTTTTCAGGGCCGGCAAATTGTCCGAAAAGTTCTGAATACTGTCTCTGATGTGTTGTCTCCTGGTGGTGGACTGGGGGCAGCCTAGGCTGTGGGCAGTCTAGGCTGTTTCCACAGTCACCGGGGAGGGCTGGTGGTTTAGAAAATTAGCAATAGTCTGCATGTTTGACCTTGCGGTCTCCTCCTGTTGTTCGTCAATAATTATATCTGTTGTATTTTCCAGTGCTGTCATGGTCACCGGGCTGGTGCCACAATCATTCTGGAGAAGCATGGAGTAGTACGGTCCTTTGTTTTTAAGGGCTGGTATAGTACTGAACCTAGTGCGCCAAGGTAGGTGTATCACCTGAGGGAGGTGATAAGCAAATTCTCCTCTCTGTGTTGTTATAACTGCTGGTCCATTCCAGGTAAATATAGCCTTAGGTAGTGGGAAGGTTTTAACCACTATATCCTTATAGGTAGGGGCAGCTGCTGATTTAATCTCATCAAATTCATGTGGTATTGGCCTCAAGGGTAGCGCAAAGTTTGAGTCTCCACAATATATTTTAAAATATATTGTGGGGTTTGTGCGCTTGGCCACATTTTTCTTGCCACAGTGTGTCTGTGCAAATTTCTTAAGGTACTTCATTATTCTGTAGGCTGAGTAGATGGTCAGGGTGAATAATATAGCAATTATCAGGGTGTGGGTTTCCTGAATTGTGAGGAAAGGGGTGTGGGTTTCCTCTGTAGGGGTTAATTTGGTAGGATTCTTATCTGGGAGCAATTTGTGTAGGGGCAGCTCGGTGACTAGTCTGAATGCTTTGGCTGTAGGCAGGTAGGTTACAGTCCCTCCTAGTCTGTATAATTTGAGTAGTATGTATACTATAAAAATGTGAGCTGATATCCCTAGGATGAGTGCTAAGCTTTGGAAGATTGGATGCTCTGTAACTCGACGTAGGTATGATTCCTCGTAGCGCGTTTCCATTTCCTTATTAAGGTTGGAGGCATCTTTTAATACTGTTTTGGCAAAGGGCTCTAAATTTAGTTGAGTAATATCATCCATGATTGGATTTTCCTGTAGTTTTTCTAAGGTTCTAGAAAGGTTTACTACTGGGAAATTTGGAACATTCTCTCTTTCGTCTGGTTTGGTTTCAGAAATTTTGTTAAGTGCTGCCATGAATGGTAAATTAATTGTCTTGAAAATGTAATGAAATGATAAGGTTGAGTTACAGGGCAACCTTGTGTTTGGAAGAGAAAATTCTCCTACACTGATTGTGCACCCACAGGGTACACCTATGATTGAGTAGGACTGGGCTTTTCGAGTTTCAGACGTTTTACCATGGCAGTTGATAAAGTAATGGGGTTCATTAGTAGTGACCAGATACTCATCTTCAGAAATGGAAATAGCATGGGTGGTAGGTGCTTGCAGTGGTGAAACTGTAAACTTGCAATGTTCCTTAATCTGTTGAGCCTGGTTAGTAAAAATGGCTACAGGGCATGTAGGCCTGTGTTTATAGATTCTACCATTTACATCTCTGCATACCTTTACTGTAGTACCTTCACATGCCTGCATATCTGCTGAGTCCAATTCGATGAATAATGATTCGTCGTAAGATACTGCTAGAAACTCAGTTGTGGTTTGCAACTTGGTGACTCCTCTGGTGGGGGTCTCCTGTGTGTCTATAGGCATGGGTGATGTAATCATTTGGTACAGTTTGAAGGTTGAGGTGGTAGATTGTATTATAATGTCCAGATGAATATATATATGGTGAGCTGAGTAAGTGTATGAGGTCAGCTTCTGTGAATAATAGAAATCTAAGTCATTAATTGCGACTTGTGCTCCAGGGTGTGTAATCCTAAGTTTGTTATTAATGTCAATTAAGTATCTAGCAAGGTCTGAGGGTGGTACTATATCAGGGGTTAGGATTCCTGATGATAGCATCCTCAGGGCTGCATTTGTCCTTTGCAGTGCTTGAACTGTATTCGTTCTTGCTGCTATGATAATTAATGCATCATTTAATACTTGCATTTTCTCCCTTTGAGTTTTCTCGTGCCTTGAATATGAGTCAAGTGACCTGGACATGTTAGAGGCCCACAGGTTGACGGTGTCACCTATGGTGTTGATTGTGCTGTCCAGTACCTTCTTATCTTGGATGTATGCTTTAACAAACTTATCTTGTCTGTCTGTGATCTTTTCAATGAGATTAGCTGCTTCCTGATCTTGTTTAGCAAATTTTCTTAGTATTTCATCTATATTCTTGAGCTGTCCCATTACTTGGTTTACATCTTCTACTGTGGCTAGACCTAGCACACCGCGAAACAGGGGTGCTAGAAAACCCAGTATGGCCTCTCTTTTGGCCTTGTCCAGTGTGTTTATGGGGTTGGATAAGAACAATTTGATGGAGGCTAGTGTTTCATTTATCTCCTTGTCTGCAATTTCCAGCAAGGTGTCTAGCTCCTTAGCTTGTTGGATAATTTGGCCAGAGGTATGATCTTGTAGAGTAGGAGTGGTCAAATGGAGTATTCTATCCCTTATGGATCCTTGGGTAACGGGTGCCCGAGGTATCTTGTAGGGGATAGCTAACAATAGTGTTGTGGTTGTATGTCCATTGACCAATGGTTGAGGGCTAGGTTTGAATACTACTCCTATGTTTTGTCTCACCACAGGTGTATAACCTGCAGTAAGTGGTTCTATAGTATATAATAACAGCATAGTTAGCAGTATGGGTGAAACTCTCAGTCTCCCCATGGTGCTTGTGTAAAGCAAGTTTGCTGTTTAAAGTCTTGTCAAATTTGTAGTGATTTGGTGCTGGTAAAGTCTAAGTGTATGGTGTAACACTTTAAATGAAGTGGTTCAAACTGTACCTTTGCAAGATTGAGCTGTCTTGGCAATATGTCCGGTGAGTCTATAGAGATTGACCAGTAAATGGTAAGGTCAGGTTGAAGGTGAAGTAGGTGTGTTCTTTATCCTAGTGCAGTCTCTCCTAATGGAGAAGTGGGCTGGCTAATTCCCAAGTGGGGTCCTGTAGACTTGTGTTCCAGACTGCAGCTGGATGAAGACTGATGGTGGGCTATGGTCCACAGTGCTTCTTATGTAGCCTACCCTACCCACATCCATTGTGGGCCTGGTATTGTTTCTCTGGAGCAGGTGCACCTAATCTCCAGTGTCTGCTACTGTGGGGGTCTATTGTGTAATCTGTGTACTGGTAATTAGCTCCTCCTGTCATCCAGGACAGCCATTCATGACTGTCTAGACAGTTGTCTGAGGGTAGCTTATAAGGTCAATTGATCTCTATAGACTGCTGTGTTGGCATAGCGCGCTCTTTCATGTGGGGATTAGGCTTTAGACACTCCATTGTGTTACCCTTACTCTTCTTAGACTTCATGTCTGCTTTACTTGGGGGGGTCCCAGTCTTTGACCCTTTCAGAGGCAATAACCTACTGATATATTTACAAATTTGATTGGCTTTATATACATATAAGTAATTCATTATCAGTCACACATGTCTTATGTGTGGATGAAGAGAATTTGTAATACATTTTGAAAATCTTATGTTCTTTTGGTATCTCAATCTTGTTTCTAATTTCTTGAAACTGCACCACACCTAGATGTCTTTCTTAGTATGTGGTGTGCAGGCCTAGGCTTGATAGGGCCTATGCCTGTGGTTTCTCTTGTAAGGGTGATATCATTTTTGTTCCTTACAATTTTGCTGTAGTATTTGGCCTCATGTGGAATAAGCCTGTGTGCAAATTCATTGTTTCTGACAGCCATAACCTTTTTCAGTCTGTCTATGTGCACTGGTCTGGCCACCAATAGATTGGTGTCCAAGTTTTTGAGTTTGGCACTTGTCAAACTAGGTCTGTCTACTACAACATATGGTCCCATAAAAAGGGGTTGAAGTTTCTTACACTCTGTGTTGGTCAGGATTCTAGGTATGTTAAGGTACACCATGTCGGTGACCTTGATTTCCTGTGGTGTAAGTTTCTTATCATATCTATCCTTCCTTTCCTTTTGTAGCTTGGCGACCCTTTCTATAGCTTTCCTCCTAGAGGTATCTTGATTTGTTATCATGTTAGCTACATGGTCTGCTACTGTGGATATGTCTTCCTGTATTCCCAGCCCTAAGTCCATTGGGGTGGCTGGGTTTCTTCCATGGAGTAGGAAGAAAGGGGTGAATCCTGTGGTTTGGGATTCAGTGTTGTTTAATGCAAAGGTTATGGGTTAAATAAATGAATCCCAATTGTTTTGGTGCTTTGAGCAGAATGCTCTGAGCGCTGTGCCTATGCTAGCATTGAATCTCTCTACAAGCCCATTTGATTGTGGCCTGTATGGTGAGGAGAATTTATGTTTGATCTTGAGGTGTTTAGTTAACTTTGTGAACTTTGCACCTGTATAACATGTCCCATTGTCTGTTTGAAGAGTGGCTGGTGTTCCATGATGACAAATTATATTCTTGTAGAACTCTGCTGCTGTTGTCTCAGCTTTTAAGTCAGTAGTAGCCCAAGCTGTTGCATATCTGGTAGCATAATCTATGCAGACTTGTATATGTTTGTTTCCCCTGGCAGTTGTGGGAAGTGGTCCCACCGCGTCTAGGTTTAGGAACTTCATTGGTGAAGTCATGTACTCTCTCACTGTCATTGGTGTTTTGTGTGAGTGTACTTGCCTTTTTGCTGTGAGGCATGTGTGGCAGGTGGAAACATATTTTGTTGTGTCTGCTAGCATAGACTTCCAATATACCCTAGGTCGGAGTGCTGACAGCATCCTACTTGAACCAAGATGGCCGCCAGTAGGTGAGTCATGGAAATACTGTAGTGTACTTGTTACCCATTGCTGTGGTATAACAATTTGAAGTGGTACAGTATTGGTTTTTCTCCAATTTATGGGGCATATATGGACTAATGTACCATTTACCAAGGTGTATGTCTGGCCTTGGTTGATGATTCTATTTCCTTGTGCTTTTGGTGCAGGCAAGGTCCCATCCTCAAGATATTGTATGAGGGGCAATAGGTCCTTGTCTTTCCTTTGTTCCAAGCCAAGGTTTGTACCTGAGATGGATGTGTCGGGAATCTGATCCAGTAGTTGATTTATATCTAGCACATGTTGTTTTATTCTGTCTCTTTCTTTTTCTTTTTCATCGACTATTGGCCTATCTTGTGCCTTTTGTTGGGGTGTGTCACTCTTGTTTTGGTGTGTAGGCTCCTTTGGAGGGCCTATTCTCGCCTTGATGGGAGTGGCAACCTTTTTCTTTAAAGGCACAATTTGCTTTTTGTCATTCTTCTTTGTCTCAGAGTTCTTTGACTTAGTAGATGCAGTGTCTTTTGTGACATTTTTCCTGGCAGGTGGGGTTTTGGTAGGTTTGCTTCCTGTGACCTTTTTCTCATTTAGAATAGTTTGTGATTGTGTGGGGGGTTTTGGTGTGCCCTCCTGAATCATTTCTCTAGTCTTTGAGCGTGTGGTCATAGGACACAAATGGTTTGATGCTTCCTCTCCCTGCATTGGTTCAAAGAATCTGACTGATTTAGAAGTTGCTTGAGTAATAGCATATATTGTGTCTTCTGGATCTTCATTGTCTGAGTCAGGTGGGGTGAAGGGTGGCTCCTTTGGAGTTGCCTTCAGCATCCGATTGAGTGATGAGAATTCAATAGGCTCGAAGTCATTATCTGGAAAGAGTTGTGAGTATTCTCTCTCACAGTGGCAAAACACATAGTGAGTAGATTGCTTCAAGATACCCCTAATGGGTGTCTCTGGCCTTTCAATGGTGTTGGGTGGATCATCCCTTTTGAATGGTACTTTCTTTGTTACTTTTGCAAACTTGGTTCTACTGGCTGCTCTAACTCTCCTTGGTGGGGGTGGAGGGTTAGTCATGGGTCCAGAATCTGGGTATTCTCTTCTAGACATAGCATCTGGTGGTGTGTTATCATCACCTTTCACGTGTTGGATGGTGAATGAAAATTGCTGTATGTCTAGAGCCCATCTGGCCCATCTATGTGTGAGTCCTGTATTGGTTAATAGTGGGATTAGGGCTGCATGGTCTGTGTATAATTGGAAGTGTCTAGTCTCTAGATAGTGTCTGAAGTGTAATACTCCATACACTACTCCCAGTAGTTCTCTCTCTGTGGTATTGTAATTTCTCTCATGTTTGGAGAGGGTTCTACCTGCAAAGGCTACTGGTCTGAGCACTCCTTCATTATCTCTCTGTGAGAGTACAGCTCCTAAACTCACATTGGAAGCATCAGTTGCCAAACTGAACTCTTTCTCATAGTTTGGATATCTGAGAAGAGCATTGGTACAGAGGGCATGCTTTAATGTTTTGAAAGCATTATCTGCCTCTTCTGTCCAGACAAATGCTTTGAGATGTGTCTGTAGATCATACAATGGTCTAGCAATTTGGGCATAACCTTTGATAAACTTTTTGAAGTATTGGCATAGGCCTGTGAAGGATCTGACATTTTTGACTGATTTTGGTGTTGGGAAGGTTTTGATTGACTCCACCTTTGTGGGAGATGGTTGCAGTCCCATGGGTGTGACTCTCATTCCCAAGAAGTCTATTCTGTCTATGAAGTATTCACATTTTGATTTCTTCAGTTTGAGTTTACCAACTCTTAGGCTGTTGAACACATCTTCCAGGTCATGGAAGTGTTGTTCGATTGATGGTGATAATACCAATATGTCATCTAGGTATGGTAGGGCACATTTGTACTTGAGTTTGTTCAGAATTAATGTGACTAGATGGCAGAATCCCGCCGGTGCCGTCGCTAAACCCATCGGCATCCTTTCATAGACATATTTTTTGTCATTTGCTATGAATGCGGTTTTATGCTGATCCTCCTGTCTTATAGGAATTTGAAAAAATCCCTGTTGGGCATCTAGCTTACTGAATACTCTTGGTCTGAGTGACCCTATCATGTCTAGAGTGTCATCGGCCCGGGGTGTAGATAAGGCTTGATTTATCGTGTTTTGGTTCAAATAACGAAAATCTGTGACGAGCCTATGGCCTCCCGATGATTTTTTGTACTAAAAAGGATCTGGAAGCCCAGGGGCCTTCAGCACATTCTCTCAGAATGCCCTGTTGTACTAGCCTTTCACACTCTTCCCCTATTGCGGCCTGTTTTTCTGGTGTTTGTCTATATGGTAGGAAATGACATGGTACTGCCTCAGGTTTTACATGTATTGAGTGTGTATACAGGTGTGTGGCACCAATGTCTCCATCTTTTCCTACAAATACATCATCATACTTGGTCAGCAGTGATCCTAATCTATCATGCTGATCTTTGGATGTGAGCACAGATTTTGGTGGAACATTCTCTTCCAATTCTGGCTCGAGGTCATGTGCCTCACTATGTATAGCAGCTATTTCAGAGAGTCTGATTGAGTTGGGTTCAGGGTCAGCGTATGTGGACTCACAGTCTGAGTCTGTGTCACTGAATTGAGTTATATCCTCAGGCCGTATGGCTGAGATGGATTGATCAGTGTGTGGGGTTGTGTCTGACACCTGTTGAGGTTTTTCTAAATCAGATTCCTTGACTTCCTGAAATAGAGCTATGATGGCACCCTTTTTGATTTTATGTGGGCGCCTGCTGGTGTTGAGTAACACTAGGGGATGTTTGTTATTTTCCCTGGGGGTTACTGCTGCCCTTTGAACTAGATATGGGGCATTGTTATTTCTTTGGAGGTTATCTACTACTCCAGTTTTGCCTTGCAGTGATTGAGTAGATGTGACTTTACCCAATACTGCAAGTTCAGAGAATGGAGGGATGGTAAAATCCCTCACTGCCCTAATGGGTTTGAGAATTTGTTCAGGATCAACATTAAATTCAATTTGAGATTTTGTAGTGCTTAAGAAATCTGTGCCGAGAACAACGGGCTGTGTGAGGTTGGGAATTACAGCAAATTGGTATTGGAATCTGACACCTTGGATTCTAAAGTTCAGCATAGCTGAATGTCTAACATGACACACCGATCCATCTGCCAAATGGATGTTGATTTTAGATTTCCTCAGTTGGATATGGAATCTCTTTTGGAGATCCATGAGGAATGATTGTCTGACACAGGTGATAGTAGCACCTGTATCAACCAAACATTGTACATCCGAAACATCATATAGATTTGCATTGATACAGCCATTTTGAAGAAGTACAATAGAAAGCTTGGTACTCTCACCTGTATCCTTTGATGATGAATCTGGTGGGGTGATGTGTATCACTGATGGACGTCTCTGTCTGTTAGATGGTAGATTGGCACTAGCAATTGTCTCTGGTTGGATCTTTGTTAATCCTGATTGATTGTTTGTATTTGGGGTGTCACAGTGCACTGGCCCATCGGCACTGTGACATCCTAGTTTTCCTGGTTCTGTGGGGTGGTTGAGATGCTTGCCACCAGGAGCTTGGAGATTTGATCCATTACATGAGGTGGTATTTGGGGGTTACTGTGCTGGTTCCCCTGGTAACCTCTTGTGTCAGGTTTGTAATCCTCCCGGCGTGAGTTGGAACCCTGGTTATATTGACCAGAGTTGCTGTATTGACCGGAGTTATTGGATCTCTGGTTGTTGTAGGCGCCATTGTTGTTGTAGGATCCACTGTTGTAGTTCCTATGTGGACTCTGGCTCCTACTGTTGGATCCTTGATTATAGGATCCAGAGTTGTTTGAACCCTGGCTGTTGTTGTAGGATCCAGAGTTGTTGTAGGATCCAGAGTTGTAGTTCCTATGTGGACTCTGGCTCCTACTGTTGGATCCTTGATTATTATAGGATCTGCCATTACTTGGGGTTCTGTCTCTCCTATCACTGTATGAAGAGTTACCATTGTTGGAGTTGGAAGAGCTGTTGTCTTTCCTACTGTTGTGACCCCCCCGGTTGTTGTTGTTGCCCCCTCTACCTCTACCTCTATTGGATTGGTAGTTGGGGTCATAGTTGTTTCCTCTGTATCTACCGGTAGGGTCTCTTGATGCAACCTTAGCCTCCTGTTGCCTTACATGGGCACTAGACATTAGGTTAACATCTTCATCTGCACTAGTGCTGATTTCCTGGACCTTTTTCTTAGTAGGCTGTGGGTTGGACTCTGCATCCCTCACCTTCCTAGATCTTTCTTGGGTCTCAACCTCTAGGGCTAGGTCTAGTGCTTGGTCAAAAGAGTCTATTTTCTTGTTCTCAAGAGCCACAGAGATCCAGGGCCTCATGCCTTGGGTAAATGCCTTGCTTAGGATTTCATCACTTTGGCGTTGGGCATTACACACTTTCCTGAGATGGCATGCATAGTCTAGGACAGGTTCATCTACCTTTTGTGCACGGAGTGCAGTCCTTGAGATTATATTGTCTCGAGTAGCAAAATACTCTTTTAATTTATTCACTACATTGGTCCATGTCAACATATCAGGTGTGGCACTCTCCCTGAAGGATTCAAACCAAGCTAGTGCTTGTCCTTCGAGGTACTTGGGTAAATATGTTACCATGGTGTCACTGTCTGTTACTTTGTACTTATCCTTCAGATATTCTGGGAATTTGTGATCAATAAATAATGCTGTTGACATGAGTGGTGATGGGTGTGAAAAGGTTTTGGGTTTTGTTACCTCATGTAGCCTGATCTTTCTGTCATCCTGCTGTTTTCTGTCTATGAGTTTGGTCATGTTGGACACCATGTTGGAGACCCACAGCCTCCCACACCTGCCATCACACCTGTTGTCACACCATCTGCCTCTGGATCCAAAGATGACATCATAATCTCCATGGACAGTGACACCATGGTAACATATTTACCCAAGTACCTCGAAGGACAAGCACTAGCTTGGTTTGAATCCTTCAGGGAGAGTGCCACACCTGATATGTTGACATGGACCAATGTAGTGAATAAATTAAAAGAGTATTTTGCTACTCGAGACAATATAATCTCAAGGACTGCACTCCGTGCACAAAAGGTAGATGAACCTGTCCTAGACTATGCATGCCATCTCAGGAAAGTGTGTAATGCCCAACGCCAAAGTGATGAAATCCTAAGCAAGGCATTTACCCAAGGCATGAGGCCCTGGATCTCTGTGGCTCTTGAGAACAAGAAAATAGACTCTTTTGACCAAGCACTAGACCTAGCCCTAGAGGTTGAGACCCAAGAAAGATCTAGGAAGGTGAGGGATGCAGAGTCCAACCCACAGCCTACTAAGAAAAAGGTCCAGGAAATCAGCACTAGTGCAGATGAAGATGTTAACCTAATGTCTAGTGCCCATGTAAGGCAACAGGAGGCTAAGGTTGCATCAAGAGACCCTACCGGTAGATACAGAGGAAACAACTATGACCCCAACTACCAATCCAATAGAGGTAGAGGTAGAGGGGGCAACAACAACAACCGGGGGGGTCACAACAGTAGGAAAGACAACAGCTCTTCCAACTCCAACAATGGTAACTCTTCATACAGTGATAGGAGAGACAGAACCCCAAGTAATGGCAGATCCTATAATAATCAAGGATCCAACAGTAGGAGCCAGAGTCCACATAGGAACTACAACTCTGGATCCTACAACAACTCTGGATCCTACAACAACAGCCAGGGTTCAAACAACTCTGGATCCTATAATCAAGGATCCAACAGTAGGAGCCAGAGTCCACATAGGAACTACAACAGTGGATCCTACAACAACAATGGCGCCTACAACAACCAGAGATCCAATAACTCCGGTCAATACAGCAACTCTGGTCAATATAACCAGGGTTCCAACTCACGCCGGGAGGATTACAAACCTGACACAAGAGGTTACCAGGGGAACCAGCACAGTAACCCCCAAATACCACCTCATGTAATGGATCAAATCTCCAAGCTCCTGGTGGCAAGCATCTCAACCACCCCACAGAACCAGGAAAACTAGGATGTCACAGTGCCGATGGGCCAGTGCACTGTGACACCCCAAATACAAACAATCAATCAGGATTAACAAAGATCCAACCAGAGACAATTGCTAGTGCCAATCTACCATCTAACAGACAGAGACGTCCATCAGTGATACACATCACCCCACCAGATTCATCATCAAAGGATACAGGTGAGAGTACCAAGCTTTCTATTGTACTTCTTCAAAATGGCTGTATCAATGCAAATCTATATGATGTTTCGGATGTACAATGTTTGGTTGATACAGGTGCTACTATCACCTGTGTCAGACAATCATTCCTCATGGATCTCCAAAAGAGATTCCATATCCAACTGAGGAAATCTAAAATCAACATCCATTTGGCAGATGGATCGGTGTGTCATGTTAGACATTCAGCTATGCTGAACTTTAGAATCCAAGGTGTCAGATTCCAATACCAATTTGCTGTAATTCCCAACCTCACACAGCCCGTTGTTCTCGGCACAGATTTCTTAAGCACTACAAAATCTCAAATTGAATTTAATGTTGATCCTGAACAAATTCTCAAACCCATTAGGGCAGTGAGGGATTTTACCATCCCTCCATTCTCTGAACTTGCAGTATTGGGTAAAGTCACATCTACTCAATCACTGCAAGGCAAAACTGGAGTAGTAGATAACCTCCAAAGAAATAACAATGCCCCATATCTAGTTCAAAGGGCAGCAGTAACCCCCAGGGAAAATAACAAACATCCCCTAGTGTTACTCAACACCAGCAGGCGCCCACATAAAATCAAAAAGGGTGCCATCATAGCTCTATTTCAGGAAGTCAAGGAATCTGATTTAGAAAAACCTCAACAGGTGTCAGACACAACCCCACACACTGATCAATCCATCTCAGCCATACGGCCTGAGGATATAACTCAATTCAGTGACACAGACTCAGACTGTGAGTCCACATACGCTGACCCTGAACCCAACTCAATCAGACTCTCTGAAATAGCTGCTATACATAGTGAGGCACATGACCTCGAGCCAGAATTGGAAGAGAATGTTCCACCAAAATCTGTGCTCACATCCAAAGATCAGCATGATAGATTAGGATCACTGCTGACCAAGTATGATGATGTATTTGTAGGAAAAGATGGAGACATTGGTGCCACACACCTGTATACACACTCAATACATGTAAAACCTGAGGCAGTACCATGTCATTTCCTACCATATAGACAAACACCAGAAAAACAGGCCGCAATAGGGGAAGAGTGTGAAAGGCTAGTACAACAGGGCATTCTGAGAGAATGTGCTGAAGGCCCCTGGGCTTCCAGATCCTTTTTAGTACAAAAAATCATCGGGAGGCCATAGGCTCGTCACAGATTTTCGTTATTTGAACCAAAACACGATAAATCAAGCCTTATCTACACCCGGGGCCGATGACACTCTAGACATGATAGGGTCACTCAGACCAAGAGTATTCAGTAAGCTAGATGCCCAACAGGGATTTTTTCAAATTCCTATAAGACAGGAGGATCAGCATAAAACCGCATTCATAGCAAATGACAAAAAATATGTCTATGAAAGGATGCCGATGGGTTTAGCGACGGCACCGGCGGGATTCTGCCATCTAGTCACATTAATTCTGAACAAACTCAAGTACAAATGTGCCCTACCATACCTAGATGACATATTGGTATTAACACCATCAATCGTACAACACTTCCATGACCTGGAAGATGTGTTCAACAGTCTAAGAGTTGGTAAACTCAAACTGAAGAAATCAAAATGTGAATACTTCATAGACAGAATAGACTTCTTGGGAATGAGAGTCACACCCATGGGACTGCAACCATCTCCCACAAAGGTGGAGTCAATCAAAACCTTCCCAACACCAAAATCAGTCAAAAATGTCAGATCCTTCACAGGCCTATGCCAATACTTCAAAAAGTTTATCAAAGGTTATGCCCAAATTGCTAGACCATTGTATGATCTACAGACACATCTCAAAGCATTTGTCTGGACAGAAGAGGCAGATAATGCTTTCAAAACATTAAAGCATGCCCTCTGTACCAATGCTCTTCTCAGATATCCAAACTATGAGAAAGAGTTCAGTTTGGCAACTGATGCTTCCAATGTGAGTTTAGGAGCTGTACTCTCACAGAGAGATAATGAAGGAGTGCTCAGACCAGTAGCCTTTGCAGGTAGAACCCTCTCCAAACATGAGAGAAATTACAATACCACAGAGAGAGAACTACTGGGAGTAGTGTATGGAGTATTACACTTCAGACACTATCTAGAGACTAGACACTTCCAATTATACACAGACCATGCAGCCCTAATCCCACTATTAACCAATACAGGACTCACACATAGATGGGCCAGATGGGCTCTAGACATACAGCAATTTTCATTCACCATCCAACACGTGAAAGGTGATGATAACACACCACCAGATGCTATGTCTAGAAGAGAATACCCAGATTCTGGACCCATGACTAACCCTCCACCCCCACCAAGGAGAGTTAGAGCTGCCAGTAGAACCAAGTTTGCAAAAGTAACAAAGAAAGTACCATTCAAAAGGGATGATCCACCCAACACCATTGAAAGGCCAGAGACACCCATTAGGGGTATCTTGAAGCAATCTACTCACTATGTGTTTTGCCACTGTGAGAGAGAATACTCACAACTCTTTCCAGATAATGACTTCGAGCCTATTGAATTCTCATCACTCAATCGGATGCTGAAGGCAACTCCAAAGGAGCCACCCTTCACCCCACCTGACTCAGACAATGAAGATCCAGAAGACACAATATATGCTATTACTCAAGCAACTTCTAAATCAGTCAGATTCTTTGAACCAATGCAGGGAGAGGAAGCATCAAACCATTTGTGTCCTATGACCACACGCTCAAAGACTAGAGAAATGATTCAGGAGGGCACACCAAAACCCCCCACACAATCACAAACTATTCTAAATGAGAAAAAGGTCACAGGAAGCAAACCTACCAAAACCCCACCTGCCAGGAAAAATGTCACAAAAGACACTGCATCTACTAAGTCAAAGAACTCTGAGACAAAGAAGAATGACAAAAAGCAAATTGTGCCTTTAAAGAAAAAGGTTGCCACTCCCATCAAGGGGAGAATAGGCCCTCCAAAGGAGCCTACACACCAAAACAAGAGTGACACACCCCAACAAAAGGCACAAGATAGGCCAATAGTCGATGAAAAAGAAAAAGAAAGAGACAGAATAAAACAACATGTGCTAGATATAAATCAACTACTGGATCAGATTCCCGACACATCCATCTCAGGTACAAACCTTGGCTTGGAACAAAGGAAAGACAAGGACCTATTGCCCCTCATACAATATCTTGAGGATGGGACCTTGCCTGCACCAAAAGCACAAGGAAATAGAATCATCAACCAAGGCCAGACATACACCTTGGTAAATGGTACATTAGTCCATATATGCCCCATAAATTGGAGAAAAACCAATACTGTACCACTTCAAATTGTTATACCACAGCAATGGGTAACAAGTACACTACAGTATTTCCATGACTCACCTACTGGCGGCCATCTTGGTTCAAGTAGGATGCTGTCAGCACTCCGACCTAGGGTATATTGGAAGTCTATGCTAGCAGACACAACAAAATATGTTTCCACCTGCCACACATGCCTCACAGCAAAAAGGCAAGTACACTCACACAAAACACCAATGACAGTGAGAGAGTACATGACTTCACCAATGAAGTTCCTAAACCTAGACGCGGTGGGACCACTTCCCACAACTGCCAGGGGAAACAAACATATACAAGTCTGCATAGATTATGCTACCAGATATGCAACAGCTTGGGCTACTACTGACTTAAAAGCTGAGACAACAGCAGCAGAGTTCTACAAGAATATAATTTGTCATCATGGAACACCAGCCACTCTTCAAACAGACAATGGGACATGTTATACAGGTGCAAAGTTCACAAAGTTAACTAAACACCTCAAGATCAAACATAAATTCTCCTCACCATACAGGCCACAATCAAATGGGCTTGTAGAGAGATTCAATGCTAGCATAGGCACAGCGCTCAGAGCATTCTGCTCAAAGCACCAAAACAATTGGGATTCATTTATTGAACCCATAACCTTTGCATTAAACAACACTGAATCCCAAACCACAGGATTCACCCCTTTCTTCCTACTCCATGGAAGAAACCCAGCCACCCCAATGGACTTAGGGCTGGGAATACAGGAAGACATATCCACAGTAGCAGACCATGTAGCTAACATGATAACAAATCAAGATACCTCTAGGAGGAAAGCTATAGAAAGGGTCGCCAAGCTACAAAAGGAAAGGAAGGATAGATATGATAAGAAACTTACACCACAGGAAATCAAGGTCACCGACATGGTGAACCTTAACATACCTAGAATCCTGACCAACACAGAGTGTAAGAAACTTCAACCCCTTTTTATGGGACCATATGTTGTAGTAGACAGACCTAGTTTGACAAGTGCCAAACTCAAAAACTTGGACACCAATCTATTGGTGGCCAGACCAGTGCACATAGACAGACTGAAAAAGGTTATGGCTGTCAGAAACAATGAATTTGCACACAGGCTTATTCCACATGAGGCCAAATACTACAGCAAAATTGTAAGGAACAAAAATGATATCACCCTTACAAGAGAAACCACAGGCATAGGCCCTATCAAGCCTAGGCCTGCACACCACATACTAAGAAAGACATCTAGGTGTGGTGCAGTTTCAAGAAATTAGAAACAAGATTGAGATACCAAAAGAACATAAGATTTTCAAAATGTATTACAAATTCTCTTCATCCACACATAAGACATGTGTGACTGATAATGAATTACTTATATGTATATAAAGCCAATCAAATTTGTAAATATATCAGTAGGTTATTGCCTCTGAAAGGGTCAAAGACTGGGACCCCCCCAAGTAAAGCAGACATGAAGTCTAAGAAGAGTAAGGGTAACACAATGGAGTGTCTAAAGCCTAATCCCCACATGAAAGAGCGCGCTATGCCAACACAGCAGTCTATAGAGATCAATTGACCTTATAAGCTACCCTCAGACAACTGTCTAGACAGTCATGAATGGCTGTCCTGGATGACAGGAGGAGCTAATTACCAGTACACAGATTACACAATAGACCCCCACAGTAGCAGACACTGGAGATTAGGTGCACCTGCTCCAGAGAAACAATACCAGGCCCACAATGGATGTGGGTAGGGTAGGCTACATAAGAAGCACTGTGGACCATAGCCCACCATCAGTCTTCATCCAGCTGCAGTCTGGAACACAAGTCTACAGGACCCCACTTGGGAATTAGCCAGCCCACTTCTCCATTAGGAGAGACTGCACTAGGATAAAGAACACACCTACTTCACCTTCAACCTAACCTTACCATTTACTGGTCAATCTCTATAGACTCACCGGACATATTGCCAAGACAGCTCAATCTTGCAAAGGTACAGTTTGAACCACTTCATTTAAAGTGTTACACCATACACTTAGACTTTACCAGCACCAAATCACTACAAATTTGACAAGACTTTAAACAGCAAACTTGCTTTACACAAGCACCATGGGGAGACTGAGAGTTTCACCCATACTGCTAACTATGCTGTTATTATATACTATAGAACCACTTACTGCAGGTTATACACCTGTGGTGAGACAAAACATAGGAGTAGTATTCAAACCTAGCCCTCAACCATTGGTCAATGGACATACAACCACAACACTATTGTTAGCTATCCCCTACAAGATACCTCGGGCACCCGTTACCCAAGGATCCATAAGGGATAGAATACTCCATTTGACCACTCCTACTCTACAAGATCATACCTCTGGCCAAATTATCCAACAAGCTAAGGAGCTAGACACCTTGCTGGAAATTGCAGACAAGGAGATAAATGAAACACTAGCCTCCATCAAATTGTTCTTATCCAACCCCATAAACACACTGGACAAGGCCAAAAGAGAGGCCATACTGGGTTTTCTAGCACCCCTGTTTCGCGGTGTGCTAGGTCTAGCCACAGTAGAAGATGTAAACCAAGTAATGGGACAGCTCAAGAATATAGATGAAATACTAAGAAAATTTGCTAAACAAGATCAGGAAGCAGCTAATCTCATTGAAAAGATCACAGACAGACAAGATAAGTTTGTTAAAGCATACATCCAAGATAAGAAGGTACTGGACAGCACAATCAACACCATAGGTGACACCGTCAACCTGTGGGCCTCTAACATGTCCAGGTCACTTGACTCATATTCAAGGCACGAGAAAACTCAAAGGGAGAAAATGCAAGTATTAAATGATGCATTAATTATCATAGCAGCAAGAACGAATACAGTTCAAGCACTGCAAAGGACAAATGCAGCCCTGAGGATGCTATCATCAGGAATCCTAACCCCTGATATAGTACCACCCTCAGACCTTGCTAGATACTTAATTGACATTAATAACAAACTTAGGATTACACACCCTGGAGCACAAGTCGCAATTAATGACTTAGATTTCTATTATTCACAGAAGCTGACCTCATACACTTACTCAGCTCACCATATATATATTCATCTGGACATTATAATACAATCTACCACCTCAACCTTCAAACTGTACCAAATGATTACATCACCCATGCCTATAGACACACAGGAGACCCCCACCAGAGGAGTCACCAAGTTGCAAACCACAACTGAGTTTCTAGCAGTATCTTACGACGAATCATTATTCATCGAATTGGACTCAGCAGATATGCAGGCATGTGAAGGTACTACAGTAAAGGTATGCAGAGATGTAAATGGTAGAATCTATAAACACAGGCCTACATGCCCTGTAGCCATTTTTACTAACCAGGCTCAACAGATTAAGGAACATTGCAAGTTTACAGTTTCACCACTGCAAGCACCTACCACCCATGCTATTTCCATTTCTGAAGATGAGTATCTGGTCACTACTAATGAACCCCATTACTTTATCAACTGCCATGGTAAAACGTCTGAAACTCGAAAAGCCCAGTCCTACTCAATCATAGGTGTACCCTGTGGGTGCACAATCAGTGTAGGAGAATTTTCTCTTCCAAACACAAGGTTGCCCTGTAACTCAACCTTATCATTTCATTACATTCTCAAGACAATTAATTTACCATTCATGGCAGCACTTAACAAAATTTCTGAAACCAAACCAGACGAAAGAGAGAATGTTCCAAATTTCCCAGTAGTAAACCTTTCTAGAACCTTAGAAAAACTACAGGAAAATCCAATCATGGATGATATTACTCAACTAAATTTAGAGCCCTTTGCCAAAACAGTATTAAAAGATGCCTCCAACCTTAATAAGGAAATGGAAACGCGCTACGAGGAATCATACCTACGTCGAGTTACAGAGCATCCAATCTTCCAAAGCTTAGCACTCATCCTAGGGATATCAGCTCACATTTTAATAGTATACATACTACTCAAATTATACAGACTAGGAGGGACTGTAGCCTACCTGCCTACAGCCAAAGCATTCAGACTAGTCACCGAGCTGCCCCTACACAAATTGCTCCCAGATAAGAATCCTACCAAATTAACCCCTACAGAGGAAACCCACACCCCTTTCCTCACAATTCAGGAAACCCACACCCTGATAATTGCTATATTATTCACCCTGACCATCTACTCAGCCTACAGAATAATGAAGTACCTTAAGAAATTTGCACAGACACACTGTGGCAAGAAAAATGTGGCCAAGCGCACAAACCCCACAATATATTTTAAAATATATTGTGGAGACTCAAACTTTGCGCTACCCTTGAGGCCAATACCACATGAATTTGATGAGATTAAATCAGCAGCTGCCCCTACCTATAAGGATATAGTGGTTAAAACCTTCCCACTACCTAAGGCTATATTTACCTGGAATGGACCAGCAGTTATAACAACACAGAGAGGAGAATTTGCTTATCACCTCCCTCAGGTGATACACCTACCTTGGCGCACTAGGTTCAGTACTATACCAGCCCTTAAAAACAAAGGACCGTACTACTCCATGCTTCTCCAGAATGATTGTGGCACCAGCCCGGTGACCATGACAGCACTGGAAAATACAACAGATATAATTATTGACGAACAACAGGAGGAGACCGCAAGGTCAAACATGCAGACTATTGCTAATTTTCTAAACCACCAGCCCTCCCCGGTGACTGTGGAAACAGCCTAGACTGCCCACAGCCTAGGCTGCCCCCAGTCCACCACCAGGAGACAACACATCAGAGACAGTATTCAGAACTTTTCGGACAATTTGCCGGCCCTGAAAAGGGCCTTTGGGATGGCGGGTTTTTACACCCTAGGTTTCAGTCAGTCGGGATCCTACCACAGATCCTCGGGTTCAACATCAATGGGAGAGTCCGAGTCCGAGTCCGAGCCATACATATGGCCGTGATCCTGCTCCCACTCAACGAGCCGGGCCTCCAGCATCCCCAGTCCATACTCGGCAGCCGTGGATGGATCCCCGGATGCCGCAAGATCGAGGAGGGACGCCGCCAACAGATAATCCCATAGCACTCGCTCCCGCGGCCCTAAGTTATGGGCCAGAAACCCATATTACCCAAGGCCCTAGTCAGAAGGGCCACAGTGGCCCCCCGACGCAAGGCTGAGCCTAAGAAGTAGTGACAGGAGTAATTACAGACCATCACATCACCATGCTCAATGATCTCCTTGAAATTCCTCACTATGTACCCATAATGGATGGTCTGGTTAGACTCAACCAGGGCCCTAACTGGACTCCCCACCTCCATCACCTGGGGGACAGGTAAAGCAAAGAGAGCTTGTAGATGGGCCATGGTACTACAGCAGTGATTTCCAGAGAGGAACTGATACTCCAATACCAGCCACACACTCCTTAAATGGACACACACACCCCCCCCACCACCCTGAACTGTCCACTGACACCAAGCTAGGCACTGCCACAGTCACATGCCAGAATCTGGCACCTAACACCTCAAGTGCCACCACTGCATGAGCACACCAGGGGGAGACTCACATCTCACTCCTGACACACCTCCACTGTCAATGAAATTATCAAAGTATTAGAAAAAAAAAAATATATACATACACAGCCACTTGTTGATGTATAATATGAAAATCTATGGTATTCTCACAAAGTCGATGATTAATGCGCGCATGTACGCGCAGAATTGCGAAATTGCAAATTACAAATTGTAAATTGTACAAATCTAACATTAATATACATGAATGCAGGTAGATAACTAAAACAGTTTTTGTACCCACTAGCACTTGTATACTATACCAAGATTTACTTAAAGTAACACACTTTAGGTACCCAAGAAAATTGTTGGAAAAATGAATGAAAAAAAAAAAAATTGTTGAGAAAATGGTTGACATAAAACATGTTTACTTAAGATACTCACCAAATAATCTCTTCCAGGGACACATACTCAAGAAGGCTAGGGAAAAGTCAATTAAGCAGCGGCCCACTGCCGAAATTGCCAATTAATACACCCATATAGCAAAATCAATGAGTAACTCAGAGACAAACAAGCCTATTGTACATGAAGTACTTTGTTTTTCCGGCCCTCGGAAAAATTTGTCTCAAATCCCAAAAATTGTATAGTGTAAACTAGATTGTACGCTCGTACCCAATTTGCACACTAAAATTGTATGTTTGCACACCAGATTGTACGCTTGTAACCAATTTGCACACTAAAATTGTATGTTTGCACACCAGATTGTACGCTTGTACCCAATTTGCACACTAAAATTGTATGTTTGCACACCAGATTGTACGCTTGTACCCAATTTGCACACTAAAATTGTATGTTTGCACACTAGATTGTAAGTTTGTATCCAATTTACACACTTGAATTGTATGTTGCACATTATACTGTATGTCTGTACCCAATTCATACACTGAAATCAGATTTTTTTTTTTTTTAGAAATCAACATTTCTATGTGTATCCAAGCTGTACGCAAAATTATATATGTACATACAGAAACTATCAATTGAACACAAAATTATATATTGGCATACTAAAACTGTCAAATGTACGCGATAATTATATATTTGCATACTGAAATTGTCAATTGAATGCAATTACACGCAAAATTGTAAATTTGCACACTAAAATTGTCATTTATGTTCAATTTGCACGCTAAATTGAACATTGAACGCCAAAAAGGCACACTATTTGCCAAATTGTATGTTGTACATAAAAATGGAAAACTGTACCCAAAATTGATGTTACATAAGCAAAAAAGCTCAGGTATGGTAAGATATATAACTCGGAAATGTACTTATACCCAGGAGAAAATTGTTTATACTGACAAAGCTCTACCACAAAAATTGCATTTGAAGCACTCCCCATTACTTCAAATCCTCTTACAAACAGTATATAACTCCAAAATAAGGTAAAAATTGTATAAATTGTACATTCCCTCGGCGAAATGACGGAGTTTCGCATTCTCTCGGGGGAGAGGGAGTATTCTATGATATACCATTTTATTATTCCATAAATTGTAACATATTTTGTATTAATCAAAGGATATCTATGAAATTAATACATAGGTTGGTTCTAAGAGCTATAAGAGCGCTCAAACTTTGTATAAGAGCGTTCATGCCCCACTGCACACCAGCCAGGTCAGTTACAAACACTCTCTCTGACATCAAAGGCTCCGACCTAATGGTTCACTGCACAATATAATAAAAATGAGGGTCTCAGTGTGCGACCTCATGGTTCAATGCACAAATTAATAACTTGTAAGTGAATGCAACCGGCCGTCACGGGTGCCTGAGCACCGCTGACGCCGTCATGAGTGTCTGAGCACTCTAATAACTGAACAATGGGTTACATAAGCACGACGCCATAACCTTCCGGTCGCTCTAGCGTCGCTCCTGAGCAACCTAGGTCAAATATCAAAGCATTTATGGAAAGCCCATAATTAGACGGTCAAAATGAGCCCAAGATCAAGGCGGAACTCCCATTATTAAGGAAGTTATGCTATAGAGACTGAAAGGAGCTCCGAGTTCCCTACAGACAAATCGGCGGGAGTTACGCGCCTATCCAACGGGCATTATAAACTTGGCATATTCAACTCCGCGCATGCGCGAAATGGCGGTTATAAACGCATAAACGACTGAGATATGAGGGTCTGAAGTTGCAGAACCGACCAAGACAATGGGGGACACAGCGGCGCCCATGGGGGTCCTTTGTCCCCCTGTGACACTTGAAAGACTCCCCTCAAACAATTGTAGAGTTAGGCAGAAGCTGCTGGCTCCAGTCAGTCTGGAGGTGCTTTTCCAAGATTTGCTACAAATAGCCTGTCTGCACCTCCAGGAAGACAGAACACCAAGAACCACTCCAGAGGTAACATCTCCAGTCATCTCCTGCTACCTGCTATACCACTGCACTATGGTGAAACTATGCTAGACAGGCATGGGTTTCCATCATTAGTGGCCAGAGGCTATCTTCCCCAAGACATCCACCAGAGGGTAAAGTTATTCATTATTACATTATTCCTCTAAGCAGCAGGCCAGGAGCTAGGTGTGGGAACCCACCTAGAACTATGCTGGACATTGTATTATTGTTACCTCACAGGTGGAGTGGAACTGAACATTGTACTTTATAAATTACTGTATGTTTACTGTATGTACAAATTACCTACATACTAACTACTGTATGATTGATATTTCTTACATGTTGCCTAAAGCTGAATAAACCAGTGACAACTGGAAATAACACTATTTATAAGAGCCTTGAGATAATTACACTATATACCACTAGTCTTATGATATTTCTCATATGACAACTTGATCATGCCAAACACTACCATGACACATACATCTCCCCTGTATTGTATGAGAGGTAAATACATGTTAAGGTTACATGCACGCATGTAGCTATTTTAATTAGAAGTGGCTAGCCATTTAATAGCTAAAAAACTTTGAGTACTTACTTCAGCCTAGTGTTTGGCCCAATAAGCACTCTGCATGGTTGCTCTTATTGACATTAATGCTTTCGGGCAGAGTCCTTCACAACGTACCTTTCAAAAAAATAAAACAGCTGTTATGAATCAATGTTTTATTTGGACCCTCTTGATCACATTTTACATTTAATCCCCCTTAACTTTTTAGTAACTCGGGGGAAAAAAAGGAAAACTGACTTTTTCAATGTATCAGATAGATAAGCATATTCTGATATAGGAGTTATTGAGTGCATTTTTTTAAATTACTCACCTATCCCTAAATTCCCTTATGATCCAGATAAGATTTTTAGTGTTTTAAACCAAATTGTTATATATAAAAATTACGGTGATACATTATTTCTCAGGAGGAAATATGGTGATACATAAACACATGTCAGGGTTGTTGTTGCCTGGGTTTAGGTATGTCAGCATTGGGGCTGATATGAGCCTGGACTGCGTCATGAAAATTGTGCCGGAAGGTTTGTGCAGGGACAGGTCTCAGTGATCAGCTTATAACCATGGGAAATATTTGAGGGTTTAACTGCCTAACAATTTGTACCCCAAGTACATAAAATTACCTTTAATTTAGTGTTTGATTTTTTTCACAACTCTAATTAGTTAATTAATTGTTACCTTAATTAGGTCAATGTAATTAATACCCCCTGATCAAAAATACATGAAGGAATATAGGAAGTTATTCAAAAACATATAGAAGAGGTAGTATATGGTCTTAGCATCATCTCTGCCAAATATGAAGAAAATCTATCGTTGAGCACATAGTTTTCTAGGATCAGCAGAAATTTGTAATTGATAATTTCTGCCAAAATTAAGGGATTTTACTAACTTTTTATCTTTAAAAATTGATATTTCCACTTCTTTTGGTCAGAATGACCTGGGATGAACTGCATTGTGATGGCAAAGATCCAGGCTTTCAGGGGGTGTAAGCTTTTCCATGATACAGCAAGTTTAAAAATCAGACTAAAATCATGGAAAGGTCACACATGTTCCTTTTTTGTACAGTTTAAAATGATGACGAAAAAAATGCCCACTTTCGATCATGAAAACCGCCATAACTTCATCAATTTTCACTTTAAATAAAAAATTCCAAAAGCATATTGTGTCTCTAAAGGCTGTGCTAAAAGCTAAGCGATCAGACAGCTTTTCAATTTTTAGTGACATACCTACTGGGTTATGTATAGACAGTTTGATGCACTTAAAACATGTTACAAATAGGATTATAATTTTATGAACAAACCTAAACAGTCTTAAGACTAAAGTAGTCAGGGTTAGGGTTAGGGTTAGGGTTAGGGTTAGGGTTAGGGTTAGGGTTAGGGTTAGGGTTAGGGTTAGGGTTAGGGTTAGGGTTAGGGTTAGGGTTAGGGTTAGGGTTAGGGTTAGGGTTAGGGTTAGGGTTAGGGTTAGGGTTAGGGTTAGGGTTAGGGTTAGGGTTAGGGTTAGGGTTAGGGTTAGGGTTAGGGTTAGGGTTAGGGTTAGGGTTAGGGTTAGGGTTAGGGTTAGGGTTAGGGTTAGGGTTAGGGTTAGGGTTAGGGTTAGGGTTAGGGTTAGGGTTAGGGTTAGGGTTAGGGTTAGGGTTAGGGTTAGGGTTAGGGTTAGGGTTAGGGTTAGGGTTAGGGTTAGGGTTAGGGTTAGGGTTAGGGTTAGGGTTAGGGTTAGGGTTAGGGTTAGGGTTAGGGTTAGGGTTAGGGTTAGGGTTAGGGTTAGGGTTAGGGTTAGGGTTAGGGTTAGGGTTAGGGTTAGGGTTAGGGTTAGGGTTAGGGTTAGGGTTAGGGTTAGGGTTAGGGTTAGGGTTAGGGTTAGGGTTAGGGTTAGGGTTAGGGTTAGGGTTAGGGTTAGGGTTAGGGTTAGGGTTAGGGTTAGGGTTAGGGTTAGGGTTAGGGTTAGGGTTAGGGTTAGGGTTAGGGTTAGGGTTAGGGTTAGGGTTAGGGTTAGGGTTAGGGTTAGGGTTAGGGTTAGGGTTAGGGTTAGGGTTAGGGTTAGGGTTAGGGTTAGGGTTAGGGTTAGGGTTAGGGTTAGGGTTAGGGTTAGGGTTAGGGTTAGGGTTAGGGTTAGGGTTAGGGTTAGGGTTAGGGTTAGGGTTAGGGTTAGGGTTAGGGTTAGGGTTAGGGTTAGGGTTAGGGTTAGGGTTAGGGTTAGGGTTAGGGTTAGGGTTAGGGTTAGGGTTAGGGTTAGGGTTAGGGTTAGGGTTAGGGTTAGGGTTAGGGTTAGGGTTAGGGTTAGGGTTAGGGTTAGGGTTAGGGTTAGGGTTAGGGTTAGGGTTAGGGTTAGGGTTAGGGTTAGGGTTAGGGTTAGGGTTAGGGTTAGGGTTAGGGTTAGGGTTAGGGTTAGGGTTAGGGTTAGGGTTAGGGTTAGGGTTAGGGTTAGGGTTAGGGTTAGGGTTAGGGTTAGGGTTAGGGTTAGGGTTAGGGTTAGGGTTAGGGTTAGGGTTAGGGTTAGGGTTAGGGTTAGGGTTAGGGTTAGGGTTAGGGTTAGGGTTAGGGTTAGGGTTAGGGTTAGGGTTAGGGTTAGGGTTAGGGTTAGGGTTAGGGTTAGGGTTAGGGTTAGGGTTAGGGTTAGGGTTAGGGTTAGGGTTAGGGTTAGGGTTAGGGTTAGGGTTAGGGTTAGGGTTAGGGTTAGGGTTAGGGTTAGGGTTAGGGTTAGGGTTAGGGTTAGGGTTAGGGTTAGGGTTAGGGTTAGGGTTAGGGTTAGGGTTAGGGTTAGGGTTAGGGTTAGGGTTAGGGTTAGGGTTAGGGTTAGGGTTAGGGTTAGGGTTAGGGTTAGGGTTAGGGTTAGGGTTAGGGTTAGGGTTAGGGTTAGGGTTAGGGTTAGGGTTAGGGTTAGGGTTAGGGTTAGGGTTAGGGTTAGGGTTAGGGTTAGGGTTAGGGTTAGGGTTAGGGTTAGGGTTAGGGTTAGGGTTAGGGTTAGGGTTAGGGTTAGGGTTAGGGTTAGGGTTAGGGTTAGGGTTAGGGTTAGGGTTAGGGTTAGGGTTAGGGTTAGGGTTAGGGTTAGGGTTAGGGTTAGGGTTAGGGTTAGGGTTAGGGTTAGGGTTAGGGTTAGGGTTAGGGTTAGGGTTAGGGTTAGGGTTAGGGTTAGGGTTAGGGTTAGGGTTAGGGTTAGGGTTAGGGTTAGGGTTAGGGTTAGGGTTAGGGTTAGGGTTAGGGTTAGGGTTAGGGTTAGGGTTAGGGTTAGGGTTAGGGTTAGGGTTAGGGTTAGGGTTAGGGTTAGGGTTAGGGTTAGGGTTAGGGTTAGGGTTAGGGTTAGGGTTAGGGTTAGGGTTAGGGTTAGGGTTAGGGTTAGGGTTAGGGTTAGGGTTAGGGTTAGGGTTAGGGTTAGGGTTAGGGTTAGGGTTAGGGTTAGGGTTAGGGTTAGGGTTAGGGTTAGGGTTAGGGTTAGGGTTAGGGTTAGGGTTAGGGTTAGGGTTAGGGTTAGGGTTAGGGTTAGGGTTAGGGTTAGGGTTAGGGTTAGGGTTAGGGTTAGGGTTAGGGTTAGGGTTAGGGTTAGGGTTAGGGTTAGGGTTAGGGTTAGGGTTAGGGTTAGGGTTAGGGTTAGGGTTAGGGTTAGGGTTAGGGTTAGGGTTAGGGTTAGGGTTAGGGTTAGGGTTAGGGTTAGGGTTAGGGTTAGGGTTAGGGTTAGGGTTAGGGTTAGGGTTAGGGTTAGGGTTAGGGTTAGGGTTAGGGTTAGGGTTAGGGTTAGGGTTAGGGTTAGGGTTAGGGTTAGGGTTAGGGTTAGGGTTAGGGTTAGGGTTAGGGTTAGGGTTAGGGTTAGGGTTAGGGTTAGGGTTAGGGTTAGGGTTAGGGTTAGGGTTAGGGTTAGGGTTAGGGTTAGGGTTAGGGTTAGGGTTAGGGTTAGGGTTAGGGTTAGGGTTAGGGTTAGGGTTAGGGTTAGGGTTAGGGTTAGGGTTAGGGTTAGGGTTAGGGTTAGGGTTAGGGTTAGGGTTAGGGTTAGGGTTAGGGTTAGGGTTAGGGTTAGGGTTAGGGTTAGGGTTAGGGTTAGGGTTAGGGTTAGGGTTAGGGTTAGGGTTAGGGTTAGGGTTAGGGTTAGGGTTAGGGTTAGGGTTAGGGTTAGGGTTAGGGTTAGGGTTAGGGTTAGGGTTAGGGTTAGGGTTAGGGTTAGGGTTAGGGTTAGGGTTAGGGTTAGGGTTAGGGTTAGGGTTAGGGTTAGGGTTAGGGTTAGGGTTAGGGTTAGGGTTAGGGTTAGGGTTAGGGTTAGGGTTAGGGTTAGGGTTAGGGTTAGGGTTAGGGTTAGGGTTAGGGTTAGGGTTAGGGTTAGGGTTAGGGTTAGGGTTAGGGTTAGGGTTAGGGTTAGGGTTAGGGTTAGGGTTAGGGTTAGGGTTAGGGTTAGGGTTAGGGTTAGGGTTAGGGTTAGGGTTAGGGTTAGGGTTAGGGTTAGGGTTAGGGTTAGGGTTAGGGTTAGGGTTAGGGTTAGGGTTAGGGTTAGGGTTAGGGTTAGGGTTAGGGTTAGGGTTAGGGTTAGGGTTAGGGTTAGGGTTAGGGTTAGGGTTAGGGTTAGGGTTAGGGTTAGGGTTAGGGTTAGGGTTAGGGTTAGGGTTAGGGTTAGGGTTAGGGTTAGGGTTAGGGTTAG